>WBNH01008005.1:163496-326808 GCA_013401255.1 Urocolius indicus | reverse complement strand
CTGTGATTCTATGCCTAGGTTAAATAGATGTCACAAAGAAAGAGACTGCTTTTATTAGCAGCTTCTTCCATCACATTCTGAGCTTCTGTTGCAGTTTTATCTGGGATTTTCCTTCCTTCATCATTTTCTCCATCAGGTCACAACGAGCAGCTGATAGCACAGAGTCCAATTAATGACAAACCCAGCCAAACTGATCACAAGCAGCTCTGCAGTCTGTATATGAAGCCTCTTTTCCTTCCTTTGCAAATAAATGTCCAAGGGAGGGGGGGAAAAAAACCCCAAGATACAATAGTAAATTTGTTGCTCAACAAATGCTTCTGTTGAAGTATAACTCTTGAGCTGGGGGCATTCATGTCTCTCTACTCATCTGCTGCTATTTTTTTCTCTCTCTTACAGTGTGGTCTTGCCAGGATTTCAAAATCTATGGAGATAGGGATGTGATTGCACCTAAAGGAATAAATATGGAAAGTCTCGAGCCTGTCACTCCTGCAAGGGCAGAAATCAAGTGGTAAGAGGGTTTCAATTGGATTTCCATCCTCTCAGGTTGTTAGCTTGCCTTGTAAATCTAAGTGAGCACTGAGTTTCCTGCAGTATTACATGGTAGCTCAAATCAGGCCTGCAGCATTCTCCCCCCAACTCATCTTTTTATTGCATTTTGCATTCAACCCTTACCTTCAATTCAATCCTTTTAGTTTCATTTTTAATGATTGGTGACCTAATTTGATTTCTGGCTAAAACCAAATCTCATCTGGTGATGAAATGAAGCTCATCTCACACGACACAGGTCACACTCACCCTGCAAAAAGCACCAAGCAGGGAAAAAAACCCCCAATCCCCTGCTGCTGATGGTTCTGCAAAAGTGAAGGAAATGACCCTGCAAAAGCAGCTCAGCAAAGTCACAGAATCACAGCATCTCAAGGCTTGGAAGGGATGTTGAAAGCTCATCCAGTGCAACCCCTCTGCCAGAGCAGCAGCACCTAGAGCAGGGCACACAGGGACTCATCCAGCTGGGTTTGGGATGTGTCCAGAGAAGGAGCCTCCACAGCCCATCTGGGCAGCCCCTGCCAGTGCTCCCTCACCCTCACACCAAAAGAATGTAGCCCAAGTACTGAGAGATCACTTTTCTCCTTGTGCTGTTAACTTGGATAAATAATTCCTGCAGTGAATCTGATGTTCAGATCACTGCTGGAAGCTGAATTGATTGTTCTTGTCTGCATTCAGCTCTCCTTCCTCACTTTATGAACTAGGGGACTGAGGCATTGGCCCTATGGACAGTACAGTAGGTTGGAGCTGAAAAGCTTCTTGACCTTTGCAGAGCCCTTTAGAGAACAACACTCAGTTAATGGTACTTATTAGTTTCTTTTTGACATGCAACAGGTTGGATGGCACTTGATAACCTTTGGCATGCTGTACAACCCTTCTTGTTCCTTCCTCCCCTTGAGTGCATCCAGAACGAGCTCTTCTGGACAAGAAGAGGCAATTGCTGGCACCTGACTTGATGAAAAACACTGTTGGTTGCCAGGAGGTATCAGGGAGCAAAGGATCCCTTTGCCTCTTCCTTCTGGAGGTGGTGCTGCTGGATATTCACAGCTCTATTCAGGCTGGAAAAGGTTTTCTGCTAAATCATATGTGACAATTGCTGATTTCCTCTGGCACGCTTCAGTTTATGCCCAGCTCAGCTTCAGAGGTGGGAGGGGGGGGGAATTCTGAAGACAGATCATTTACATGCCCAAAAATACCAGTGGAATTCAAAATGGACTGGAAGTAGCTGCCTGTTTGTGTTTATTCCAGGAAACCAGGCAAGAAAAAACAAGCAAGTGGAAAGCTTTGGGGCTGGGAGGTGAAGCTGAGCTAGGAGAGACTGTGGTAGCCCTTGGTGGGCTGCCTTGCTCCTCTAAGTGAAGATTAGGACTTGGGCTGGACACAGGGTCAGAATGAGGTGTGAGGAAAGCAGTGAGGAACAATGCAGATGGAGTAGGGCCTCCCAGAGAAAAGCCTCCATGCTCACCAGCTGAAAGCCTGGCACATGCAAGATGCATCAGCACTTCTTTGGAGACAGAAGAAGCCCCTGACAGCTATCAAACACTCCTCATCCTTCAGCCACAGCCTCGCTCAGCATTGTGCACAACTGTGGTTTCAGCTCATGGCTTACGTCTCCTCAGCTGAAGGTGAAGATCCATCATGGAGCCAAGAGCAATTATCCTTCAGTTCTTTCTGGAGGGCCACTGATGGGATTCAGTTGCCAGAGGAAGGGAGAGAAACAGGCATATCCAAGGACTAAATGCTCTAACCCTCTGCAGCAGGGTAAAGCAAGGCAGCAAAGCTCCTCTAAGAACCTCTTTCAAAGCTTTGGCCAAGGGTTGGCCCTCAACCTTGTGCCTGGGCTTTAGCAAAGATGCTGCAAAAGACCCAACGTGGATGGAAGTGAATGTGGTTTGGTACCTGTGGGTATTGTCATTTGGGCAACCACTCAAGCCTCTCTTTACTCGTTAGGACCAAAACCAGGTTGCAGCAACCTGTGGTGAGCTGTAAAGACTGTCTTTCCCTTCTCACAGTGAGCTGGCACGAGCCAGTGAGTTACAAACAAGGGCAATTAGGCAGACAGGCAACTATTTACTCCGCATCCTCATTCCCTGGTGTGTACATCTCTCTGCCAAGCACAGCCGGGCTCATGAAAGCAAATGAAAAGCAAGATGAGACAAAGTTCCTCTGATGGATTCTTCTGCCTTTCTCCAAATGCCACCCAAGTCATTTTTCAGCCATGGGAAGGGATTGTGATGACGATGTCTCTTGAAATCACCACTACTCATCATTTCTAGCTTCAATGGGAAACTTGTAAATGTTGGCAAGGATAGATTGATAGATAGGACTTGCCCCAGTATAGAAATGTCCTGTTTTTAGTGGGGTGCAGGAGCCATCAAAGCCTTCCAGTGTCACTTTTGGACTTCTACTTTCCTTGCCTGCTTGAGCAGGCAACTACCAAGCACAGAAAGTGCTTTAGAGCCAGGAACAAGGCTCCTGCCTACCTGCCTTTTTGTTGGCATCCAGTATTCACAGGGAGTGAAAAAGGAGCTGTTTCAATGTCTGCCAACAGTCTTCCACATACCTGGGGAGCTTTAATGTTGGCAGAGGTCTGTTGTTCTCCTCTGGGTATTATCTGAGGTCCAATTTATTCTTTCAGCCATATGGCAATGGAGTGTCTCAGTGCCTGCAGTGCTTTCAAGAGCTTGGCTTTGTTCTGTGACTGGTTCTGGCCAGCTTTGCCTAAAAAGTTCTCCTCAGCTGGGTGTTTGTAGATGGTGTGACACTGTCTGGCTAATGAAGACATGTCATTTAACTAGCTCCTGTGCCCAGGACAGGTATGTGGCACTGGCACTGGCCTCTCAAAGCTTGTTCTGCTACTGCATCGGTACAGAAAGACACTGATTTGTAGCACTGAATATGACATTGCCACATCTTTCCTTGCCTCTAAGGGATTGCCAAGCTTTTATCCTCAGCTCTGATGATTTCTCTAGCAGTTCCCATTTGTGAAGCTGTTCACTCTTGCTCCTGCTTTTCAGCTCAGCTGTCACTGCTGGCAGCCCATCTCCAATCTACTTGCTTTTGCTTGTAGTGGAAACAACACTCAGGAATCACACAGGGAACAAGAACCTATTTTCCCCTGGGATACCCATCTTTGCTGGCAAGAAATGTAGAACATCAGTCACAACAGCACCAAGCCAGGGAGATGGGAGGGCTCTGCCTTTGCTACTGGCCATTTTCCCTCTGTTTCCTTTAGCTAAAGGCCTCTGGTCACCAAGGGACAATGTGGGACAGTGCCCAGAGGGGCAGAGGACAGAGTCCTCGGTCATATTTCCCTCACATGCTCTCTTGCCTCTGTCTTAAGGGAGTGCTGAAAAGCAACCTGGCTCCCAAGCAGCACATCAGGACTAGCAGAGACTGTCACTTCTCACAAGGCTCATCTCCCATAAGTCAGAGGACCCCTGTGCTCCTCTCCTGACTGTTTCTCACTCCCAGCTTTCCTGCCAGCCACTTGCACCTCTGTCCCACACCACATGTATGTCCCATCACTTGAAGGGAGCTGTGTGCAGTCTCTGTCCTAAGAACACCCATCCTCCAGGCCAGGCAATAACACAGAGAGGGAGCTAAACAGCTCTGGAAAGAGGAGAGAAAATAGCTAACAGGTCAAGAATGATGCTCTGCTGATCCCAAAATGGTTTGTAAGGTGTAGGTTGAGTATTCTTCTCTCTACATTGTTTGTTGGTGCCCACTCTTGGAGACAACATCCTAAAGCAGCCAACTTAGAGCTCTGATGTGGTGTTTCCTCTGGTCCATTACTGTGAAACCATCAGCCTCTGTGCAATATGGATCTGTTACACTCCTAAACCCTGGCAAAGTACAGTGGAAACAGAGGGTTTATTACACACCACTGGGTCTTGCTGGCTCTCAGCCTGTTCCTGCAATCATCCTAGAGGTCCATTTCTTTGGATGTATATACACACTAGAGTGTGGCTGGGGGTGTGAATCAGCGTGTATAGGATGGGAAAGGAGCAAGTGTCTTGAATAATACATGAGAGAAATGGCAGATTACAATGCTGCTTTTTTTTTCCCACCCCTACAGTAACTAATAGCAGCAATAAAGCAAATGCCTGAAAGGGCTGTCATCTCATTTGTCAGCCTTGAGACAAATTCTTCAGGCCCATAGCTGAAGCTCCTTCATTGCAGCCTAGAAATAAATCACTGCCTTGCCTTGTTCCCTCTTTTCCTCACTTCTGCCTGTTCTGCCTGCAGTCTGGAAGCTGTCATCCTGCAGGGTTCCTGTGCTTAAGAGCAGGATTTCTGGCCACATCTCTATGAGAGGTCAGATACATAATGGTTTTCTCATTCAGTGAGCTCCTGTGCATCACCAAGCCCATGAGCAGCAGCTGGATCTCATGTAAATGGCTGGGAGTGAGGAGAAAAATGAGGTGGGGAGTTAAAAAACCACTGTTAAAAGAATAAAAAAGGAAAGAAGTTGAATGTGTCAAAATAGAGCCACTCAGATGGAGAAGTTCTGTAACCAGGCAGTGGAAAGAGGAGAGCCAGAAAGATAAGGACCAACTAGAGAAGGATAAAAGGCAGGTTAAAGAGATCACAGAATGGGAGGAGTTGGGAGGGACCTTTAGAGCTCATCCAGTGCAACCCCCCTGCAGAAACAGCTCCCACCGAGATCAGGTCACCCAGGAACAGAGAAAATGCCTCCAAATTCAGAAGATTCAACCTAATAAGTGGCCCTGTAAACCCTTCTGTGTGTTACCCTCAGCCTGGAAGGCTGGGTCCCTGAGGGACCTCACTTCAGCTCACCTGCATGGGTCTGAAAGGCTCCTAAAAGCCTCCAGAGCTCAATGGGAAGAGCCAAGGGCTCTCAAGCAATACCTGCAAAGCTCATGAATGGATAAAGCTGCATTTAGAAGGAAATGTGTCAGTAATGTGTCAACAGATGGAAGCTGGGAGAACGAGGAGACAACGTGCTGTGGTGTGCAGATGGCAATCCCAGGCACATCAGTGCCTTCAAGTCTCCAGGTCAGTGTAAGGGGATGGATGTAGAACATCCCACCTCTACAATGAGGAGAATTTGGTGGCTTATTGAGAAGAGGTAACACTTGAAATGATATTAACCCAGTGCTTGCTTGCCCAGCTTGATAGAGGATTCATAGCAGAGGCTGCAGCCCCTTCAGTCACCTCCACATTAACCTACCCAACAAACCAACCACATATGCTTGTGCCTAAGCCTCCTAGTCTAGCTTTCTCACTAAGAAAATGCCTCTTCCTCAAGCAATGCCCATTTATTGAAGCCAAAACAACAAAATCCTTGAGAAAGGATCAATTTGATGAATCTCATTGCTGGAGGAACAAAGAACTGTTGCCAAGCTGTTGCAAGCCCCATTGCACAAAAGCAATGGGTTTTGTTTGGAAGCACTTCTAGCTTAGAAAGAACTCTTAATTTACACTACAAATGTCTTTTTTTTAAAGGTCAAATGGAAATAACCAGCTTGAAGACTCAATCTTTTGACTGGTTCAAGTTTGTCCTTCCTCAGGTCTGATTCTCATGCCTCACAGATGGCACCTGACTGGTGTTTAAGGGCAAAGCTTTGTCTCAATCGTGTGTCTCTGCAGAAAGGAGTTTCCCAGGTATTGCAGTGCCATTGAAGAAGGGAAAGGATCCAAGCTAAATGCATTCTCTCAAGCAGGCTGCTAGAAGTTATGAAGCTCACATAGAGGTTTGGCTCTACCTGTGCCACCCTGGTCACCCAGGTTGTGTGGATCATCCATAGGGTGTGATCTCACTGTCCACAGCTGCATCTCTCTGGTAGGTGCCTATACCACATGAAGTACAAGTCTCTCATACAATACAGCCTTGGGAAGCAGCAGCAATTAAAGCCCTTTTCCCTGGGATATCTGTTCCTGTGTGAAGTGGCCTGTGCCTGGTTGGTAGAAGGAAAGGAGGGAATGTCAGGAGGAGGATAAGTATGACAGCATCTCTAGGGAAAGGCCTTCTGCTTCCTCCAGGTCTTCATCTCCCTGTGTGCATGGATGCACGTCACACGTGTCTGTGTGTGTTTTATATGTGTATGAGGTTCTTTTACTACCTTCAGGTCACAATTCTCCTCCTCAATGTTTTCCATAAGAGGAGGAGGGGCAGGATAGAGAAGTGACTCAGAGGAGTCAGTGTCACACTGATGGTTGCTCAGTGCCCAAGGTGAACATTACCATCCCTTTCTCATGCTCTCAACTTCTTTGTTCCAAGGAAGTCACAGGCTTCTCTTCTCCAAAGAGCATTGCCTGGGAGAATTCATTTGTACAAAGCCTTTTCCAAAGAGCATTGCTATGGAGACACAGCCTTTCCAGAGGGGTATGTCAAGCAGCACTGGTTGGAGAACAAGAATCTCTCCTGTCTGTGGGCAAAGGGCAGGTGGGACATTTCCCAAACCCTTTCACAAACTGGGGTTTCTTCTCTGCAGCCCAAAAGGCAGCTGAAAGACTGAGGGAAAAACACCTCCTGTGCCAGTATTGCCAAAGCTTCCAAGCTTCTGCTTCATTTACCATGGCAGAAGGACTCAGCCACACTGCCCCAGCCTGACGTCAGCCCCTTGCCCCTGTTGCCCTGGAGCCTTCAGTGGTGGAGGCATTTTGTTTAACACACTGACATCTTCCTAAACAACATTTTTCTTGTTTCCTTTTTACCCTTTCAATCAGCCCATTCTTCTGCAGCTCTGCCACACAGGCAATTATTTCTCCCCTCGAAGAAGGGAGAAGTTCAGCCTGGGCTCTGAGAACCCGACAGCTCCTTCATGATGGCAAAAAGCCACCTGGAGAATAGAAGATGCTTTAAATATGAACAACTAGAAAAACAACTGGAGATTCATGAAACAATGGCACTATCCCAGCAAAGCCTTGGCTACAAACCTCTGCAATAATTAGCTGTCAGGAGACACAAATACAGTCGTATCAGGATTCATCCTGGTCACTCACAGATCATTTCTCCTTGCAGACATCTGCCAAGTTCAGCTTTCTGGAGATGGGGGATTGTTCTCACTCCTCCTGACACTCCACCCTGTGCAGGCTGCTGAGCTCAGAGGGTCAGGGACTCATCCAGCCCCAGCAGCACAGGCAGCTCCCAGCTCTCTGTTCCCTGACCCTTCCACCTTGGCCTCTCATGCCTGCAGCTGAAGCACTACCCATCCCACTGCTACACTCTATCTGCTTCACACTTTCTGCCTTGTTTTTTCCCTAGCTTCTAACCAGCTAAAGAAAACAGCAGGAGGTTTGTGCAGACCTTCCAGGTTTGTGCTCATCTCTGCCAAGCCTGCAAGTCACAGTTGTGCTCTGTAAAGTTTCTGCTTTGTTTTAGCTGCGAGAGATTCTTATTACCCACAGCTCTAAGTAGTAAATAACCAAGAGGAATTTGCTTCCACCCTGCCTGGAACAGGTGGATGATGTTTTAAGTGTCCTGGCATGCTGCTGCATCTTGCCTTTTGTGGAAATGAAATCTTTAAGCAGGTTGCTTCTGGAAGCCAAAAAGGCAGCAGGGGAGGGGGGGAAGGAGCCTTGTTTCCCTTAAGGGAATTTGGCAGCTCAATCCACACTGAGAAGGAACTTGTTAATGGTCAGTGAAAAATCACAGGTGTACCACCAAAGCCCAGGGCTTGAAAATGTCCTTTGATGGTGATTTTGCTGTTTAGGAACAGGGGAGTTTTGATATTTCACTGGACAGCATTTGTATGACACATGACAATGGGATAAGTGCAGCAGAAGATCAAACTGCACAAGATCAGATTGAGGTGTTTGAAACCTCTTTCTCTGCTTTGGGTGGGGGAAAAGGAAAGGTTGTTTTCATCAGAGAACAGCTGCACAGAAAAAAATCTGCTTTCTCTTGAAAGATCTTTACTAATGGAGAAAAAAAAAGAGACTTTCACTGTGATGAAAGACAAGCTGTGGGCATGGATGAGGGAGCCAGAGGTTGGTGAGGCATCCCAGGAACTCCTGCTCTTGTTACACTAAGACTTGGATTGAAATTTCTCTTCCAGACCAAGTCTAAACTTTAGATGGGCATCCATCAGCAGAACTGGGAGGCTGTGGCTGCTGTAGCCATCTCAGTTCACTTGCTAGAACTTGGTTGTGGAGGCTCTTTCCTTGGAGCTCTTCAAGCCCCACCTGGACACGTTCCTGTGTGACCTGATCTAGGTGGGAGCTGCTTGTGCAGGGGGGTTGCACTGGATGAGCTCTAAAGATCCCTTCCAACTCCTCTCATCTATGATTCTAGACTGTCAGTGGGAAGAAAGCATTGTGGTTTGTTGGAAGAAGTGTTGATGCTAGGAAAAAGAGCTGCCAAGTGTCCAACCTGGGAGTTATTCTAACCACACACTGGCAGCCAACTGCTGTGCTTGTAGGGAACACCCTGCATGTGCTGCTGTGTTAACCTGTCCCTTCTCTGAAGCTCATGTGTGCAAAGAGGACTTGTCAGATGGTAACGTCAATAGTTTTTCCTTCCTTCACATTTGCTGCCTTCTGCCCAAGATCCCTTGGAAAGCAAGCTTCATGTCAGGATTGAGCTGCACATCACACACACACATCCCCTGAATGTCCCAAACACTTGGTCATTTTCTACCTTATTGTCTCTTTTGTCCAGTGTGCAAGAAAAACCCTTCCACATGTTCAGTTCAAGTTGAGGTGGGGAGTGTTCCCACCAGTGCTGGAGGAAGAATTTCCCCTCATCCTCCTTTGCCCCAGTCTCTCAAGTAGGGAAACTTCCAGACTTCTAGAGTGAGCCCATGGGGTGAAACCAGTAAATGACTGGGAACTTGTAGTTTGAACATGAGCTTGAGCCCTTGGGCATAGTAAAACAGCCACTCCAGGAGAGGAGCTGTCACAGAATCACACACAAATAACAGAATCTTAAGGGTTGGAAGGGACCTTGAAAGATCAACTAGTCACCCTGTGTCACTCCTGATGAACCCAAGATTCAGCAGGGGATAGAAATTCAAGATGAAAACCCAGGCCACTATTTCCCAAAGCAACCCAGGGTTTTAAATAAGCACCAAAGAGTCACAGTTTTGTTTGCTTGCTACAAAACAACAGAGCGAGATCTTTGCCCAGATAGTTTCCATTTGCTGCTGGGCTCTGCTGTTTTCATAGAGAATTTAATTCATTCCTTTGCCTGGAGAGAAAATTCAATAGAGAGTCGTGATCAATACCTGGACCAGCAAAGCTGAAGACAGTCTGTGCTCAAAAAAGAATGAGGCTCAAAGCAGTGGGACTCTGAGCTTCCAAAAAGATGGGAAAACAACTTGTAGTTGTAATTATTGTGGTTATTGGTTAGTTATATGATTTGAGGCCTGTGAGCCTATTAACCCAGTTGTGCCAGGTATGCTACAAAACAAAGGAGGAGGATGAAAAGATGGGAAAGATTTTGCACCAAGGCCAACAGCTGAGAAGAGTGAGAGAGGGATGTGGCAGAGCTGCTCAGTGATTGTTCTCTGCTGATCAGTTGTTTCCCAGGTGCCAGGAAAAAGGTTTCAGGGAAGGAACTTTTTCCTATGTGCTTCTGTTTGGAAGCACAGGGTTGCTATCAGGTGTAAAGAGCAGCATGAGAGGTAACAGGAACACTTTTGGCTGAAAACCTAATGGATGGGTGATGGGGGCATCGTGGACAGGTTCTTTAGGGGCACTGAAGTTTTCTAAAGGGAATGAGAGATGATGGTAAAGATTCCCCCCCCCAATCAGTCTCACAGGTCTATAAGGCCAAAACAAGTAACTTCTGCTTGAGAGAAGACAGGAGCCAGCACATAGATGTGCAGAGACTGGTGAGAAAAACAGCCAGGAGGATAGAACAGCCCTGCAAAAGGAAGGGAAAACACCCATTCACTTCACTGCAAGCCCTCATTATCTGTGACAAGCATTACCTCCCTGATGACATGAGAGACCATCCTCAGGTTACAACAGAGTCAAGTGTCTCTTTCTTAGCCTGGCACAGATTAGATTTGCATTCATGTACCCAGCTCTCCAGTGTGTTTGCTCTGACAAAGCAACCCCAGGCAGGAGCAGTGGGTTTCAAGCCACTTGCCTCTGCTGCTGAGCCTGGGACAAACAACCAGCCACCTCTGCCTGTCATTATCCTGCTGCACAACAGGGTGCCAGCACCACCAGAAGCTTACAGGAGAGTCTGCTGGAAGAAAGGAGTTTAAGATGTGATAACCTTCTTTAACAGGCAATGGCTGAATAAAGCAAAAGACGAGTTATGCTGAAGATGTGCAGCAAAAAAAGGGCCAGAAGAGAACAAGATACCCCATCATCTTCTTTCTATACCCACTCGCTCACCTGCCTTTGTTTGTAGGTGATTTGATTCAAGCAGAGCTAAAATTCTATGGGGATTGCTGTCTTTCAGCACAAATTTATTAATACATAAATATCTCCAGCAGTTGCTTCTTAAAAGAAAACCTAAGGAAAGGCTCCCTCCCTGCCTCTCTCCCTCCCTAAGCCTTCAAGTTCAGTACAGACACAAACCAGAGCACAAGAGAAAAATCCATACAGCCCTTCAAAGAAATCACTTGGCTGAGCCCCAGAGCACAAGGCAATAAATAAATAACTTCTAAGCATATCTAAGCAGATTCCTTAGAAATACCAGGAGCAGAATCTCAAGCTGGCAGGTCTTTGTGGCAGTGTGGCACTAGAGGTTCTAAGTGATGTGTCAGGAGCTACCTCAGGGCAGCTGAGTGTGTGTGATAGGGGATGGAAATAGGTATTGCTGGGTGAAAATTCACTTGCAATCATGGTGAAACTCTTCATGTCCTAATGGCAGCGTTTATAAAGAACTGAAATGCAGAGCTCTGGGTTGTAGATATGTGAGGGCAGAAGGTATGAATCTCGCTCTGACCATCTGTGGTCTTGCCTGAAGGCCTTCACCTTCCTCCTGTTTGTCTGGCGTCTTCATCAGAAGACATTAGACTGGAAGACTTTAGGTGGTAGCCTACATATCCCTACTGGTGTTCCAGGCTGTGGGAAGGCAGCATTGCCTGAGGCTTGGCCAAGAGCAGCCCAAGTTAGTGCTGCTCAGGATAAAAGTGCACTGGTGTGTGTGTGTGTGAAATCAGGAACAAGAACACACAGCTCACATCCCCTCAGGCTGGTAACTGGAGTAGTGACTGTGGGAAGTGCTCTCTTCCAAAGCTCTGGAGTTGTTATCATTCCTTTGCTTTCTCTTGCTTCCAGGAGAATTCACTCACGCTCTTCAGAAAGGGAAGGAAGGGGATTGTGTGAAGCTGCATGGAAATGTTACCTGTGCTGTCTTTAATATTAATCTGCAGCATGAGGAGAGCTGAATCTTTCAATTGCTTTCTGCAGCAATCTGCAAGACTCTGAGCAGCTTGTTCAGAGGGCAGGAACCTTTCTGGGGATGAAGGGAGTGAGTGAAGTTTGCAGGCAAGATGAAGACATGGCTCGACTCCCCTTTAATAACTTTTCCTTGGGTTGTAATCAGTGCTTGTGTTCTTTGGAAGGTGGAGAAGCTCATTTCAACTGCTTCTATCACCTTTGACCTTCCCTCTGTGAAGTCCTAATGCTGATGTCATTTACAATACATGCAAAACTAAATCCTGGCTGTTTCAGAACACAAGAGAAGTTGATCTCAAGGCATGTTTCCTAACAAGAGTCTGTACAAAGAAGCAGCCTTCAGAAAGCACCTTTACTCTTCCCCCACATGCACCTCTTCCACTGCTGCTTTAACCCACTTGATGTGAAACAGCCAACAAGCTGCTCAAGACACAATGTTCTACAGCTCTGGGCTTCAGCTCCTGCATTTGTGTCAGCAAAACTACACACACAAACACATCCACTTTACATCCTTTACTTCTTCCTTTCCCTTAACACTAAATAGCAATGAGATCCTGCAGAGAGCTTTGGGCAATATTGCACTGATAAATATTCACCTATTCCTTCTATTTTTCTTCCTCCTTGATTGCTGTTCTTCTTGCTAGCCACATTTGCATGAAAATAAGGTCTTTATTGCTTCTGTCCCTGGCACGCTGTTACATTTAGAAGCCACAAAGATGATAAAACCTGCAGGTGATGAATAAGCCACTGGAACAGATGCCCTTGGTAATTGAAAATGGGGGAATATTTTCACCTCTTCAATATAGTGCAAGGGACAGTTTCTAAGCAGAGCCTTCCCTATGATATGCCTCAGAAGGCTGTAGTTACTCATGCAAGGAAAAGCTGGCTGGCTTTAAGCTGTTGGCAATAGATACTCTAATTTTGAGATCCCTCTGCCCCATGGCAGCTTCTGAGGAGCTCAGGAGCTACTTCTGAGTCAGCAGCTTCAGCGTGGCACGTGCTGGACGTGAGATTCTCCTTTTCAGGCCCCATTAACTCCACTTTCTCCTGGCCTGGCAAAGCAGAAAGTCCAGCTTCAGCTCCTAGATTCTGCCTCCCTCACTCTGCTCATCACCAACACCCTCCTTCTTCCCTCTGTTCTCGTGGCAAGAGCAATTCCCTGTGCACAGTCTCTTGGTGTTGGCTTCTTGGTACATTACTGTCAAGCTTCAGGCTCAGGAAAGCCTCAGCTGTTAAATCCTAACGCTTGAAATCAAAGGGCTTATGATTCTGCTTGTCAAACACATACTTGGGAGTGTAAATTGTTTAGCAAGTAGGGTGTCTTTCTGCATGTGAATGCTGTGCCCAGGTAGTACAAGAATGACACTGCCTGAGCCTTTAGGCAGAGCCCCAGTGTGATTAATGACACTCTCCTAGTGATGGGCATATTGGAAATGCCTCGATCAATATAGATTACAGGGATCAAGTCTTCATCTCCTTTCAAATCTGCTCTATAACATGTTTCCTCTACTTTAGTTGAGCCTTTAAATGCCTGTCTTTATCCTTCTGCTTTAATTATTTATCTCACTAACATCATTAGCTCCCAAGCATGTTTTTGGATGGCATTTGTGTGTCACAAGGCACAGATTAAACTAGCATTGATCTTGAATGCTACCTCTTCACTTGGAAGGAACTGTAGACAAGTTAAATAGTCTGAAAGCTCCAGGATTTGACTCTGATCTTCTCTACATAGGCACAGATCTTCTTTTCTTCATTATTGGTGGCTTTAGTGGTAAGGGAATTGGCCTATGAAACTTCTATCCCACTTCTCCACCTGAGGCATTTGATATGATGTCCTTTTGAGGGGAATCAGAGGCAGGCCTTGGGTAAGGCACTTATTAGCATTAATTGCCTCCCAGGGTAAGATTAAACATCCAGATGTCTCCAAAGTCCTGCTCTGTTTTCATAACAACCATTTAATTCAATAGGCAGAAGTGCAGGGAACTTTCCCAGGGAAAGGTAATAGATGGAAATTGCAATTGTAATGGGATATTGGGACACATTATAGCCAGCAGCTTTGGCAGATGTGATTAAACTCAGCTCCTTTACAAAAGGAGAAGAGTTCTCATTGTAGATCAGCAAAAGACATTCCTCAGTTGCTCTTAGGTTAACGCTAAACCCAACTCTGTATGATCTACTGTCCAAATCCAAATGGACTTTGCCTCTTGTTTCTAGTTTGGGAAGTACCAAGGCTTGTCGCCTCAGATTTTGGGACAGAATGTGAGTTGCTCATGGTTTCAAATGTTCCATCCTAATTGCAAACCTCCTGTTTTATTCCTGCTGATACTCCATCAGCTGAAATCATTTACACTGGTTCTACCCACTCAGAAAGCATCTGGGGGTGTGCTGGGTTGGAGTGATGCTGCTTCTGGACCATCATATAGTTAGCAAAATGCTCATAAGCTCTCTGAAGAGAGAGAGTCATTTGGTTTATGCTTCTCCTCCCTGTCAGCTTCTCCTCAAAGCCAGAGGAAAATCCCAATCTATCCCAGTTTGAGTGACCAACTTAGTGGCAATGCCAACTTACACACGAGAGTAAAGCTGAGACACATTCACTGCTTGAAATGAGGCATGGGACCCTCAAAGTCTCTTTCTCTTCAAGGATGGCAATCTGGGAGCTTATCTTAGAGCTCCCTGCAAGAAGCTGCCTTGGGAAACAGATCACAGAGAGGGAATGGAGCCCAGAGTATGGCAAACACGTGTTGTAGAGGAATTACCTTCAGAGGATGACCAAGGTTGCTGTGGGGCAAAGGAGAAAGCTGCAGGAGGCTGCTGTAGGGAGACTGAGGAGGAGAAGTCTGTCAAAGGAGGTGTCCAAATGGCAGCAGAAGCACATTTGTATGATTACAAAGCTGTCACAGTCTGTAGTGTCTCCTTGGGAGGCACTTGGAGGGAGTGGGGAAGGAACTGAGCAGCTTTCCTCTATTCCCTTCTAGCTCTAGCTCAGTGTAAGCCACAGGACACATGGATTCAGTGCTGCTGGATCCAGTCCTGCTTGCTGAAACCAATATTTCCCATTTGGCTGCTTTTAAACCTTCCCCTAAGCACAACACACAAATAAATAAAAGCAGGAACATCACTGGAAGAATCTCAGTGCCCCTGTGGACCAATTTCTTCCTGGTTTGTTTCCTTTGCACAGTCTGGTTAGGGTAATCAAACAATCTGGGGTTTCCTAATGACCCAACCTAATCTCTCCTACCAATGCTGCAGGCATAAAACATCTCCTGAATTCTCCTAAATCTCCTTTCTTTCTTGGCTTTGTCCTCCATCTTCCAGGCAGGATTCAAAGCCAGTGGCAGAGGCTGCAGAACATCAGTTTGAGACTCTAAACACCTTATTTCTGTCCATTCTTGTATCTTTGGTTCTGTGTATTCACCCCAGACAGAGAGCACAGAGGTACAGGGGCCTTAGGGAAGGTTTCAAGGAGTTTGTCCTCTTAAGATGTAAAGGGAAACAGCAGAGGAAAGGGCCATGATGTATTTACAGCAGCAAACTCAGCACAGATCCCCAACTTTGCAGGTTCTCCCTGTTTTGTAAGGGAGGCAGCCTCAGTTCTTCAGCCCTGTGGAAGTCTCAGGTGGCCTTAGACAAAGAAGAAGGAGACTAAACCTTGCAGCTTGATGAAATGAGCCATCAGCCTGCAGAAAGCTGGGAAGAGAAGGCAAAAGGAACCCTAAAATATCATTAAAAGTCAGAAATCTTGGGGCTTTAATGTCAAAGAGATGCCATCTCTGGTGTTTTCTGAGCTGTTTCTCTCTACCCAGAGTTGCCATTTGTCCGTGTAGCATGGAAAACCCAAAGCTCTCATCCAAACAATTACCTTCCCTGCACAGCACAAAACTCCAGTGACGCACAGCCATCACTCAAGAGAGATGTGAGTTGTGCACACATGGCTCCTGTGGATATTGATGGGATGCTATCTTCAATTGCAGACACTTGGAGAGGGACAAGGAGAGAGCTGCTTCGCCTGCAGATCCACAGGTATTTGTATTCAGGCCAGGGAGAGTGGCTGCTGAAGGGATGTTTCTGATGCAAGCAGCAACGTTGGCTCTGAAGGTGATCATTCAGTGCCCTGCAAGGTGTCAGTCCATCAGATAAAGTATTTGAGGCTGGAGAAGAGGGAGAGCTAGAAAGTAAGTGCAGGAAGCAAGTATTTCCAGGAGAATCTGAACAGAAGCAGTTATAATTCCAGCGTCCCCAGCCTCTGCAGGATGGATTTGGTTTGTCTTGCTCTCATTTTCTGTGTGTGAACAGCAGCAGTGAGGTCAGTGAGGGCATGTCCCTGGCTGCAGCACTAATGTGCCTATTTGTCATCCCCACGTTGCATATTGCATGGCTCGAACCTGCCCTTTGCACACAGAGATTCTCTTGCTTACAAATGAGGTGATTTGAGCTTTTGCCAAACTCCCCTTGAACTCAGGGTGGGTTGGGATGTGTGGCTGCTGCAGCCTTGACTTGCCAGACACGGAAACAAGTAACATAGTCATTTCTAGGCTACCAGAGACATGTAACAGGGCTTTCCCTGGTTAAAACAGGTCAGGCACTGAGATAAATTTCCTGGAAACAAGTGGCCAGTCTGACTTGTCAAAACCTGTCATCTGCAAACCTCATCCAAGCTCCAAAGGCATGAAGCTCCAAGGATGAAGCTTCAAAGGCAAAGGATGCTTTAGGCTTGTGTTGGCCCACGGTGAGTTGTGGATAGGAGCAAAGGGACCCTTTAATAAGAATGGACATGAAGAATCAATCCACTGTAACTGTGTCTCATTATGGGACATGGGGATCAAGTCCAAGGTGTTATCTCATCCTGAAGTGTCTGTGTGATCTGAAATGCCTCCCAGGCCTGTGAATATGAGAAACAGATAACATGCCAAGAGAAGGCAACTGGTCTGACCCTTTTTAAACACCATTTTCCAGTTTGAGCCCAGATTTCCCACACAGGTTCCCAAAAACCTGTCAGGGCAAGGCCAGGAAACGAATGAAGAATCATCATGACCAAGAGGTCAGCTCATTCCTCATGCTTCATGCAGGTGGTGGAAGCAGGGACAGACAGAGCTGGGGGAATGGTGACATGGGGATGGGTTTGAGAACTCTCAAAGGCCAAACTAATGAAACTGAGCAGCTGGTGGAAGAAAAAGCCATAAGTGTCTTTAAAGCTGCAGTGAAAACTCATGGCAGAGCAGGACATTAGATCCAAGCCTCTTGATTCTTAGCAGCTTTCAATTGGAAGCTCCATCTGGACAACCCCTGAAAGACATTAATCCTGGTCTAAAAAGTGCTTTCAGCACATGCCTAAAAGAAGCACAAGCTGCTCTACAAAGGCTCTGTCCTTTGCTCATCACTGCAGGGTCCCAGCATCTCTCAGCAGTGGATTCAACAGCACAATTACTATTTATCATGTGATTTTTTTTTCCTGTAGCTGGAGGGGAAAAAAAAAGTACTATCTGGCAGCAAATGCCCTTTTGATTAAGTGGCATTTTTCTTCTCAAGATCTAGCAGCTTTTGCTTGCACTTGGAACAGCACACAGCAGAGCTTGCAAGGGTCCTCAGCTGCTTGAGGCTGAGGCTATATTGATATTGCTTCTAAGGAGGGATCTTGGCAGTAGCTGTGAGCACCTAAAATACATTGATTGAGACTCTTTTTGGATCTAATGGCCAGCCCATGTTTCTGAGCATCATTCCTAAGGCTTCCCAGGCCAAGTTCCCTCAGTGGAAGCAGCAGGAGGATGACAGCAGGCAACCAGGAGCAAGCGTAGGTGTGTTCAGTGCTCTAAAGCTACCACTTTGTTACTCCAGGAAGAGAAAAAGTCCTCAGCAGAAGGGAATAGTGACTAGAGGTTGAAGTTCACTTTCAGGCTATGTTGGTTTATCTTTTCTTTTCAAAGGCAAGCTTCTGGGGAGAGCTAATACACTTTATTAGACCAACAACCTTCTTTTCAGCCTGTCCTTGGACAAAGGGACTGGTGCTGTGCTACTGTAAAGCAGCCTCATGCAAATCAGACAAGAGGCTTCCCCTCTCTGCCTCTGACTTCTTTCTAATGTAGCTTCAAGAGCAAAAACTGCCTGAACACAGAAGAAAAGAGGAAACAAGATAAACTGTATAATCCCACTTCAAAGGCTCTTTTAGCTGAGTTGTACTGGATGAGAACAGCTGCCTGAAAAGATGCATTTAAGTGTTTGCAGGGTGTGTNCCACGTTGCTGGCTCTTGCTCATCCTGCTGCCCACCAGCACCCCCAGCTCCCTTTCCCCTCCCCTGCTCTCTAACACTTCATTCCCCAGCCTGTGCTGCTCCATGGGGTTGTTCTTGCCCACATGCAACACTCTCCACTTGCCCTTGCTCAATGCCATTGGATGTCTCCCTGCCCAACCCTCAGCCACTGCCCCCACTTCAGTATCAGCAGCAACTTTGCTGCCAGTGCCTCTGTTCCCTCAGCAAAGTCATTAATGAATAGATTGAACAGTCTAGATTCAGGCCTCCAACCAGAAATCCTGTCTAACACCATAGCTGGCAGCTTCCTAGAGGATGCCAGCATCTGACTCTTAAGGAAGGTGTGAGATAGGGCAAGACACAGACCTGGTCCTGGAGACAACTCACATCCACCATTGGCTTAAGCTTATTTTCCCCACTTCTCAGTTTCAAAGGGGAGTAGTGTTACATTTCACCCTGGGAGACACAAGAAGAGAAAACTAGGGAGGAATGAACAGCTTTTCCAAACACGATGTCTAAAAGCTTTTGAAGAGACAGAGCAAAAAGATTTATATTCCAGTGCCTGACAAACACAAGAGCAGAAGAAAGGTTTGTTACAACGATGCTGTGCCCATGCTTCCATTTAAACAAAAGCAATGGTCCATTCCAAAGATCCCAAAGGAGGAAAAAGTAGCCAAAGGAGGAGGTTAGATGCTGTTCCCAATGAGATTGGTCAAAGATTATCCATCAAGATGAGTTCCCAAAGTAGGAGTTGGACCCTAGCAATGGGGCTTTTTTCTTTTCTGAACATGAAAAGCCATTTCTTGGCTGAGAAGTGGTGTTTTGGGGCCAAGCTGTTGCATTTTGGATGATGAATCAATATTTCCAGTGAATAAACCAGAACACACACACACACACAGAGACACATAAAACCCCAAACAACAAAGCTCTGAATCTCCAGCAGAGCCAAAGTGGGATGTAACAGAACAGGTGGGGGAAAAAATACCCCAAATCACAAATAGCCTCAATTCTGGATGATTTCTGTCTGTTTCTTATGGCCAAACTTGCAGACTCTCTGCATCAGAAGGAAATCCTTCCCTTTGCACCACGTTCTCCTCACAGGGAGACAGACAGATGCCAGGACAAATGGCATCCCCTTACCTTAGCTAGGGCCAGAATGCAGACCTTCACCTCTTTAACCAACAAGGCCACGTTCTGCAGCAAGAAGGTGAATTATGAAGTGATAAATGGTCCCTCAATGGGTATGAGGAAGGCAGTGGAAGCTGTATGATCATTGGTATTGCAGCACCACCTACATGTCCCTGATTCAGAGCACAGCTTGGTGACATCAGGCCCTGAAGAAACACAAAAGGGAGTTGGGGTGTGTTGTAGTTCAAGATGAAAACGGATGCTGATGTAAACATGGGAGCTAAGGGCTTGGCTGAACTGCTGAAGCTGAGCATCATGCCAATAGAAATGGTCTGTGTCACTCTTGGCTGCCAAGATCCACCCAGTTCTTCCTTAGGATGTGGGTCGTGACTGACAGCCTCATGCAGGTATCTCCATCTCAAAGGGCACTGTTTGGGCAACTCAGGCAAGCCCTGGGTTTGTTTTGTTTGTGGTGTTAACTTAGGCACCAGATATAGCTCTTGACTCTTACACGTGGCCAATATATGTGTGGGTATCCTCTTTGGGGACTGAATCCACGTGCTCTGTCCCAGTAAGTGTCTAAAGGAAAATACAAAAGCAGATACATAAAGGTTTAATTGTTCTCATATAGATTTGGGGATGGGGATCATCTGAATAAATGACAGAACCACAAGGGTTGGGAGGGACCTGGAAAGCTCATCCAGTGCAATTCCCCCC
Organism: Urocolius indicus; assembly: GCA_013401255.1. Lineage (NCBI taxonomy): Eukaryota > Metazoa > Chordata > Aves > Coliiformes > Coliidae > Urocolius > Urocolius indicus. Next base: position 306,850 of record WBNH01008005.1, on the reverse strand, counting down.
TGCCAGAGCAGCAGCACCTAGAGTAGGTCACATAATAACTCATCCAGCTGGGGTTGGGATGTCTCTAGAGAAGGAGACTTTAATAGACACATTGAGAAATGCATTTCACTTCTTCCTAAAGATGATACCTATATTTCAGATAGATGGATCACGTTCTTCTGCCCATTGCCTGAATTCAGAGAGCACCAGGGAACTCAGGACAACGCTCTGCAAATCCACTCAGTGCCTCAAATCGAATCAACATGCCTTGTAAATTGAGACAGAGAGAGGGAAAGGATCAAAGCCACAGTGGAATAATACTTGTCAGCTCAGTAGATGCAGTCTTAGCCTTCCACATTTCTTTTCATTCAGATTGAAGTGCCTTGGGGAAGGCAAGTTTTGTAAGAATGGGGAACAGGTCGAATATATCAACCCAAAAGATCTGGGTTGATCCATTCAAAACAAAAGAGTTCAGTCAGTTCTCCATAAAGAAGAAAAGGCAACTCTGAATGTGAAGTATCAGCCCAATCATGATGTTCCAGGCCTTACTCTGGAGTCTCTGTTGATTGGAATTCAATTGCTCTAGAGTTGGAAAGCAGCCAATGCTGGAATGGATTTTAAGACAAAGTAGCTGCTATTTTGTGTAAGAGATGCTGGTGAATTGTCTTAATGGCACGGTGCTTAACCAGGGTGCTGGGAACCTCAAAGAATGATTTTACCTTTACAGGGAGTTTTAACATTAAAGAAGCTATTTCGAAGGTAGCAGTGCTGGAAAGAAGGTGCCTCAAGCAAGGCAGCTTTGAAAGGTCATCAGTAAAGCAAAGACATTCACGAGAGAAAAAGGGGAGAAGGACAGAGGAAGATTAAGAGGATGAATATCAAGGCAAAGATGCCTCTTAAGTATATGGAGAATTATTTGGATAGGGTTCTTGCAGCTCAATAGTTTTATCATTCAGGATAAGAAGCAGCATAACCATGGGCAGCTTGTTTGTGGTATGTCACAGGACAGGGGAAGCACTGCCCTTAGAGCTCATCTGGGGAAGGGATTGGAGGCATTGCACAGAGGAGTGCAAGCTGGAACAGAAGATGTTCCAAAGAAGCAGAAGGAAGAATTTGTTCCCTGTTGAGTTGAGGGAGCACTGGCAGGGGCTGCCCAGATGGGCTGTGGAGGCTCCTTCTCTGGAGACATCCCAACCCCAGCTGGATGAGTCCCTGTGTGCCCTGCTCTAGGTGCTGCTGCTCTGGCAGGGGGGTTGCACTGGATGAGCTTTGCAGGTCCCTTCCAACCCTTGAGATGCTGTGATGCATCTTCAGTCTTGTTCCCCAAGGCTGGGGAGAAGTCAAAGAACACTCTGTCAGTTAAAACAGGGAGAGGTGTGCCAGCATTAGGGAGGAGAAAGTGCAGCTCAGAGTATGGAGAAAGCATTGATCCCGTTCCACTCAAATACAAACGATTTGGATGTTGATAAGCATTGCTTCATAGCAACCATTCCTCCATCCTTTGGAAAAGAAAGCTCTTAAAAAGCAATGATGGAACAAACTGTGCTCCAAGGGCAAGTCAGATGAAACAGGAGCCAGATTGTGGCTCAAACCCCATCCCTGGGAAGAATTTCAGCTTTAGCTTAATGAGCTGTTTGCAAGACACCAGAAACAAAGGCAAACAAATGTAAATAATGGCCTCAAGCTACAGCTTGGCAGTGAAAGATCTTTTTAGCTGCACTGCCAAGGCTAGGGAAGATAGATGGAAAGTTCATAAGCAGTTGACTAGAAAGCTTCAAGCATCAGTCCCAAAGTGAAGTTTTCTCTTCATCCAGCTTGCCCAGTTTAAAGCTGGTTTACACTTGCTGTTTGATGTGTGCTTCAGCTGTGATCTCCTTGAGTTTTCTTTTTCATTACGTGGAATTACTTCTTGAATTCTTTGTGTGAGTAAAACTCCAAGAGGAACTGAAGTGTGATTCTGTGCCTGCAGGGTATTGTGTTTGGTAGCAATTGTCAAAGGAAGCCAATGCTAAGAATGGGAAGGAGAAAGTCTGGGTAGAGCAAATCTGGGAGATGTGATGAGTTTCTCCTCAACATTTTAGCCAATAGCTCCATAAATAAAGCATAAGGTAGGACATGAAAGCCCTAAAGCAAATCACTGCTCTGTCCTGGGAAGAATAAGGACTGGAACTAAGCTCTATTCTTTGCAGGTGAAAGAGAAAACATTGAATAGTTATCTCACAGCTCTGAATCACTACACAGGTGCTTCTCTAAGCAGAAAACCCATCAAATATGAGACTGGTCTCAAATCTGATATTGTATGCTCCCATACAGCCATTGTGACTCTGATTCAAAACCTCCTCCCACATTTCCTACACCTCATTTTCTTGCCAATTTGACCATGACTAAAGAACACACTTTTTAAACTGACTGTATAACAGCTTCTAGTGCAATTCCCTCCATACAGTCCAGAGGAGCTGACTTCTCTCTGTTCTCTCTGGCACAAGGCTGGTAGGATCTGAGCTGAGCTGAAGTCGTCTATAGGTCATCATCAGCCACAGGAGCACACTATGGTCACAGGTATCTATCATGGATGTGAGATTGGAACTCAAAGGAAAGGTGATACCTCAACAAGGAGCAGTCCCTGGAGCCCAAACACAAAGGACAGGGCAGATCCTGCTTTGGGTACAGGTTACTTAAGTCCATCCTAAGAGGGATCATAGCACTGGGCCAAACCTTCATCATCTTTGTTTTTCACACTCTCTGGGCTTTGGTTAGAAACTGTTATAAAGCAGATGGGAAACTGTAAGCATGTAGGCACCTCCACTGGAGCCAATCTTGTTCAAACTGCCCAAGCTCTCCACATGGCATCTATTTTCACAGGATTAGCCTCAATGTACAGAGTGAAGGGAAACAGGATTCTCCCCACTAACAATCCTACTTGGGCTTGTGCATGTGAGGTGTGATGGAAATCAATAATCCCCTCCTCCCAGACTTTAAAAGACTCCAAACTAACTCAGCATCTCACCTCTGCAAAAGACATTCACCACATCATGGTGTTTTTCCTCCCTCAACATCATGGATTGATGCCTGAAGCTAAGCAAGTGTCCATGTCCCTGTCACTGGGACACTGGTGGAATGAGCATGGGAGGCTGAAGTCACCATGGAAGTCTGAATTGCTTTGAGAGCATAGAAGAGGTAAAATAGCTCTGAACACACAGAGATATAAATAACAAAGGAAGCATCATTAGGAATCTGTTAGTCACAAAGCAGAAAGGAACACGCATTTCATGGAAACAGTTGCCATTTCCCTGCCTTCTCTCTGTTTCAATCCATTTCTCTCTGATGATCAGCCTTTTCTGTGGGAGTCTGAGAATGAAAGGGCTTGGGGCTCAACTTCTGCTCATCTCAGTGGAAGCGCTGCATGGACTCAGACTGGACAAGACATAAGAAACTGGTTTTGTCCTTGCTTGACCTGTTTGAGAAGCAGATGGACAGAAGCCTGCAGATCTCTTCTTGGCATTCTGAATCACCGTGAAGGATTCCACATTAGAAGAAAAGAGTTTTGTTTCTTTTGCCTTGCCTATAATACTTTAGAATCCATCCTGGAAAGTCCTTTGGCCCAAAGTGTGACCCAGAAGACACCAGATAGAAGAATAAAGCTCCAAGCTTAGTGGTGGCTAAGACTTGAGAGAGACCTTCCCTGCAAACAGCTGACCTGAGAGATAGGAGATTCTCCCTCCACTTTTATGCTTGTAATGTACAATGATGTTACTGAAGAGAGGCTGATTTATGTGTCTAGAAAGGAACATGCTGATTATTTTGCAGTGCCTTTCAGAAGCACCTGAGATTCTGCAAGGCCCAAACAAGCACTGCTCCAGCACAAGGACTCGATTGCTTCTTTCTTTGAGAGCTGTCACAGTACAATTAGCAGGCTTTGAAATCTCCCTGCTGCAAAGAAATTGGTTTCTTTCTTGAAATCTCCCCAAAGATAATCTGGAGAATACAGAAACTATAAAGTTTCATCTCCTCCTCACTGCAAAGGGAAAAAAAAGAGATGTTTTTAAATGGAAAAAATGATGCATCCTCAATGGAATCTGGGTATAAAGGCCAGTTAAGCTCCTTCAGAAAGCATCAAACCCATGTTATTGTCAACTCCTTGAAGGACAGACATTTCTACAAGAATTCCTGAGTGATGTTCTTTATCCCTTTCTTGTTGCAAAGTCTTTCTTTGTATTGCTAAAGCCCAGGAGTTTTGTGAATGAGGACGGGTTCTTTGCTGGGTGGTGGATGAGATAAATGCATAGGCCTGTGCATGCTGCAACACTCCAGTTGAATCATTTGCTGTACAGGTAGCACAGTCAGCATTGTGTATTGCTTTTCAAACCAACCTCATATTGATGAAGCTGTCATAAATCATGGTTTGGGCTCTTACCTAGCTTCTCTTTTTAAGGTAGTGCAAATACTCTGCAAGACAAAGAGTCTACAAGATAACCTGAGCTCTTGCCTCTTTGCTTTCTAAGGAACTTTCCTGCCCATAGCAGTATACAACAGACATAAGTGGAGGCACCTTAGCTTCTTGTAGATAAGGGATGCAATGAGGAACAAGGCTAAAAGGAGAAGAGAAAGCCCATTTCTCTACTAGGAGAGATGATTTCCATGACAGAACAGTCTTCAAAAACCTCCAAACCTTCCTCTTCCTTTTTAAAGCTCCCTCCTCCTGTAATGCCCATGAGGCTCAGTAGTTATTAAGAGTGTGGAGAAGTCTCAGTCATTGATATCTAAGCTTTGCCTGAGCAGGACAGCAACACAGGAGTCAAGACCTTGTCAGGAAGAACGAGCTGTTTCATTTTGGTCTCCTCACCCTACTTTGTGAGAGTTGGGGAGAAAGTTCCCTTTTCCCCTGGAAGAACCATCTCTAAGCTCCCTGTCTCATCTTACTAGAGCATCTTATCTTGGAAATTCCCTGCTGTTTGCAACCACTCTTTCCTATTAAAAGGATTCTTTCTAAGTGCAGGGTAACTCTCAGCTTCCCCAAATCTCCCTGACTTAATCTCCCCATAGATGTCTCCTTATACATTTAAAGGCCTTTAGCATCAGTTCCCAGGGATTCTCACATCAGAGAATGTTGTCAGACCTTTTTGTTTACAGGTTTCTGCCAAGTAAAAGCCATCAGGCTGCAACTAATGTGTCAGTGATTATGTCCTCAAATGGATTAATACAGAATCCAGATGAGAGCCTGATCCCCTGCCTTTTGGTTTTCATAAGGAGCAGCTGTTATGTTAAGTGGAGGTAAATCTACTCAGTCTGCTCTTGATCCTGGACAAAATGAGGAGTCATCCACTTATAGGTTGATGATCAGAGCAGGTAACTGGAGCCAACCTTGTTAAAAAGCATCACATAGTCATTGTGCCTGCAGGGTATTGTGTTTGTTGTACCTACAGAAGCAGTGAGACAATGCCATGCACTCTGCTCTCCCTGAGGAACTCAAGCTCTTACATTTGCAAAGCTGCTTCTCCAGCTTCATAAGCTTGTGAATTTTATTCCTCAGCCTTTTTTCACTCAGTCTGAGCCACATTCCTTCTACACAGTACAACATTCCACACGTTTCTTCACTGCACTGTGTTCATTCTTCTTGAGCCTGCAGAAAGCTGCTGCTTTAAAATGATCTGGTATGAGGGGAAAAAAAAACCCTTCCTCCTATCACCTCCCTTCCTATGACCAAGCAGGTCTTTTGAAGGATGAAGAATGGTGGCTCAGGGAGACAATTAGCAAATCACACCAGTTTCTAGGAGCATCACCCACACTGCTATCCCCTGAGGCCATACTGACCTTCAACCACTCCACTGAGATAACACTGACTGCCACTTAGCATGGGATCTGCCAGGCTAAGGGAATGGGAAGAAAGCTGCCAGAATTGACCCAATAACAGCCTAATCTAGCTGCTTTTCTTCTGTGTTAAATATAACCTGAGGCACTGCTTGAGAGGAGAGTATTGCCTTCCACTACCTGAATGGGGAAAGAGCTGAGATGGTTTCAAGCCATTACATTGGCTTGATTACCTATGGATAAACCCCTCTTCAGTTCCTGGCCTCTGAGCTGAAAGAAAAGGCAGAGATGACCTTTCAAAAGCAAGAGCTGAGATTACAGTAATTGGGCAATAATATGAAACAGCAAATACAAGTCAAAATGATCCCTTTGCCTTCAGTCAGAGGGGTAGCTAATGCATTTGGGAGTGTTCTCATTATTTCCACTTGGCATCAAGATTTTAACTACATCTGCTCAACAAGGTAGACTGTTAAGTGGCTCAGTCTTTCATACAAGGGAGTAATATCACCTGTGAACAAGAGGGAATCAGCGTGATTGAGGCAGGCAGATGACTGGAATGCTGTGATTAGAGCTGCATAAATAACTCATGTTTCAGTCCACTGACCAAAACCTCCAAAATGGAAAAAAAAAAGTCTTTTTTTTTTTTCCCCCTCTCCATGGTATAAGCTCTTCAAGAAAATGTCTTTCAGGTCAAATCAATGCCTTATTTAAATTGGCTTTCCAATTCCAGCTTCATTGCTCACTTCTTGCTTTGTCACTTATGAATGGGAAGACTTTGGATACCACCCAGTCCATTTACTGTTTAGAAAAGGTTGACAAAGGGAAGTTGAAGTTTCTTTTGCACTGAGATAGTCAAATGAATTGAACATGAACATGCAAATGCCTTTAATCATTCCAATTCCTGAATTGTTACCAAACAAAAGGCTCGAGCTATGCATTTCCATTTCTTCTCTGCCTTCCTTTTTTTGTCTGCTCTCCATGAAATTGCCAAATGACTTCTATTTCTACAGGAGAGGTTTCACTTCAGGCCATACTACCATGATGAACATCCAAAGAGTGATGCAAACCAGACAAACAGTAGGTTTGGTGCCTGGAATCCACATCTCTGCTTGTCCTACTCCTTAATCTTACTGAGACCCCTGCTTATTAAAAGCCTCCAACATTAACTCACTTAGAGGTTGCCACTGGCAGGCATTGGGAGCAGACAGACTACCAGCCCTAAAGCATTTCTTCTAAATCCTAGACATGATGGCATCAGCGTTAACATTTTCAGGCCCAACCTCAGCGAGGTGCATTCAGAGTTGGGGAGTTTTTCATGTGTGGAGCACTGCTATGTGATTGCCTCACATATTGATAGGCTTCATGTATACTTCATCCTATTTATTCATGTGCTTTGAATGTAGATGGCCCCTCGGTTTTGTTTCTTGTCTACAACATCATTTAAGAGGGAGAACTTTAAATGACTGATTGCAATGCCACAGCAGCGTGGCTTTTTAATGAGGATGCAGTCATTACTGAGGCCGTTTCTCTTCATCTCTTAAGATTAATCCACATTCAGACACCAGTTGTGACCCTGTATGTGCAAACACATCATCTAATCATCATATACCTTTAGTCTCTTTGATTTCTGAACAGACAGCGAACCGAAAGCGTTGCAAAGCTTCGCCTTGGAGAGACTGAAATGATATTCTTCCACTCAAGGACCACTGTGTTTTATTACCACGAAGGCCTCTGGTTCATTGGGTGACCTTAAACAAATCATTTAACTTCTTATGTGTTTTTGTGAAGCCAGCTGGAAAAAGTTCCCACCAAACCATGCAGCCACGTGCCGTGTCTGCATTGGAGCTTTCCTCAGGGAAACAGCACACAAATGAAGACAGCAAACCATCAGCAGCCCACAATTAATGTTTAACATTGACACTGGAGTCAAGAGAAAAGACTGCAAGTTAACCGTGTCTTTGTGTCTTCTTTTTTGGCTGGAATTTAGCCCCAGTTCACTCTTCTTCCATCTCATTTTCTATACACATGCCTGCTACTTCTTCTCTTATGCCCATGTGGGTTGGATGAACTCATTGGTGAGCTGACAGCAAGCTCATGTTCCCCATCTTCATAGAATCACAGAATGATGGGGTTGGAAGGGACCTTTAGAGCTCATCCAGTGCAACCCCCCTGCAGAAGCAGCTCCCACCTACATCAGGTCACATCTTAATGACGATGTTACTGTCACCTTGAGGCTTGACCAGAACAACTCAGTCCTTCCTTTACTGAAATAGGAGAGAAGCAAACACACCTCAGCACAGCCACTTGCCCTGGCCTACTGGTGCCATGGAATCAGCAGGCTGGTGAGAGGAGCTCAGCGTTTTGGTTGGCTCCATGGCTTATGTCAGCCTGGAATATACAACATGGATGTAAGCAGAAGACAGCAGATGTTCCTAAAGTGGTACTGTGAAGAGATATGAAGTTATCCAGTCCTGTCTAACTATGCTTAACCTTTAGCACTGTCTTAGAATCACAGAATGGTAGGGGATGGAAGGGAGCTTTGGAGCTCATCCAGTGCAATCCCCCTTGCAGAAGCAGCTCCCACCTAGATCAGGTCACACAGATGGGGCTTGAAGAGCTCCTAGGAAGGAGCCTCCACACCCTCCCTGGGCAACACAACTAGAGGCAACACTAGAATAGACAGCAGAATGGATTTCACAGGGAGAGAGAAGACCAAAGGACTACACAGGGATGGGTAAGAACCATATGATAGTATTGAAATGCCAAAGAGCTGAAAGTTAGGCCAATAATGGGCATCTGGCATTCCTCCTCAACTCCTGAACTAGGGACTTGATGCATGTTGTTAGCTACATGCTGGTGCCAGACCCAGAAGCTTCACAGTCAAGCTACAGCTTAGTGCAAGTTTGAAAGGAAAAGAGATGCAGAAGAAGAAGAAAAGAAAAGCCCTTTATAATCAGAAATGAAGTTAAACATCAGAAACAGTCTGAAAATACAAGCTGGGGAAGATGTCCTTAAGCTAATGAAAGAATGAGAACAAAATAAGCTAATAAGGAGCCATTTCCCCCAGAATCTGCCCCTGATGAAGAGCTGGTGAGGTGGAGATGTACTTTGTCTTCCAGGGACAAGCCTAAAATCAGACTTTGGGTGCAGGGCAGGTAGAAAGGTAAGGCAGAGATGAATTCATCAGGGAGCTTAGCTCATGAGGAGGTAGATTATCTCCTGAAGAGGCAATGGAAGAGGAATCAGAGAACAAAAGGTGAGGCAGCTTGCTAAAAATCAGGGATAAAATGATGAATAAGAAAACATTAGCAAAAAACATGCTCTTCTTCTTATGTGCCAGGCAGGAGGGAAGCCAGTAACCTAGGAGTCACTTTTAATTTAGCACAAGGCACTAAATTGTGCTAGAAAATGCATCAAAATGCTTTGATTTGTCACAGCAGATCCAGCAGCTTTGTGCAAAAAAAACCCACCAAACCCTAAGAAAGAAACCCTAATGTGAAGCTGACAGCTAATGGCCAGGCAATGCTGGGCCTTGGAACCTCTGAATGCTTTCAGATGGGAGAGGTTTGTTTCAAATGCACGTGGGGGTTCTTCCTTCATTATCACTCATGGGAGCCTGTTGATTTTATAGAATCACAGAATGGTGAGGGTTGGAAGGGAACTTTAGAGCTCATCCAGTGCAACCCCCCTGCAGAAGCAGCTGCCACCTAGATCAGGTCACACAGGAACATGTCCAGGTGGGTTTTGAAGCCCTCCACGGAAGGAGCCTCCACACCCGCCCTGGGCAGTCTGGGCCAAGGCTGATAATTTAAAGGAAAATGATTTGAAAGGTACCCAGAGCAGTGTTTGTCTCAGATGGGAGAGTCTTGGGGAAACACATCAGGCAACCTGGCACATCTTGGGGTTGGGCTGGATGATCTCTAAGGGTCCTTTCCAACCCCCACCATTCTATGATTCTATAGTTCTATGATCTTGGTGGAGAGTTGAGATGGAATCACTGAAAAATGGATTATTGGTGATTTGGATGTAAAATACCTCCCTTCCTATAAGAGAAAACCTTGTAGATAAGTCATCCAATAGGCTTCACAGATAAGTTTGGGTCTTTTATCTGGGAGAATATCATCAACAATCCTTTGTGGGAATTGGAACAGAACATTTGGGAATCCTTATGAAACATTTGAGAGGACTGAAGGATATGTCACTCTTTCTCCAAGCAGTCCATCATTTCCTGCTCAGTTCTGCACTACAGCTTCCCAAAATAAGCTGTGCTGAAACACAGGCAGTGGGAAGGTTATTGTCTTCCCTGGCAAGCTGATAAACGAAGAGGCGAGGTTGTGAAACTGTGCATGGCTAAAACAGTATTTAAAGCAGCATGAAGACAGCGGTGAAATTGTTTCCTGCAAAGCAGCAATAAAATAGGACACCAGGATGTGAACTCCTCACTGGTACATGGTGTAAAAATTGGGCTTCTCCATTCTGCAAAGCTCTGCAGAGAGAGACCTGGCAGTGCTGGCTGATCATCAAGTGCCCATGAGCCAGCAACGTGCCCTGGTGGGCAAGAAGCCAATGGCAGCCTGGGGGCAGCAAGAAGAGTGTGGGCAGCAGCTTGAGGGAGCTTCTGCTCCCCCTCTGCTCTGCCACATGTGCTGAGGCCTCATCTGGAGTCCTGGGGCCAGTTGTGGGCTCCCCAGCTGCAGAGGGACAGGGAAGTGCTGCAGAGAGGCCAGCACAGGGCCAGCAAGATGCTCAGGGCACTGGAGCATCTTCCTGCTGAGGAAAGGCTGTGGGCCCTGGGGCTGTTTAGTCTGGACAAGAGGAGCCTGAGGGGGGATCTCATTCATAGTTACCAATAGCTCAATGGTGGGTGTCAGGAGGTTGGGGCAGCACTTTGTTTCTGTTGTATCCAGTGACAGGGCAAGGGGTGATGAGATGAAACTGGAACACAAAAGGTTCCATCTAAACACAAGGCAAAACTGTTTCAGTGCTGAGGTGAGGGAGCCTTGGCCCAGGCTGCCCAGGGAGGGTGTGGAGGCTCCTTCCTTGGAGCTCTTCAAGCCCCACCTGGACACATTCCTGTGTGACCTGATCTAGGTGGGAGCTGCTTCTGCAGGGGAGGTTGCACTGGATGAGCTCTAAAGGTCCCTTCCAACCCCTCACCATTCTCTGATGCTCTGACGTGAAGAATGGGAAGCAAGTTTCCAGCCTCCACCAGCAAGAGGAAATGTGACTGAACATGGATCAAATGGAGACATTGCTTTGCAGCAAGCCAGTCATCAGCAACGTGTTCTGTGTGCTCCCAGGCTCTAAGCTGTCTCCGTTGTTCTCCTAGGAGACAAACACGCTATCACATCTCTCCCTAGAACTAACATCCTCTCTGCTGCACACATCCCACCTACCTTTCCTTTCAGAGATGAACTAACTGATAATATCTCTAATTAAACTCCGAGCAATCATCCTCAACTTGCATTTAGCTTTCAAAGATGATGCTTCTATTCCAGACTTGAATAAGCAGCAAGTGTGCTTGAAAGCTTCTCTGCTTTTTCCAACTCTACTTGATCTAATAAAAGATAATACTTGGACCTAAAAAGCCTGGTCTCGATCTCACTGGAGAAAATCATCCCCTTCATAACAAGCATGACACTTATGGTTTTAGTTAGTGTGCTTGTACCTATCCAAACTCCATATGGCAATGGGACAGGAGCTGTGTGGCCACTGCAGACCTCAACACCCTGTGTTTTGGGATCATGCTCTGAGGGATTTACAAGGCTTTGTTCCTCCAGGGGATTTTCTCCAAGTCAGCAGACCTCAAAGAGGAACTGAGATCAAAGATCAGCTCAGGTTAGACAAAGCTAATCTGTTCTTGGCCATGCAGACTCTGAGGTGCTGCCACTTTCCACCAGACTCTGATGTATTTGGCTCAGTAAATCCTAGAGACAGATTCCCGAAAGCTAGTCAGAGCTGCTTGGTTTTCTGACCTTGTCTAGGGTGAAGCAGCCCAGAAACTGCTTTCAAGTGAAGCTGACAAGAGTATTCAAGGGGCCAATATATCAGTTGGTTCATTTAGAGGCTTGTGTGCATCCAGACACATCCTCCTCTGCCAAGGGGTATTTGTAAGCAGGTTAGAGCCAGCAGAATGGCTGGTGCAACCCCCCACGCCTGCTGCTGTTTGAACTCCATCCAAAGCTGTACAGACCCCAAACAGAGAACTCACCACAGAAACAGCAACAAGGGAAAGGCAAGTCAGGAAGGTCTTGAGGGGAAAGTTCTTAGCAATGAGGGACAGAAGACTTCCAAGTGCCCCACTGACCCTGTGGCCTTTGCTTTGCAGCTGCAGGGATGTGTCCTGTGACATCTCCAATCTTGGAGCTGTGGAAGAATGAGTGGAAATAGGTTGGGAAGGCATGATTTAGGAAGCTCATGTCTCTTGCATTTCAAGGTCTCGATACACAGTAACCCTGTGGGGTCTGGAATTGCTCTGGTGAACTGAGGCTGCTCCAAAGCCAAGGGGTCCAAGAAGAGCCTGTTCCATGGGAAACCAGCCCTTGCTCAGGCTGAGCACAGCCAGCATTCAACTGCAGCCACCCTTGACACCCTGTCATAATTACTATGATGGACTCCGTGGCTGGGCAATGCAACAACAGAATGCATTTGGGAAATTAACTCAATTACTGTGCTCCTTATCAAGGCTGCATCTCACTAGGCTGTTGGCCAAATGGGCTTTCGCTGCTGACTGCTCTGGAAGAACAGCAGGAAGGATTTGCAAGTCCTTGCACCCAGATTGTTTCACCACACTTCTTCTCCAGAGCTCCAAGTCCAATGTGAAGTGACACAGCTCCTGCATTTTCTCCCTTAGTGTAATTGGTCTGCCAGTGAAGTTCTCTTCCTTGCAATTATACTGCACAAAGTTTCTCTTGTTAAGTCTTTCTTGTCTCACTTCAATCAGTGACTCCTCCACCCCTCTGTACTCAGTACATCACCCTTTGAATAAAAGGGATGCCCAGTGAACCATAATGAGCCTGTTATTCCCACACACTCCAGAGCAGGGCTATCACTTTCATTCAAACTCTATTAGCCACTTACAATTGCTCTCAGAAGATGTTCTGTAAATGAATTCATCCACCTATTGAGAGAGATTCTACAGAGCCCCATTTTCCCTTCCACATCCCTTGCTGGCAGCCTGTGAACTCCTCTCCCTGCCTGGTTCTGAGTTGCCTCATTCATTTCTGCAGGAGGGCAATTGGGAACCCTGTAACCAAACTCCCATTAAGCACAATGGACTAAGTGATTCTCAGGATGTTCTGGTGTTCAGCTCACTAATGAGGGTTTCCCATTCACTCCAGTGAGCCTTGGATCTCAGTTGCCAAATGACTACTCAGTAATCTCCCATGCACTCAGCACCCTGTGCTTGCAGGCAAGCAGGGGAGCACAGCTCAGCATCAGTGGACTGTAACTCCTCCAGCAATCCTTCCAAGCACTGCTGAAGGTGTGTAGGAGCTGTCAGGGCATAAAGGAGGAGTTTCCTCTCTAGGGTTAATCATTTAACACAGCCTAGTGTGGGGGCAGCTTCTCTGCTTCACTTCATCAGGAACTACCGCTGCTGTCTCCTGTTGGCTTCCCAAAGCCAGAATCAAGATAGGAATAACTAACAGCCATTTATCTCAGCAAGTCACCTTCAAATCAGAGAGCTGAAGAAAAGCTCTTCCCTACCAATACCCTTGCCTTGAGCCTTCCAAGCTCTGCTGATTGTATTAATTTCCTTTAGAAACACAGTAATGTCACCTGACACCTCTCAGGGCAAAACAGTGGGAAAGGATTTGAAGTTTCTCTCCTAATGAGAGGCAAATTGCTGTCTCTAAGCCAATGTTCTGGACTAAATGATACAATCCCATCAGGCACAATTCATAACTTGGGGGAGGAACAGAGAGGCAGAAAGAGCCCTGCACCCATTCCAGGCTGAGGTTGGAGTCAGGGAGTGTAAATCACCACATCAGCTTCTCCTGCCAGATGAAGAATGCAATTATCCCTTCACTAAACTGATACCATTTATTCAGTGTGGCTTTACCTCCCTTTTTTTTTTTCCAATGCACAACTAATTTGTTTCAAGGGATTTGATTAACAGGCACAAAGATTAGGGGCAGAGCTGGAGGGAAGCAGCTGCTCCAGGTGAGTTCTTCCTTCCACCCAAGGAGAAGGATTTGGATCCTTTATTGCTCCACGGTCCAGCAGTGTTTTGATGGACTTCTCAAGAAGCAAATCCTATAACCCTTTATAATCCTTTACTAATGAGCTCTGGTTCTTGACAATCCTCAGCTCCTGATGCTTTTTTTTTTTCCAAGGCTATGGTTAAGCCTCGTTGCCTTTCCTAAGGGTAGGCACAGAGTAGGGGGAAAGACTTGCCTGTGGCCAGATAGGAGCAGCAATGGATTAGGAACAGAAGCCAGGACTCTTGAATTTAACTCTTAGAAAAGTGCTTTCTTGTTCCTAACATTTCTGATGAAATGGAATGGTGCCACAGAAGAGGGCCAAGGGGGCTCATCCCTGATGCTCACAGCACTTTATGTAACAAAGATCTGATTGTCTTTAGCTCAGCTACCAATGTTAGTGATGAGTAAATCCAAGGGGTTCTATTTAACACACTGCTTCTGGGGAAACTTGTCACAGCTTCTTCCTTTTTGATGCAATCTCTGTTCTACTGCTCAGCCTTGCCTAACAAAATGCCTCTGTTCTCTGCCTGCCCTCACCCTGCTCCTGTTCTGGCTCAAACACATACACTTCAGGTATACTCTGTCTTTGAAGGGCTCATCATATTGCCCTGGAGTCTCCTTCTCTGGAGAGATTCAAACCCAGCTGGATGAGTTCCTATGTGCCCTACTCTAGGTGAAGCTGCTTTGGCAGGGGGGTTGCAGTGGATGAGCTTTGCAGGTCCCTTCCAACCCTTCAGATTCAGCACAGGGCTGCTGCAAATGTGCACTCAAGTCTTAGGGTTAGATGAAGTTGAACTCCATCACTGTGACTCTGAAATAAACATCTCCTGTACAAACCAGGTTGCCTGGAGTGAGAGGATGCCTAATTCATTAAGAAAAAGCAGCTTGTTTCATGTATTGCAAGGAACATTCAGCATCATATTGAACTCTGGCAATATTCCAAGCAATAGTTTCATGAGACATTTTGACACACTGAGGAGGCTGAAAAGAGTAGAAGCTGCTGTCTCTGAGCTTAGGATCCTTACTTTTACACAGCCATGCCCTCACAGAGCAGCAGCCCTGTCTCCTTGGAAGATGAGGTCTCAGGAAAGGCATCTTGAGCCCATCTAGTTCTTCTTTATGAAAAGAATTACTTTATGATGCAGATGTTTCCTGCCTTATCACTACTGTCAGTGATGAAGCTTTGGAAAGACCCTGTGGGGAAAACATTCCATCCCTCTGCTATCACTTTACTGTTAAGATAACTTACTAGAGACACATCCATCCCTACTCCAAACCAGGCTTGTAAACAAACATCTGGGGCACAGGCTGCAGAAGAGCACTGGGATAGAAGCAAAGGAAGGATCAGCTGTACTGCCAACATCTCTGATCCTAAACCCACACTGGCCTTGGGGCTGCTCTCCTGCTGCCAAGAGCAGCACTGGGGAAAAGAGAAGGTGGTTTAGTGGCAGATACAAAGTGCATCCCCTCAGCAGGGGAGTTGGACTGGATGACATCTAAAAGTCCCTCCCAACCCCTCCTATTCCATGATTCTATGATCTTAGGGCCTGTGGGCATTGTAGAAATGAAAAAAACTCCCTTAAAATGAGACCACTGACTGTTCTGAGACACAGGGAACGGTTCCTCTCCAACAGCTCACAGCCTTTTCTCTGCCCCAGCTTATTTAGATTGCTTCAGCCACAGCTGCTCAGTAAAACCACTAAAGCAACCAGAGCTGAACAACCAATTAAAACTGGCTGCTCCAGGCCACAAGCAGCTTTTCAATTACTTGTTTGTTTATACCCCTCCCCTCCAACCCTCTGGTATTGCTTTGTAACAGAGAATTGGTTGCAAACAACCTCCCAGCCTTCAAATCTTTAACAGCAAGTCAGCTGGAAAAGCAGAACTTCCCTCAGCATCTAGTGTTATCTGCAGCTCCTCTGCTGCTGAAGAGGATTTAGGGTCTCTGTTGTAAAGCTGGAGGACCTAGGGAGCAGCTGGGAGTCATTCCTTGAAGGAAATGTTTGCTTTGTCTCTGTTTAATGAGTGCTGAGGCAGCCAATATCGCTGCTTCATCTTCTAGGTAAATTGGGACCACATACATAGGATCATCATAAAGGTCTTTCCCAACCTAAATGATTCTGTGATGTCTACCAGGTCATCTCGGTTGTCATATAGTCCATGATGGGTACTCATGGTGATGCCCTCAGCATGCAGATGCTTCATCACAAGAAAAAGGCTTCTCCATAGTTACAATGGTACTAAGCCAACAGTAATTGCTTTCAGTCTTATCAATAGAGCCACAAAAGTAAAGGTCTGCACCTCAGTGGTGGATGTTGGACAATCCTCCAGCAGCTGCAGTACCAAGATGATCTCAGAGCTCCCCCAAGCCATGGCTTTGGAGAAGAGCTGGCTTATGAGTCATTTCAGAGAGCTCAATGAAGCCTCAGGCAAAGTGTGTGGCTATCACATCAGTGATGAAATATCCCAGTTTGTGGCAGCTCCCTGAAAACCAACTCAGAGAGCCAGACCCAGGGCTCAACAAGACACCAGAAGGAAACTGTTTGTCCCCCCACCATGCACCTTCAGTTAAACCTGTGGGGCTGTGTTGGGAACAGACCTAACTCTCAACCAGAGATACAGCTGGGGATCTGGTGCATTACAGCACAGGGAGAGGTAAAGCAAGTAGAGGATGCACAGATGAGGAAAGAGCAGTAATACAGTTGCCTGTTGTGACCATGTAACCATGATCTATAGACATAGAAAGCCCAGGCAAGCCAAGACACAGCTACAAATTCACTGACTGCCCAGCCCAGGATGATCAGGGGTTAGAAGAAGAAGCTGGCTAAGGCTGAAGTGCAAATGACATTACCACCAGCAACAGTGACCTTGCTGAGGGCTCTCTGGCAGCAAACTAAGACTGTGTATCCTGGGCACTCTGATCGACTGGCCAACACTTCCAATTTTAAACCATTTCTTCTGTTCAGCTGATTGACAGCCAACATTTTCATGAGCCAGGGAAACTCTCCCCTGGGCAAAACTGGGACCCCAAGCTCAGCTCTGGGATAGATCCCACACCACAAAAGCTGCTTGGTTGGGGTTTTTTTCTTCTGTCTTCAAAGCAGAAGCATGAAGTGATGTTATCTGAAGGGATTAGAGATCCATAGACTTCAGTTCCTAAGATCTCAAGCTTATTCTACTGATTTGGAGTTGTAACAAGCTAATTGTTGCCAAAGACTTTGGCAGGAATGGCCAAGTTCAGGTTGCAGGAGCTTCTGTGTTGCCATTAATAGCTTTCTTTTATAGGACATTAATCTGGAACATAGTACAAGAAAGAAAACTAAGGCAGCAGCATCATTTCAACTGGTGCATCGTGAGGTAATTGGATCATTAGATCTTTTTAAAGTTACAGCCCAAGCACTTTGGAAATTACCCACGAAATACCATTTCTCGCTTCTATTTCTAGATTCTCTGCTGATGGAAACCCACTGACTTCAAAGCATTTGACACTAACAGGGGATTTGGCTTTGCAATGAACTAAGCAAAGTCCTAACCTCAAATGGCCATTCTGCCCTATGATTTGCCCCCTGGGGATCATGTCCCTCATGTACAGGAGGCCTTGAGTGTTGCAAAACCCTGTTAATGGGAACCTTCTCCCAAAGTTCTTTCTGCAAGGCCTTCTCAGATGTCCTAAGCAAGTTAGATAAGTGGAATAAAGCAAGGTAGAGGGGTGAAAATGTGATTCTTCTGATTTATGAGGCAAGTTTTCAACAGGTAACCATCAAAATGGTTGGGGAAACGTTTATAGTGGTGGCTGTGGCAGTATTGGGTTAATGGTTGGACTCAATGATCTTAAAGGTCTTTTCCAACCTGAATGATTCTGTGCTTGTAAGATCCTGTGACAATGGAGATTGTGTTTCCATCTGGCTCAGTGCTGGGCAGCACATCTCCCATTTGCCACGTTAAGTGGGGTCATTGCTGAGAAGTGAAGCTGAAAGCAAGGGGATGGTGCTTCACACAACACACCTCTGAAGCTTTTTGCCAGCTGTAGACACAAATGTCAAGAGGCTCAGGAGATATTCAAGCAGCCAGAGGTTGGGAAGACCCATGGGATGTTGGATATCCACTTTCCCTGTTGGCATATTGGGCTGGAGTGACCCTCAGTCTGAAGCAGAAGTGCATTGCTGAGATTTTCAGGGGAATACAAGGTTTCTAGCAGAATGTTATTGAAAAACTGGAGCAATTGAAGGAATCAGGATGCTATTCAATAAGAAGTTGTCTTAGGTGTTACTTATGCTTACAGTGCAACATCAGCAGCATCAATATGTGCTAGATAAAACTTGTCAGGCAGAAGCTGTGCACAGCAGAATCTGAATGGTTTAGTACATCCCCAGGGGAACATAAATAAGCAATGCAGTCCTGCTATACCAAAGGCAAAAACCCTCTTGAGAGACACCAACAGCACAACAAGGCAAAGAGAAATCTGCTTGTCCTTCTGCTGAATCAGTAACAAATAAGGTCTGAGCTACAGTTAGTTCTAGATCTGGTACTGTGCTCTACCCTGGCTGGAGGATCCAGAAGAGAAGGGCAAGAATTAGCAGCACCCTACAACCAACCTACAATAAAGAAATGCAATAAGATTCTTTAACACACTAGAAAGAGGAAGGTAGAACAGTCTGTAAATGCATAGGGAGGACAGGAACAAACTGCTATGTAGGCAGTGAATGGGTTGGAGAGTTAGAAACAAGAGGTTAAACATTAGGAAGGCATTGAATAATATCACCAGTAAGGACTGAAGTGGATTGCCTGGAAAGAGGAGAGTTTCCATCAGCAGAGGCATAAGCACAGAGTAGACAAATACATCATAATTCAGCACAGTCAGTCCTGCCTTGAGGAGGAAAAAGAAGCATGGAATGGTTGCAGCTAGAAGAGACCTTTAAGCTCATGGAGTGCAGCCTTTGTCCCAGCCTTAGCAACCACCAGCCCATTGTCCTCAGTGCAACCAGTGACAATTAGTTCCAATCATGAGGAGAGGTGACTTGAACCACCCAAAGCAAACTGCCACGCTATGCAAAACACATGTAAATTAGGCTGCAGCAACACACTGGAGCACATTCACCTTGGAAACAAACTTCTGAAGACATTAACAAGGCAAGTGGGAACAGCTTTGAAACACCAATCAACATACCAAAAGCTGGAGGAAATCAAAGGTGCTGCTTTGAAGCTAACTGTGGAACCAGGAGAGCTGGAAGAAAAGAGCACAAAGAACCCACCACATGGCCACTCCACCTGAGCATCAGGGATGTTTTGATCTAGAGGCATCCTGCAGAGTATTCCACTTATTAAGCAGAGTGTAAGCTACTCAGCTCAAGTGTTTCAATCAGCAGCTCTGTTTGGTGACTGAGCTGCCAATAGATAATAGAGTGAGATCCTTCCAGAGGGATTTTGGGCTAGACAGCAGGAGCCACTCATGTCCCTGGGTTGCACAGTAATTTATTGCTCCTTGTTTTTACCACTCTTCTCATTTAGGTGCTTCAGTTTGTAAGCATGATGTTAGGTGGGATGTATCCAGACCTTTGTGACTTCTCCTTGGCTCAGAGCCTGGACTTTTCAAGACTCTGCCATTATACTAGCAGCAATAAAAAAAGAAATCATCAGTGAACCACCTGTTCTAGGGACCATCTGCCTCATGGGAGGAGTAAAAAGATGATTAATGAAGGACTAGAAAGGACATTCCAGCCCATTCATGCCAGTACTTCTACAATTGATCTTATGTTCCTCAGCTGGAAACAGCTGGGTTCACTCTTGCCTCTTTCTTGCTATGAGTTTTAAGAGAGAAGCCAGATGCTGGAAAGGCTGTGGGTCTTTTATCTCTTGGTCTTAGTCGTGGCACCTTGTAGTCAAAGTGTGGTGGCATCTGCAAGTGCCACTTCCATGGAGCTTCCCTATTTATGGGCTGGAATCAGGCTGCTAAATGGAAATAAGCAGAAAATGAATATCAAGCCAACACTGGCTGGTCTGCAGTGGCTGGGGCAATGTGTGCAGCATGGCATGAGTGCTGAAGAAGGATGCTAGAAAGGCTGAGCATCAGAGAAAACATCTAAGCTGGGTTTGAATTGAATTCTTCATATGCAAACCACTGTCTGGGATGTGTGATTCCATTACCCAGCCACTACCACCATCTGCATATTTCCATCCACCCAGCAGGAGCCAAAGTCAGTGTAACAGAAAACAAATGACAGCCAGAGCAGCAAAGAGATGAAGGTTAAAGGTAACTGTTGTGTATCCATCCAGTTAATGACTTGGAAATGGAAGTTGAGAGACACACGAAGAGTTTTCTGCACAAAACCATTTAGCAGAGGGATCCTGGGGATGACATGTGGTCCTTATCAGGCAGGCCAGCTAGTTCTGATCAAAGGGAGAGGATTTGGGTTGAGCTGTCTCAGTTCCCTGAACAGGAGCAGAGCTGTACAGCTGACTGTAGGACTGAGATGACTGATTCAGCATCTCCTCATGCTGTTATCTGCATCTTGGACTCTCTCCTAATGAGAAGAGCTGAAACTAGTTCCCTGGCTCTTTCTCACAAGTCTAATATCACAGGCTCTCTCCTGCTCTTGTCTGCAAAGGCTTCATTCACTAAACCCAAACATCCCAAACTCCCAGTTTCTGTCTGCTCACCGAGTTTGTCACTGTGTGGAATAAGCTGATGCTCAAGATGTTCAAGAGTGGTCTTGGGGCTGGCTGGCACTGGTAGAGCAGCATGAGGCTCTGATTTACTGATGGAGAGTGTTGGGCTCATCAGGATCACGTGGTATTTTTGCAGCACTGAGTCCCCATCACCTCCATTGTTTTATCTCTATCAGAAGAGCTTCTAGGAAACCCAAAAGTCAGCCAGTGCCTGCTTGAACTTTTCCTCACCTTCAGTTAATTTCCAATTAACTTGCAAACTTGGTCACTCCCTGCACATTCATAGGAGAATAGAAATGCTATGAGAGACTGCACTCTGCCCTAGGGAGACAGGGATACTCCTTGCCTGGAAGAGAAGTTAGAGGCAGAACTGTGCTCAAACTAGCCTTAACCAATGTGTTATTAAACCATCTGGAGTTAATTGATTACAAATTAACTCAAGGCCAAAACCCTGCACCTGAAGGTCTTGAGATAAATCTTGGGAACTTGATTCTCAACTGTCTGAGGGTAAAGAGAACAAGTAAGAAAATGCACCTTCTTTCCAGCTAGACATGGTATCCTACACCCTCAATCTCTCTCTCTTCCTCAATCATATATGTGGTTTACACACACACCAGGCAACAGCACGTGAAGGCTACTGGGCAGGCATGAAGGGAACACAAGAAAAATCAATGGGCTTATCACCTTGTAGGATTGCCAGCTAGAAAGAGAAGCTGCCTCAGGTGGGAGTGTGGGTGTGCTGCCAGTTTGCTCTTCTCACAATGAAAATGGTGTGAAGAAATTACGTGGGCAAAGGTAGGGTGGCAATCATAATAGTGTTACTATGCCTGCAGAGCCTGTCTGCTTTTACAGACACATATGCACACACACTATGCAGTTTGGGCTTGTTTCTGAATCCTGGAGTACAGTAACCATCAGTGGAGAGTTCATAAACCATGTGTTAGTAAGCATGAGATACATTGGTTTCTTTTGAGGGCTCACTGGATGATCTCTAAAGGTCTCTTCCAATCCCTGTGATTTCATAGACAACCTGAACCTTCAAGATCTCAGTAGATCCAGTGCCACATTGGCCCTCAACATGGTCTTAGGGATGCTGGGCATCCCCTTTGTTAAGTGAAAGATTCCACACAGTTCTGCAAACCACTCTCCACAATGTTTTCTCAGGTCATTGCAGTCCCTGTATTCCTTGGGGAGGGGAAGCAGCAGGGTTTTTAGAAGCCAGGATATTGGATCACTTGTACTTCACATACTGTGGAACTATTTATGCATTCTTAAGATTGACTTGCCTGCATTGCCAAGTCAGTAATAACCAGTGAGACACGAGAGTTAAAACAGTTTCTTTCCATCACCAGCAACATCACAGGTGGAGGAATGAGAAAGGAACAGATTTGTGAGTAAAGCATTTGGCAAGCAAGAGATACATGCCTTGGCTGAGCTAAGGAGTGGCTGTTATTTGACCACTGGTAGTGGTTGAAAACAACTTTAACATTCCTGTGTTTGAACAAAAATGTTCAAAGAGTTCCAATAATTCAGCCAAGATGAGAGAAATGGGGCCAAGTCTTCTCAGGAGAGATGACAGTGTTGGGCAGAAAGCTAAATTGGGTAGAAGTAGTTGTGAACATCATGGTACACAAACTCTAGCTCAGCCTTCCTGTTGCTTAACTCTGTTAGCATTTCTGTCTAGGAGTATCACAGCTGGACCAGAATCCCACTACACCAGATAAATCACTTTCATCTCTTGCCAAAGAGTTTTAAATCAAAGACAACCAACCCCATGAAAAGTGACAATCCTGGTCAGTGAGGTGCATTGTGACCAGTCCCTGGGGTTCCACCTGCACAGCAGCGAGGCCAGAGCAGCAGCACCTAGAGCAGGGCACACAGGGACTCATCCAGCTGGGGTTGGGATGGCTCCAGAGAAGGAGCCTCCACAGCCCATCTGGGCAGCCCCTGCCAGTGCTCCCTCAGCTCAACAGGGAACANAGCCTCAGCAGATATGGCAGAGCAGAGGGGGAGCAGAAGCTCTCTGCACCTCCTGCCCACAGCCCTTCTCATCCAGCCCAGGATGCCATTGGCCTTCTTGGCCACGAGCCCACGTTGCTGGCTCCTGCTCATCCTGCTGCCCACCAGCACCCCCAGCTCCCTTTCCCCTCCCCTGCTCTCTAACAGTTCACTCCCCAGCCTGTGCTGCTCCATGGGGTTGTTCTTGCCCAAATACAAGACTCCACTGCTCCAATAACATTTCCTGAGTGAGCAGAGGAAAGTCTGATCCACTGCTCCATCACGATGACTTGAATTTGCTGCAGCTTACAGGTGAAACAAGGCTTCAGAGGGAATGAGGAGGGTTGGGAAGAAAGGAGACTGTTACCTGCACAACCCAGAATCATTGTGTTACTGTCTTCTCCAATGAGGAGAGCTATTCTTGTAAGGAGGTTGCTTAATTTGCAGATGGGATATGTTTGGAAGAACCTACAGGGTGAAGATGTTTTTAAGAAACAAAGTTGGAGTAACAGCTGGTTGGGTTGGGATTTTTTCCATAGAAAATCAGGCAGAAGATTGGTGGGTGTAGGTAGAGGTGGGACACACACACACACATCTTCCAGTGGAAGCTATTTTCAGAAGTCTCTGAGATAGAGACAAGAAAAAGAACCCCAGCATGCAAACACAAGAGAGAAACAAAAGGGAAATGTTTCATTTGAGGTTTCAGCTTTTCAATAGGTTTTTTTTTTTTCCCTCACACAATTTCACAGTCTCTTTTGGTCCAAAATAGAAAACCTGGAACTTTCTGTATTGCAAATGTCAACAGAAAATACTGTCACTTCCTCAGTCTTTCTTGCACTCCTGGGGATGTTTTCCATCAGATGAGGGTTTTTTTTTAGTTGACAGGGATAAAAAAGTGAATCGAAAAACATCACCTACCTCTAAAAATAAAGTCATGTCTCATCCTTTCCCTTCAAAAACGTGTTTCAGTCTCCTACAACCTGTCTTTGGGCACCCTCTCCAGTCATACTTCAGGTCCACGTGGGCACACGGCAGAGCTCAACCTCTGTTTCTGGGATGTTGGGAATTCAAGCTCCCTCCCTCTGTGTGCAGAGAGGTTGCGTTTGGTGGGGCTGCAGTCACTTCACACTTCAGTATTTACAGAGCAGATGTCCTCAGCTGGCACTCTCAACTCCTTTTAGGTAGGATTCAGCTAAGTGAGTTTAGAGATCTACTTAAGGTGGAATTAAACATGCCCTGGAAAGTACTTGCATCTCCTCACTGATCATGAAGGGTGGTTGGCACAGGAAAGCCCTGTGTTTCCCAGCTCCTTTAGTCCCCTCATGGAGCTGGTCAAACCCAAGGCAGCCCCTCTCCAGAAGCTCATTACATTCATTGGTACATGACCATCACAGCAAGCTGATAAACCTGGTGCAGTACAGTACAGCATCCTCAGCTCTGCACCGTGCTGGTACAGCCACACAGCTTCCTCATCCCAGCATCCAGCAGCTCAGATCAACAAGCTTGTGTCTGGTCTGACCACACTGATATGGCACAGAGCTGAAACCTTGTGGCATAAAGGTCCATATCACTTAAATAACACTATTAACTTGTTCCAACTCCAGCTCCCATCTCTTTCTCTTTCACATACTTAACGTAATAAACTGCTGCTTTAACTCTGGAGTTAAAGATGTGGGAGAAGAGTGATTTTGGTGTACAGTGGATGTTAATTCCTTTCCTAACACATCAGTGTGTGTGAATTTTCAATGAACTGTATCAAACGTTGATTTCCTATAGCTGTAACTGTGCCTGAAGGTTGGTATGGCCTGATGTGATTCACAGATGCCACAGCACGTTTCTCACACTGCCTTTCCTCACACTCTTCTCTCCATCAGGTGCAGGGATGAGAACATGCTACGGCAGTCATAGAGTCTCCCAGAGAGTTGAAAGTGCTGTGGGTTTCTAACCCAGAACTGCCCCCATCTGAAACACTTTAGGTCACTCATCTGTTCCACAAACTACAATGGAAACACAAAACAGGAATCAGACTAAACTTCTGTTTGCAGAGTTGCTGACATCAACAGCAAAAGGTAGTTCATGTTATTCCAGGATGTTTCATACTTTTCTAGCCTCAATTCCTGAGCAGTGTGTCTACAGAAGGAGCAGTTAATGCACCACATCATCTGGCAGCCCCATTCAGTGGCCCACACAATGAAGATGCAGTACACCAGGCTGCCTATAAACAGAGAGTGTACATGTTATTGCCTGACAAGTCAGTCTCAAAGTGTATCTAATCTAATGAAAGTGGAAGCAGGATGAGACATTGCACTTTATTTATTGGCTAATTCCAGCCTCTTTCTGTGATCATTATCCCAAGTGTTCCCTCCTTTAAATCAATTGAAATCACTCTCCCGTTGCAACCTGGAACTGATGCAGTTCACTCCTATTCATTTAGCTCTCAAAATTGGGGGTGGGGGGAAAGGAAAAGTCAAGCAAGGTAAAAAGAATATCTAAGGGGAAAAATGGTAAGAGTTTGATTTGTGCACATATAGGGAATAATCTACCTTTGCTTTAAGCCCTGAGAGTCAGCAAGCTGCAGGCCAGCAGCACACAGAGCAGGGCCCTTGGGCTACATGGCTGGGAGAGCTGCTCTAGCTGGAATCACAGCCCTTCTCATCCAGCCCAGGATGCCATTGGCCTTCTTGGCCACGAGGCCACATTGCTGGTTCAATGCTCATCCTGCTGCCCACCAGCACTCCCAGCTCCCTTTCCCCTCCCCTGCTCTCTACCAGTTCATTCCCCAGCCTGTGCTGCTCCATGGGGTTGTTCTTGCCCACATGCAACACTCTCCACTTGCCCTTGGTGAATGCCATTGGATGTCTCTCTGCCCAACCCTCCAGCCTGTGCAGGGTTTGGTTGAATGGAAACCCATTTGCCCCTTGTTCTTCCCTGCTTGAAAGCTACATTGGAAATGATATTCTGCTGCTGAAAGCTTATTGTCACCTTCACCAGGAGAAGTGAGGAACTGAAGAGTGTGATGCCTCTCTGGCTTAGGGTATCAGTCTTTCTATTCTGACGACACAGCACAAGTTGTGGAAATCTCCCATCACCTGAGAAATCTGAAATGGAATTTGTTGGCTGGGAATGAAAGCAGGATTCTTCCCAAAGGTCTGTTCTCTGAGGCCTTCTACACAATTGTTTCATGCAGAACAAGCAACAGAACTTCCCTCCCTACTGTGCACATAAAGAGTTCACTGGCACCTGCAGTCAGCAGGCAGGGTTACCTTCACCAGAGCTGCCACTGAGAAAGTGAGGTTTTCATCTCCTTACCTTCTACAAAATGCTGAGCCCATCCTGCTTCTTTCCCACTGTGGGCATCCATCAGGATTTGGGGTCTCAGTGAGGAAACACTTCACTTTTTTTTTCCCACCGTCCCTTTATATCAACCTAAAGAAGCATCTAGAAAGTTTCAAACTCACTTGGCAGTTTCACACTGCTTTTGATTTCAAGTCCAGCTGAATTGCTCAGTCAGCTCCTAAGACAGGGACCAAGATCACTGACTTACGTTAGAATTGGTGTCTGATATTCATGGCAAGAGGAAAGAGCTGCCATAAAGCACACACAGAGCTTTGTGAGGTAGCTTTTGCCAGCTATGCAGCAGCACGTGCTCTGCTTTCCTTGGGTGCTCAGCACAAAGTGTCTGTCTTTAGAGAGTTTGTCATATATCAGTATAGAAAACACCTTTGTAAGAGCAGAGAAAAACTATGGGCATAGTGAAATGCAGCATCATTTCATACCCATTCTTCCAGGCAGCAACACAGGGCATGACACAGCTCCCAAGTCACTTCCTTCACAATATGTTGAAGTGCAAATGCTCACAGGTAAGCTTTATATAATGAAGCTGCACATCCTTCTGCAGTAAAAGCCTCTATTGCACACACAATCCTCAGTCAAAGGCAGAACCCACAAGCCATCCTACAGCTGGACAACAGGGAAGCCTCTCCCTTCCACTCACAGCACCACGCTGGGTTTTGAACGAATGCACCATGCACATCTTCAGCCAATTCTTTCCAGGTTTCCCATCAATTAGTTCAAATTCCCATCCAGGTTTGGGAAGCACACGTTCACACGGTATTTGCACCCTGTTAGAACCCCAGTGAGAGGCAGAGTTGGAACTGAAGCATCCAAGATGCTGTTTTGCTGCTCATTCCCTCAGTATCATATCATTTAGAAACAGTTAATTTCTTCCCTTTTAACAATACACCCATTTCCAATGGACTCTTTTGAGAAGGTTTTTTTCCCCCCCCCTTTTCAATAAACCTGATTTGTGGTTGTCTCTAAAGAAAATCATGTGCTTTGTTCCTGGCAGACTGCCAGGGTTGAATTAGCTTGATCCATTTAATGCGACTAAAAAGCTAATAAGCAGTCTGGTCTTCTGTGGAACCTGTGCAATCTTTTAAATGTTTAATCAAGAAGCAAAATTAGGACTCGAAGCACCATTCCTGCCAGCATTGTTTTTTTTTTTTTTTCTTCTAAGTAAGCAAGTAAAACTTTAAACCTTCCTCCTCTGCCAAGGCAGCATTTTCTGTTATGCTGAAAGCATCTTTGGTCAACAGGATACAGTGCTGGAGGATGAAACACACTGAGAGACAGGAGTGAAACCCTGCTGACAGGTAGGAAGGTGGTAGCACAGAATTGTTCTGTATCTCACTCTCTCTCTCTCTAGATACATAAACAGACACACTCTCACACACACATGCAGCTTTATACACCTGCAGCAAGGCTTAGGGCTACCCAGCCCCTAGCCCAAACCCACCACAGCCCTTGGGAGTCAAGCTCCAACGTTCACTCCCAGCTCTGAGTTGCTCTTGCACACTGTTAATATGTTGGGCTTCCAAGACTACATCAGGATTAAAGTGATAGAGATCTCAGAGCCCAGATGTGTTGCCATGCCTTTACTTTCTGGCCCTGGAGCTCTTTACAGTGCAGCCACAGATTTGTCTTGGTTGAGAAGTGTCACTACAGTGTTTTCTTTTCCCTCTCACATATGACAAGAGTCGTCTTACCTCCTGCAGCAGCAATATAACAAAGCAATAACACAGCTAATATTATACTCCCTGTGCTCTTCTAACTCATTTCAAATGTTTGCTGAAGCCCAAGGGAAGCTTTGTCTTTTTAGCAAACACATTAACTACACGTGAGCCTCAGTTCATCCCATGTGGAATCCCAAGAGAGCAGCAGCATTGTTTCTCAGTCATCTTTCAGAGAGAAAACACAGTAATATCTCCTTGTAAAACTAGAAGCCCAGGAACTAAATAGATAGATATATACACATCCAACAAGCTGCACTTGGACTGCTGTGGCTAATGTTTCAGTAAGAGTTAGTAAGAAGTCTGCAGGGAGGCTGTTTTCCCAGCTTTGTTGTTGGAAGAGCCAGATCTTGGGCTTGAATGCACCAGCTACACCATGAGGCTTTGGCATATACCTCCAAATCAACTTCTTGCAGCTCTTTAACGATGAGTGGAACATCCACCTTTACAGCGTGCTGTGCAGATTCTCTTACCTCAAGTTTTCCAAAGATGAGAGGAAAAGCAGCAACTTCACCCTTTACAATGCTTTGGTAACCTGCTAGCAAATAACTTGGGTTCTGGAGGTTAGTAACTCAGTAGTCCCTGGCTACAGCTGAAAAAAGCACTCTTCAGATTGGAGCTAGAGCTTTCAAGTCCACATGGTTATGGACACAGCTGGTAAACACAAGCTAAAAACCACCCCTCACTATAAACAGCAATGAAATGTCGCTTTTCTGTACTGGAACCTTGTCCTCATCATCATGCCCTTGAGCAGAAAGATGCTGCATGGCTCTTTCTTTAACTTGGGGATATTCCTTCCTTCTTTAAATTGCCAACACTCAGAAGATTGAATCATGGGGAGACATGAGACTGGGCATAAATCTGCTCTTGTCAAGGATTCACTAGAGCTTTGAGGATAAGTTCTGGGAAGCACTTACAGAGAAGGATGCTGTCTCCTGAGATCTAGTACAGAGAGGATGCCAGGCAGCCTTCAGGAGACAGATGCTCTCTCTTCCCTTTTCACAATGTGTAAAAAAAAACCCCCAAATCCTGCCTTGTCACAGCGAGAAGTTTCCTCTGGCACACAGATCAGTTACAGTGCTATTTCTTTTCTAGGAAGGGGCTGGAGATGGATTGATTTGGATTTGATAAGCAGTACTGGTCCACGGACTGGGCACAGAGCTCTCTCATGGATTGGGATGGGAAAGATGCTTGGAGCTTCCCTCTTTAAGGTTAAGCACAAAGTTTTCCATTTGGGAAACACCTTGAGCCTTCACTTTGCATAAAGTCAGCTCTGAACAAGCAGTGGGATGTCAACTCTGAACATCCCCTGCATCTCCTCTGCTGGCTTAGTTCAAATAAGATTCAATTCAGACCAAAGAGGTAAAGAAAACTATCCTTTAACAACATACTTTTCCCTTTTCTTACTACTTTGGGGCAGGGGGAAGAATTTGGTATCCAAAGCTGATCTTCTAGAACCTTGCCCTGCCTTACATGACACTAAGTGAGATTCCTCCCAGTTCATTTGGCTTTTTATCATGGCAACTGAAATGAAAAGTGTCAATAAAAACCTGCTCTGCTGAGCAGGAGTAATGGCATAAATAGCAAGACACTCTCTGATAATGTATAGAAAAGCCTTTTACCTCAGGGCAGATTTGAGTATTATGCATAAGCTCAACAGCATCTGCAGAAGTTGTCTTATGGCCATAATATCAGAGAGAATACAACTAACAGTCAAAGGAATTGTTTCATGCCAGAAGGCAAAGAGATTCTCCAAGGCTCCCAGCAAAGCTCCCTGATGCTCAGTAGCTTGTGTTAGAAAACAACCTTAGTTGAAGTGTAAGACATAGAGGTCTGTACATATGGATGCCTTTGCTTTATCCAAGTTTCCTCTGATTTCACTGAAGCATTTGATATTTCCAAGAGCTTCTTGAGCTAAACTAAATCCCTGCTTCATCATTTCTTGTTTCCACTGACTGTAAGGTAATGCTTTTTCTCTTTAAAGTGGGGAAAGAGCTGATTCTCTGTGTCTCAAAATGCTGTGTTTGACATTGGGGAGGATGGAATAGAGACAGGTGAGGACACTGGAGATTTATTCCAAACTCTTGGAGCTTCAAAGTTCCACCTTGAAGTTAAAAATCAACTAAAATCCGTGGCTCAGTCCATGCTGCCAAATAACCATCATACAGGAGGTGCAGGTTTAAGGAGTTTACACGATAAATGGAGACAATAGAGTTTATTCATGCTGCTTTGGAGATGGCATGTGGAGAGACAAAGGGTGGCACTCAAAGAATCCCACAAGGGTTGGACAGGACCTTGAAAGATCATCCAGTTCAACCCTCCCTGCTCACCTCACTTAACATCAGACACCTAACTGTTGAATGTCTCTGTTTATGCCCATTGCCTGTCCTTCACCACACACTTTTAAGCATCCCTAGAGATGGGAGAGCAGCAGACAGCAGCTCATCTCCAGGTGGCTCAGATGTCTGTCTTGCACCACCCCTGAGGCACACTTGTCTCTCCTGACTAGAGAGGAGCTGAAAGGATTGTCTTAGGCATCTGCTCAGCATTTAGATCTAAGGTGACTCTAGCTTGAAGCAACTTGCTTCTGGGTCTATTGCAGGCCAAGGTAAGAGCCAAGTTTTGAACTAGTCCTCCAGCATCTTATGCCTTAAACATGACGGCAGCCTATCTCCACAGGCAGTGACATCAACCCATTCACTGCTGGGTCACTGTGACTCAGCAGTAGGGGATGTGTTAAACCATCTTTAAAGGTCAGTAAGCTCCCCTACCAAGGCTGAAAACAGCAGCTTGGCCCTTTCATCTGTCAGGTCTGGTTTATATCATCTGTCAAGTGCTGGCATCCCATCCTAAAATAACTCACTTCACCTCTGTTTCCAGCCTCACAGCCCATCAGGCTGTTCCTATCCTGTCACTTCTTATTCCCTTGTGTCACATCACAGGCTTGGTATGACATGACAGGCTAAGACACATTGAGGCAGGGAAGCCATACTCATGGTTCAACAGAGAGCAAAAAAAAAGAGGATAGGATGGGATGAAGTGCAATTAAACAGACCACGTTTGATCAGCACTCTAAAACCCCAATAGATGTGTTTCCTTTTAGCCTTGGGCAAAGTATTTGACAATACTTGATCTCTGAATCGTGTTAATATCTTACAACTCCCAAAGGCAGTTTATTCTACTCTTGCATTGATCATCAGAAGTCAGAAAGAACACACTTGGTCAGTCTGTGTGGAATAGGATCCTTCTCAGCCTTTCAGAATGTTTGTATCACCAGAGACTTAAACAACTTATAGAATTGTTTCAGCTGTCCCATTTTGCTCTCTCATTCCAACTGGGCTTTAGCATCACAAGGAAAGACTTCAGCAGTGAAGGCCTATAAAGGCTTTGCCTTAATCCCTTACTTGTCTTTGGGCAGATCAAGAGACCTCAAAGTTTGTTGGTAAATCACAGTGTGGATGGCCACAGAAGCTACAGAACCTTCTTCCCCTCTCTCCAGAGACATGTTGTTAGNATGAAGTGCAATTAAACAGACCACATTTGATCAGCATTCTAAAACCCCAATAGCACTCTAAACGCCCTGTCAAAACCCCCCTTTATGACAGGGTGTTATTAATAATTAGTAGCTGTGACAATAATATATGTGTGTGAAAGCCCACTAGCTCATAAATCTTGTGAGGAGCTGGTAGATGAAGTTCTTGGATATATTTGTACAATAACATTTACACTGATGCAGAGCTCTTGAAAGAGAATTATCTGTTACTTGCTTTGCAGACATGTCACATGGGGATGGATTAATGTGATGCCCACAAGGCAAGATACTCAGCTGATGCAAGGAGACAGCTACCTGAAAGCCAAGTGATCATCTGCCCTTCAAGGTCCAAAGGATGAAGGTATCGTGCCCTTGGTTTGGAAATGCCAGATGTAGAGGAGAAAGGAGTGAGAAAACCTTGTGTGTCTCTACAGTTTGTGTGAGGCCAGATGGCTTTGCATGTTCCTGAAAGAATGATTCTCTTCCTTACCTTCCCACTCTTTAAAGCATCTTGTTCTCAGCAGCAGGGCAGAGTCCCTGGGCTAACGGGGGGAGCACAGTGCTGCAGCATGGGGCTTCCCCCCCAGGATGGCTGATGGGAGATGGAAAGAGCCCTGACCCCTTGCACAGTCCATGGCATCCCCCTGAGGAGCACAGCCTGCCACATGAGCTAAGGATGTTAACCTTGACCTTCAGCTTCTGCCCTGCAATCTGCTTCTCTTAGGGTGGAGCTTCCCAGCACAAAGTGGCACATGAGAGGCTTTCCCCACCTCTCTTGTTTCAGCTCCAAGCTGCATCTCTCTGTCTATTGCACTGGGAGTTTGCAGACTCAGCCATAGCAGGGAGAGAAGGTGTTTGAAGGTAGGCAGGCATTTCATTTGCCTGCTGTGATGTGGGACTGACAGCACTGTTGAGCTTCACAAGAGTTCTGGTGAGTAGCAGCATGAAAGAGATTAGGTTGATGGAAGCCTTACACAGATGGTAGATGGGCAGAGATGCTCTCTGAAAGAACCAGTCTAACGCCAGGCAGTGATGTCTGCCTTCTGTGTGATTAGAGATTGCAGCAGAGAGATGTCTGTCTCCTGTCATCTGCTCTGATAGGCTTTAAGAAGAAGAGAACATCAGTCTGTTTCTTCAGGTTAATGGCTTTGTCTGTACTACCTTATCAGGTGTATTCTACACCTTCTCCTGGAATGGATGATAGATTTCAAAGCAGTGTTCATGTGTTAATGAGAGCAGAGGCTGAATGAAAGCATACACCTCTCTGCATGCAGCTCCCTGTCCCTGCAGGCACTGTGTCTCATCACAGAGGCACAGAATCTTAAGGCTTGGAAGGGACCTGGAAAGATTATCCAGTGAAACTCCCCTGGCAGAGCAGCAGCAGCTAGAGTAGGGCACACAGGGACTCATCCAGCTGGGGTTGGGATGTCTCCAGAGAAGGAGCCTCCACAGCCCCTGCCAGTGCTCCCTATCATCCCAGTTTCATTGAATCCTGGCTTAAACATTTCATCTCCATCCTCCAGCTGATCAGATGCCACATCAAATCATTCTGAAAGGACATTGATTTCAGAGCTCCAGTCCTACACCGAGCCTTGCTGGTGGAAGGTGTCTTGCTAAAGCTGGTTGAACTCTGCTGTCACAACCCTGATGGCAAAGGAAAGCACACTCAAGAGCCAGGTGAGCTCATGAAATGAATATACTGTGCACAAATCAAACAGATGCAAACCCTCAGCTTGGACCAAATCAACCTCCCAACCTTTGTATGGGCCAAACACACAGAGAGAACGAGTTGGAATTACCCTGGTGTAAAGCCTGAGCTGTTTGCTGGAGTCTGTGGAGCTCCATCAGCCTGTGAGGCACAGGCTGGGCAGCCTGGCCCAGCAGTCAGCCATCCTCCCAACAGAAAAGATTCTTCTAATGTGTAAATGGAATTTCTTGTAGTTTAATTTCTGCCCATTGTCTCTTTTCTATTCACTGGCCACTCCTGAAAAGCATCTGGCTCTGTCTTTACTGCCTTCTTTACTGGGTGCAGTTACACCCCTTGAAAGATGCCTTGAGCCACCTCTTCTCCACACTGAACAATTCCAGTGCTCAGCCCTCTTCTTGTATATCAAATGCTCCAGTCCCTAAACATCTTCATAACCTTTTTGTTGCACTTGCTCCAGTATGCCCATGTCTCTCTTGTCCTAGGGCCACTCCTGGAGTGGAAGGATTACCTCCTTTGATATGCTGACAACACTCTTTGTACTGCAGCCCAGGATGCTGTTGGCCTTCCTTGCTGCAAGGACAGATGCTGGTTCATATTCAGCTGGTTGTTCACCAGGATTGCAGAAGTCCTCCCAAAGAGCCCTTGGACAAATGCCCCAGCCTGATGTCTCAGAAATATAACTTGGATGAAACTTTCCCATTTACACTTCAAAAACCACCAGCTCAGCACAGCATAGAAGGGTGTAATTACCATTGCAGCAAAACCTTCACGTTAATTTGATGTTGTGCTTTATGGCTCTGACAGCTCCCAGGCTCCTGTGAAATGAGTGTCAGAGACACTACTAACAAACACAGAAGTGCTTGGTTTTCCCCTTTCCTAAACTGAAGGAAAGAACAGAGGCCAAGCTGAAGCAATGAGTGGAAAAATCAACTGTTAAAGGAGGAATCAAAGTCATTACAAAGCAGTTGGTGATTTTTAGAGCAGGCAAGTGAGGGAATAGCTGTTGTTTTGCAGGTAGATGAGAGCTAAAGCCCTGGTAGAAGAGAAGTGATCACACATACAGAGAAATGGTTCTGTGCCTCACTTGTTCCTTAAAAGCCTCTCATAGATCAGAAACACTTCTCCTTTCTCCCATCACTTGGCTGGGAGTGATGTGCTCAGTACCTGCAGGACAGCCTCAGAGGAAAAGTGTAGGAGTGATGTTTGGAGGATCCTGTTTGAAGGGGTATCCTTCATGCCTGCTCACAAGAGAAAACTTCTTGTCAGTGTTTCCCTTGAAACATTTCCTCTATGCCAGAAAATTCCTTTTAGAGAAAAAAATGAGAGTGTTTTTCCTTCTTCCCCCAGAGCTGCAGGTTTCTGTGCACACACAGTGTAACCCCCACTGCAGGGGAGTTTGCTGAAAGAACTACACAAGCACTGTCAGGGATGCTGCAGGACCCTCAAGCCTATGGTTTCTGTTTACTATGTTACTGGTCATAGGAATCATAGACTCACAGAATGGTGGGGGTTGGAAGGGACCTTTAGAGCTCAGACAGTGCAACCCCCTTGCAGAAGCAGCTCCCACCTAGATCAGGTCACACAGGAACGTGTCCACGTGGGGCTTGAAGAGCTCCAAGGAAGGAGCCTCCACACCCTCCCTGGGCAGCCTGGGCCAGGGCTCCCTCACTCAAACACTCAAACAGTTTGGCCTTGTGTTTCAATGGAACTGTTTGTGTTCCAGCTTCATCCCATCACCCCTTGTCCTGTCACTGGATACAACAAAGTGCTGCCCCAACCTCCTGACACCCACCAGTGAGATCTTGGTAACTATGAATGAGATCCCCCCTCAGTCTCCTCTTCTCCAGACTAAACAGCCCCAGGGCCCACAGCCTTTCCTCAGCAGGAAGATGCTCCAGTGCCCTGAGCATCTTGCTGGCCCTGTGCTGGCCTCTCTGCAGCACTTCCCTGTCCCTCTGCAGCTGGGGAGCCCACAACTGGCCCCAGGACTCCACATGAGGCCTCAGCACATGTGGCAGAGCAGAGGGGGGGGCAGAACCTCCCTCAACCTGCTGCCCACACTCTTGTTGATGGGTTTATTATGAACCTTAACAAATCCTTAGAAAATCCTTTCCTCACTCCAGATTCCATCTAAAAAAACCACTCAAAATCATTCAGTTACAGTGGCTCTAGTGGCAGACAGGATGGAAAATTAGCCTTGCAACACTAAGCAAGCAGAAGCAGTCAATAAATATTTCAGTTCTGTATTTGGAAAGAATTTAGATGATGTATTCATATCCTACAAGGATAATGAAATACTTCACTTTCCAATGGCCCTAAGCAATGTGTGATTGCACAGAAAGAATTCAATATAATTAACGAGGATGTTAAACAACAGCTATTCAAATCAAACATTTTCAAACCTGCAGCTCCACATCATTTACGTGGAGGAGTATTAAGAGAAGCATTTCAGGAAGTTTCCAGAACTTGTAATAATTCTTGAGAAGTGCTATGTGCAGGACATGTGACTCAGGCATTCAATGAAGAAGATGGCTTTAAATCTGGATTTTTAGGCTCCTCAGGGAATGCCCTAATCAGCACATGCTTGGCTCTCCTAATATGATGCTGACTCAGTCTTTTCTGCCTGGTGTCATGGGGTTTTTTTTCTGTCTCTCTTCTTTCCTCTATTACCAAAACAGATTTCTGAAGGACTGGACTCTCTCAGACAGCAAAGACATTGATTATTAAAACCTGCCTCTCTTTTCTTCACTGGCTACATCCTTGCACCAAGCAGGCATCTTTGAGGAGACAGATACAGCACATCACAGCCAAAGAGTTAAGGAGGACTGAAGTGAGCTGCATCTTCTCATCTCATACCAGGAGGAGGCCCTGGCTGGCAAGGCTGAGTGTACAACACATGTAGGTCATGCTGAACCCTCTGTGTCCTTTTCCAGTCACTCCTGCCCTATAACTGATAACCAGAGTCTCTCCCATCCTATTTCACAGACATCTCCCCATCCCTCTCACATCCTCCTGACTCCTGCTTTCCTACTCCCTAGAACTTTTTCTTGCTTGTTTAAATCATCTTCTACCTCTGTTCAATTCAAGCACTCAGTGTGTAATCTATTAAACACCTGAGAGGCAGTTGAAGTGACCTAGATGAACTTTATTAACATAGTACAAATAATTCAAGGTTTCTAACCAAAGAGAAAGGCCTTGGAAACACTCATTGGGATTCATAACCAGCTCTGGCATAGGTGTCACACGAGGTCACACAGTGACCTTTTAGGGGAGTTGGAAGCCAAGGTAGAGATGCCCCAGATTTCTTCTGAGACTGACACTTAAAGGCTAGAAACCAGAGTGATGAGGTTGGGATGGCTGTGAGGTCACTGCTGCTGGTCTGCTTGTCACTCAGCTGCTGAACTGAGGCAAAGCTCAGTGGTAAAGTCACTAAAAACCACAGTGCTTTAAAACTACAGCAGCTCAGGGATCTGAGCAGAGGAGAAAGGCAAGCGAAGGCTTTGCCACATCCTCAGGTCTAAAATAAGCAGTGAGAGTCTCAAATCTCACAGGTTTCTGAAGAGGAACCTCCCTTTGTCATCCTTAGGGCACAAACTGCCTGGATGGAGGGCACTCAAAAGATAGAACACTTCTACATGGAGGGAAAACTTCCCAGGCCCAAGGTTACTTCAGCAAGACTGAATGGGAAATCAGACCCCTTACACCTACATCAGGGTCAGAGCAGTTTAGTCCAGGAGTTTAATCCTGAAGTTTCATTTAAACAAGCAAAGCTTTACATACAGCAGGATTATCCCAGGCTGCATCCATTGAATGAGCCTCTTTAGCACTAGGAAACCTAAATAAATGGATAAAGAAACACTAAACATTTTGCTGGGAGCTACTGTCTTACTCCTGGAGGGCAAAACTGAATGTAGATGATGTTGCAGAGCAGTTGGTGTCAGCTGTGCAGCCCACAGATAAGGCACAAAGAAGGTGTCAGTCCATTCCACGTGGTTGCTGCCCTGCCAAGGGAACCTCAGACAGGAGACAGACCTTGATGTTTCAAAGCACCAGCAGCCAATCAATAAGTAATTAGAATGATGTAGAGAATTTACTACATGGAGCAAGTAATAAAATGACTTGTGAAAACGAATTTATCAAGCCCATAGGACAAGTTAACCCTTGTTGCCTCCCATGCTCCCAATCTCACTGCATGATGCTTCACACATTGATGGTCCAGTAGGAACTTCTGCTCCTCTCAGGCTCTGAATGCAGCAGCACTAAGCCTGATACCACAAAGCCAAAGATTCATGTATTTCTTCCAGTCTTCATTGAAGAAAGGTGATGAGGAAGGTGCCAATTTCAAATTAAGGGGGATTTTTTTCTTAATTCAAGGTAAAAATAAATGAAGATGAAAAAGAAAACCAACTTCTTCTCTTCAAAGGACAACTAAAGGGCTCCCAGCTTACCAGAGGAAACTCAAATATCTCTCCCAAATACAGTAATATTACCCAGGCAGAACTGAAATCTTTTATAGCAATTATTTTGAAGAGCTTCATTTCGTTTGTGGACCTTTCAGCTTCTGCCTATTTCTCTAACACACACACACATACATACCCCCCACCCCAAGCAAAAAAGCCCTTTGGAATGGCAAACATCAACTTTGAGAGTGCTGAAATTCATGTCTTTGTTACTTTTCTAACAAAAGAGAGAGGAAAAAAAAATGTCCTTTTGCTTTCAAAAGCCACAACTGTGATGTGTTTTTCCTTTCAGTGCATAAAGTTCTAATTGAGACATTTCAAGGCACCCTAACTCCATCTCCCTTGTTAGTTTGTTCCAGCTGGGTTAATCAGTGTGACTTTCAGAAAGGTGTGATTTAATTGTGGTAGGACTTGGGCTGGCTCTCAGTAACAGGGCTAATGAGAACATCACACTGCAAGCTACTGAAGAGAAAAGGGATCTTCTTTGACATATCAAATGTAGCACATGTAATAACATTCTCCAGAGAAGGAGCCTCCACAGCCCATCTGGGCAGCCCCTGCCAGTGCTCCCTCACCTCAACAGGGAAGAGGTTTGTCCTTGTATCTCTTTGGAACCTCTTCTATTCCAGCTTGTGCCCATTGCCCCTTATCCCATCCTTGGCCATCCCTGAGCACAGCCTGGCTCCAGCCTCCTCACACCCACCCTTGATGCATTTGGAACATGAATGAGCTCACCCCTCAGGCTCCTCTTGTCCAAGCTCCAGAGCCCCAGCTCCCTCAGCCTTTCAGCACAAGGCAGATGTTCCACTCCCTTCAGCATCTCTGTGGCCCTGCACTCAACTCTCTCCAGCAGCTCCCTGTCCTTCTGCAACTCAGGGGCCCAGCACTGGCCACAATATTCCAGCTGCAGCCTCAGCAGATATGGCAGAGCAGAGGGGGAGCAGAAGCTCTCTGCACCTCCTGCCCACAGCCCTTCTCATCCAGCCCAGGATGCCATTGGCCTTCTTGGCCACGAGGCCACGTTGCTGGCTCCTGCTCATCCTGCTGCCCACCAGCACCCCCAGCTCCCTTTCCCCTCCCCTGCTCTCTACCAGTTCATTCCCCAGCCTTTGCTGCTCCATGGGGTTATTAAGCATTGCAGCTACAGAACTCCTTAAGTATTGTGTTAACACTTTTAAAACAGCTCTAAAAGAGAAGCCATAATGGCAAAAGTGAATCTTTCCACCAACTTTTTCTTTTCTTGGAAAGTTTCTCAAGCACCATGTGGATTTCTTGGTTAAAATTCAAAAAAAAGACACAGCCTTGAGCAGACAATCAAAGCAAAACTCAGTCTGTTCACACTGGGGATGAGAGTGTCCCTGGCAGATGTGTGTTCATCTGTTCTTAACATTCTCCTGACTGTTGGAGGTTTATGGGAAGGGATGGGATAAGGCTCTCCAAGATGAGGCAAGAAGAGATCCTCCTACCTCAGCAGGACATTCAGCAACTTCAGGTCTCTCTCAACCCTTGAGGAGCTCTTTGGATAAAAGACTATTGGTAGTTGCAGGCTCCTGGGTTGAAGCTGTTCCCCAGTGCACTATTTAGAGCTGCAAGCTCAAGGTGTGTGTGTGTGTGTGATTTTCCAGTGCCCTCCAACCATCAAAGCATCAGGTGCCTTTCTGCCTCTGTTCTTGCTGCACTTTGTATAAGGCATTAACTATTCCTTGGAGTAGGATGTGTAAGTCTGTCAGGCTGTGAAAACCACTTCTCACCCAATTCCTGTGAAGTCTTTTCTCCAGAGATCACACAACGTGACTCTAAAGATAGATACAATCACAAGGCTGAAGCTTAAGCTCAGCCTAAACAGAAAGGTGAAAGTCTCTCTAGCCTTTCCTGAAAGGTTTCTGCTTACAGACGTAGAAGGCTCTTCATTGTCTTGGAACAAGGAGCCAAAATGAAGTAGCTTGTCAACTCCATGAATTAATGAATTCCTTCCCCCTACCGTTTCCCTTTGCAGGAAGGTTGGAATAGAATCAGAAATATGTTAATGTGCCATTTGCTAATTTCCCTCTCCTTCCATCTGGGGACAGTCAGATCTTCTCCTCTGATATGTTTGCAATGTGCTTGTCAGAATTATTAGCTCTTGAAGAAGAAAGAAAGTTTGCTGCCTTTTACAAGCGTTTGCTCCTTCTTATCCCCAAGTCTTCACATGAGACAAGGCAAGAGAAACTGATTGAGGGGTGGGGGGTTTTTTCTCCCCCCAATTAAGCTGAGGCTGTTTCAGGTGCTGTTCATGTTCTATCTTCTCTAGATATCTGGAGTGAATTTTATTGGGGTTCTTTTTTCTTCTTTTAACATCTTTTCCTCATCATAATTGGATTCTAAAATTAGCCTGAGGGACAAAACCAATTTTGTGACTTGAAAGATTGGTCTTTCAAACCATTATAACTGCTGCTTGTAAAAACCAGATCAGACCGTGACCTCACAAGGAAGAAATTAAAGGAGGATAAGACACTGCTCTAGGATCATTCTGTCCCTTCTGCTGGTCAGGATAAGTTGAGGATTGCCAAGTCTACACAAGCACAAAGCCCTATACCTGGAAAACAAACACTTTTAGGCTCCTAGAGAGCTGCCTCTTACCCTCCTTGAAACCATAGCAGAGTGCTCCCAGCATACTCCCAGTCAATAGTGAGAGACTGGCTTCCTGACCTGGTTCAGAGCACTCAAATCCCACTCTCAGCTATACCCAGGGAGGTTGTTTCTTTCCCCTGGCTACAGACAGAGATAGTGAGTGCAGTCAGCTGGCAAAGCATCCGCAGCCTCCCACACTCCAATACCAGTTAGTACTCAACTAATAGATTCTGAGATTGCCAAAGTCCTCACATTTGGGCTATGTGTCTGTCACAATGTTTTCAGAGACTTTCATGTGCCTGTGGCTCCTGTCCTCCAGGCAACCACATTACTTGGCTAAATTCACAGGTAGCAATTCCCAGCCCCAACCACGCTTCTACAAGATGGAAAAGCCCATTAAATACTCTTCTAAGTCACTGGAGATCTCAGTGGCTGCAGAGAAGGAGACAGAGAGGTGCTTGGGATCATTTTTCCCCTCTCTGTCTGACAATTAGGTTTGTGCAGGCCTACCCTCCACTTCTGACCTGCTTTGTTCAATTCTCAGGAGTCTGGAGACTGGAATAGCTTGTGAGTGACTCAGGACTGGAACAGTGGATGTGGATTCAACCCAGCTCAGCCCCTGACTTTGCCAAAGCCAAGATGCTTTGACAGGAGACGATGCTGTTGGTCTCCTGTCAGCTATGACATCAAGGCTGGAGTGTTGTTCCTATTTGAATACTTTGGCATTTATTTACTTTTCTACTTTTGTTCTGTTCACAAGAACATTTTCAAGCTTGCTAACAGCAGAAGTACACAAGCCAGGCTTTAATCTGAGAGGGAATTGATACTGATGGGAGCCCTGTTACAATTTGTTATGTTTTTATGTGGTATGTAAAAGCAGAATTGGTGAAGTTCTTTGGTTTTTTTTTCCAAGGGTTTAGTGGAGCTTAAATGATGCTTTGGCCTTGTTCTTCTCAGGGGTGGATTTTACCTGGGGTGAAACAGAATGGCCTCGTTAGTGAGGATATAGATTTCAAATAGGAACTCCTACTGTTTAATGATCACTTCCACTTGTAGCTATCATGCTACATAACGGCTACTTGGCTTCAAGGTTTCCAGCATAGAATTCAGGTTACCTATTACAGAATTGGGAGGGAGAAGAGATGCTGAGAGTGCTTCAGTAAGGAAAACTGAATATTGCATCTTGCCATGTACGAAACAAAGCCTCACACACCCTTCCCTGTTATAGAGCCATTGGCAGGAGCCGTGGCTGGGTGATGACGTGGGGAGCGCGTCCAACCACTTGACAGAAGCACTAATTAGAGTCCCAGGCTTTGCTTTGTCCAATGTCATTCTCGTGCACAGACAAAAGAGATTTCTCCCACTAGAAGCAGGTGGGAGGGAAAAGCTGATTTTTTTTTCAAACAGCACACTTGGAAGGGAATGAAATCTTACCTCACTTTTCCCTCTACATCACAGCAGCTTCAACGCTGAGCTCTTCTTCATCCACTAAACTCCCCGTGCTTTTACAGCTTGATGTGATCCACTGTGTTTGGTTAAGAGGGAAGGAGGGGCATAAAGTGAAATAAATAAAGGCAAAATGAAGAGAATCATTTTGTTTTGATAGAAATCCAACTCTAACTTTTCATGTTGATGACCTGATCAATAAGGAGGAGCAACGTAAGAATCTCTTTAGCTGGCAAACAGTTGTTGCCCACTTCTCTTCCCAGTGCTGCAGTGAGGGAAGGCAGCTTTCCTGGAAGGGAGAGGAGGGAGGCTGACAGACAAGCTGGTTTCTATTTGTCTTTCTGTCCTTTCTTCATCTCCATCAGACTGAACAGAGTTAACTCACTGATGCAGCTATCAGTCTCCTGGAGTGACTGCAGAGAAGTGTCTTATGTGACACACTGTGCTGCTCGTGGTTTCCCACTGAGGAACTGCAGTACTCAGGACACACAAGGCATGCTCAAGTGAATGAAACTGTTGCCTAAGATCAGCCTGTAAGAGCCCAGTAAGCACAGCTCACCAGTAAGTGGCTGTGCTGATAGCCAGACTCCTCTGCAGGAGGCCACAGCCAAAGAGCCCAAAGGTAACAAGACAAATTTCCTTTGAAGGAGTGGGCTCACAGTAGTTCCAATACAGAATTTGGGGAGAGGGTTGTACATGGTACATGAAAGCAAGCAGCTCCCAGAGCTGCTCATCAGGAGCAGTGATTTTTTGACTGCTTGAGAGTCAAGCAATGAAGTACCTATGTTTGAAGACTAGGAAATTCCCTCTTTTGCTTTTAAAACTGTTCTGGCTTTTTTCCTCCAGCTTCTGAGTTGAGCTTGGAAATATTTGTTTGGAAGAAAATCTTTACAAAAAGCCTCTGC
Source organism: Urocolius indicus (assembly GCA_013401255.1). Taxonomy (NCBI): domain Eukaryota; kingdom Metazoa; phylum Chordata; class Aves; order Coliiformes; family Coliidae; genus Urocolius; species Urocolius indicus. The sequence goes on along the minus strand of WBNH01008005.1, from coordinate 264,465 downwards.
TTTTCACATACATTTGGGACCTTTTCCTTCCTCCTGCCCTTTGCTACTAAAAGCCCAAACCCTCAGCCATATGCTCTATGGAGGAGAAAGCAATCATTGAAGAGTAAAATGCAACGTTACAAGTGACAATGGTTGGTGTTGCTCCAAGGAAGGTGCATCTTGGATGTGAAATGCTCCTGTTTTTTTAATGCCTGGAGACCTTGCCAAATATCTGTGCTCTGATACTAGACCTAAGGACCTTACTGTTGTATGTCTACCTTCCCACTGTGAGAGGAGGCTGCTGCTTATCACAAGCTTTGGCCCAAAGCCCAGCTCCTTTCTAATTCAAGTTTTCTTTGAAAACCAGCTCCTATTGTCAAAGTAGCTCCAGTTATTTGAAGAGTATAATCTCTGTCACAGCATAGGTGACACCTCAAGCAGGACATCAGAGCCACCAGTGACTTCACCTGTGATGAAGCCTTACCCTGGCAACAGGGTCTTGAGTATCAGCATCATTTGCTGGTTTGAATTTGTTGGTTAAACCTCAAATCAATGCAACTGTATCTGGAAGAGCCAGGCAGCCTGCTGAGACATAATGCCACTTGGGTGGGAGGAGAAGGACATCTCTGCAAGGTGTCCTGATAGCCATGGGAGAGGCAAGAGGAAAAAGATGCTAAAGCTGCCCATTTTCCTACACAATTGAAAAAGAGCAATTAAAAGCATGGAGGATTAAAGAAATGAGGAGGGGAGGGAAGCCAAGATGACAAAGAAAGAGGATCAGTTTGATTCTTTAATAAATGGCACACTTGGCTGCTGCTCCAACGTGCTTCAAATAAAATGCCCCACACTTCTTAATCTGGGTCCTAAGAACACAAGGAAACCTTGGAATGAAACCACACATATTCAATCATCATTTGCTTTGAATTTCAGCCTCAGATTGGCAGAGCCACAAGCTCTGTGCTTGATGTTTCCACCTCAGCAAGAACCAGGTGAGCCCATGTCTCTATTGCACCCTGGTAAAATCAAGACTCCTTGTGCCACAAAGAGCATGAGGGGCTGTGTTGCAAAGAGCAAGGTGCTGCGTGATGCTGCTGGGAAAGCAAACAAGAACCACCTAGTCTCCTCACTTTGCTGATGACACTAGAGATGAATAACACTGGGTTAAGCAGCAAGAGCACATCTAACACTGCAGCAGTTTGATGCTGAATTGTTTACTCCACAAATGTCAGAGCCCAGCCACGATGCTCAGAGCTGGACCTGGAGGAATTACAGCATCACCCCCATGAAAGGATTTCTGCCCACCTAAGATTAGAAGGATGAAAACTCAGCAGCTGTTGTCAGTGTTGGTGCTCACTTGGCTTTTAAACAAAGTCCCATTTCCTGAGACATCTTTTTTTTTTTTCTGCTCAGCCTTGTTCCTTCCACTCAATTCTTAAATGTCTAATTTTTTTTTTTTTCAGCTAGTGAAAAGCTTTCAAAAATCACTCTGGAAAGCTGCATTTCTAGACAAAACACTTTCCTCAGAAGAATTCAAAATGCTTCATTGCAGAAACATCAAAATAAACCAATTGCAGCTTCTCCAAGAGAAATTCCACCCCCACTCCTGTACATACTTACAGAGCCCAGAAATACCAAATTGGAGGTGAACTCTTCACTCAGTCAAAACAAATGAATTGATTTGTTGGCTTCTAAATGGGAAATATGGCAAATCAACTGTTTTGTCCCACCCCAATTATAGGTCAATCAAATCCTACAGAGAGACTTGAGGGCTGATAAGGTGGTTGAGAAGAAGAAGAGCCCTGTATCTGCTCCATCCCCAGCTGGATGGAGGGCTGAGTGCTGTACCTAGCCATGGTTCACAACTCTTGAACTCCAAAGCTGCTCGTTTCACTCCTCAATACCCAAGAAGGATGGTTTCACTCTCTGAAAGCAGGAAAAAAAACCAGAGAGAATATCCATCCCCATAAGAACTGAACAAAACTCAGGATCTTCAACACAAGTTTAACCCCAGCAGAACAGTGTGAAGAGGAAGAAGAGCAACCACATGATTTGAATGCAAGAAGTTGTGCAACAAGAAGAAATCGCTGCTCACAATGCCCACAGTTAATTTTCAGCTCACAGAATTGATCAGATCCTGAAACAATAGGGTACTGCAGCACTCTGGGCTGAAAGCACACGCATCTGGCAATGTTGTTTGCCAATGAGAACAGTTTAGTATCTTACTTTTGCCTGTACCAGAGAGATGCTCAGATACTACAAAAGTGACATGTACAAGTGTAAATAGAGGGAACAATAGAAGTAGATAGAGATAGGTAGGTAGATATATAGACAGACAGATGGATGTTAAGCAGTAAAATCAAACCAGATGTAGAGTTATATTCAATACAGAGGAGAGATAAAAGCAGGTTCTCCCAAGGCCAGTGTCAGGGAGCATCTGACAGAAAGCTGTAAGGTCCAAGCCACTGAGGAAGAAGATGAGATTAAATGAAACAAGGCTTTTCCAGATTATCAGATCAAGCTCTCAGAGGAGTGTAGGTGACTTTAAAGCTGTCCCCTGCCAGCCCTGAGTGACCTGCATCACGTGTCCAGGTGCCAGGAGCGTGTCAGGCTCTTTCAGTCCCCTTGTCTTTCCAGGAGGGTTCTGTGGCTCACCTCTCACTGATAACACACTGCCAGTGAAATCTCTACTTTTTGCTCTATTTAGATCTATTTTTTCCCCCCCTATTAAAATAAAATCTACTTAGGTAATAGGTTCCAGAAAGGGGGAAAAATGGCCCATTAATGAGGAACCAATAGAGACTTTTGAAAGCACCTGACAGAGCTAAAGCCATAAATTCTCTGGATTTAAGTAGAGTGGAGTTATGGCTGCAAGTAGGAACTCAGCCAGGAATGAATTAAAAGAATTCAGTCTGAAATTCATCAATGTCCTGCTTAATATTTTAGCCTCTCAGTGGTCCAGAAACGATGAGGGAAAGAACAGAAGTGACAGTAATAACAAGGCTGTCGAACGGTCTTTGTGAGTCTTATTGGCAAGGAGATTGGTGAGAGGTGGAATAGCTCACAAAATGCAGTTCCTCCTCCTGGGAGTCTGTGAGCACTGCCACAAGCCAAGTGACTGTCCTCCAGCAAGTGCTCTCTCTGTCATGCCTTTGCTGGAAGAGAAGAGTCTTGGGGCTGTTTTGCTCAGATCCCATGGGAGAAATAGAGACGAGGACAATGCATATGTTGGACTGCATAAAAGAATGCTCTTCCAGCATTTATCCACTGTGAGAAGAGGAGGAGGAGACAGATGCAAAACAGTAACAAAGATGTTCCAAAACCAGACTAGTGAGAGAAAGAAAAGCCCTTTGAAAGCTGGAAGCTTTTTGTTTGCAGGTCATTGTTTGCCATCGTTTGTGAAATGGTGCTTTGGTCAGGTGGACTGAAACGTGGCATTTCAACTTTTCATCCTGACCAATGAGCCCTCCAGCCATTGTTCCTTACACTGGATTTAAATGCAGGCTCACAGTGACCACATCCAGGTTTCAACAATGTATTATGATATTATAATGTGTGAAAAATTGGGTGATGGATTGGATGTATTTATTCATGGAACTTAAGGGGGGGGAAAAAAGCCAAAAGCCAAGGTGAGGGAATTTTCTTACAGCCATTTCAGGTGGGAACCTTCACTCACTGATGTGCTGGTCCAAAAATGGCAATGTTCTAGCCTGAGCTTATTATCTGTAGTCTCTTGAAGAGCCAGGCAGCTCTAAAGCATCATTTCCTTCACACATTTCGGTACTGACCCCAAGAGAAGAAAGAAGTTGTGCCTATTTCTTTCAGCTTTTCCAATCAGTCCAGACAATTGGTACAGACTCAACTCCTACACTACAGACATCCAAACTTAGACTCAGTGACACAGGGCTTTACAGGTCACAGGGCTCCAGGCACAGAAAACAAAGCCAACTCACTTGTTTATATTCCCACAGATATATTCTCAGCTACGTCACCAGGCCAATTCAACCAGCTCTAATGACCACTTGCCTTTGTTTCTCAATGAAAGCATGCTGGGATGCAATATTCAGCTCAGGAAATTCACTCAGAGCTTTTGAGAGAAAAATCAGCTGGTTCTTTTTTCTAAGTATTAATAACAGGCTCATCTAGTCTGAAAGCTCAACTGGCATTAAGGGCAGCAGGAGGGGAGGCTGGGAGGGGGGAGTAGAGATGGGTTACAACCTTTCCTTTTTGATTAAGAAATCATTGTCTTAATTAAAGATGTGGCTGCCCAGTGTCCCATCAACAATTCTGCTTGTGTCTTATTGATTCCTGGCCACAGTGGATCCATCCATCCATCCATCCATCCATCCATCCATCCATCCATCCCCTGCCATAGCTAGTGACTGATCTCACAAGACAGAAGGGGTACTGCCACGCTCCCACAAAGCTTTACAGCCCCTGTACTACAAACACCACCATTTGTCAGATGGATCTCACTTTGCAAGACATTAAATAGCTATTGAAAAATGACAATTTCCATTCCAATTCACACAAAAGGCAGGACCAGAGGCACAATAAACCCATCCTGACTATTTTTAGCAGGCAGATATAAAGAACAGGCCAGATTTCAGCCCTGCTTGAATAGCTCAGACAGCATTGTGTTTGAGACACTTGTAGACAATGCTTGGCAGAGTTTGGGTTTCTTCACTTCTCGTAGATCTTGTGTTACTTCACATATCATGAAGTATTCTTGATGCCTTGCCATAGGATTTAAAAAACACACTGAAGATGGAGTCAGAATAGTGAGTGTCTCTCATGCCTGGCTCATCTGACCAAATTTAGCTGTGTAGTTATGGCTCAGCAATCTGTGGCTCATCATCTTTGTTCTCCTGTGGTTGTGAAGTGAATCTGGACTGTGGTATGGACACTTACACTATAGGCAGCAGATGAATCACACTACCTTTGTCCCCAAGCTTCTTTCATTACCAAATTAGTGCCACCCTGCCTGGCCTTTTGTCACTGAAAGCCATCTGAGCTATTTCAGCTGAGTCTGACTGCCTTGGGCACCCTGAGGGATTATATGCACCCTTGTGTAAGGAGAAGCCCAGACATGTAAAGGAGATACTTCCTTGCTTGTGAACTCAAAGTAATGAGCAGGAGATCCAGGCTCTGGCATGTGACAGGCTCCAGCCAGGTTTCAACAGCACACGCTTCTGCTTCTACTGCAGACATCACATAAACAAACCTGCACACAACTTTCATTCCACTCATTCCCAGAGCCTGCTGCAGCAGTTTCTTTTTGGCTATTTCCCCCTCTCCTCCAGTCAAATCAATCCTTCAGATTTGGTACCCTGGACCCTAGAGCTGATGGCTCTCTGATAGCTCAACCACCTCACAGATAACGTAACATTAACGTCAGTAATGATGGATGACGTTGTGTTTTCTTCTCTAGGATCCACCTTTATCTACCTGCTTCTTGCTCCAAAGAATTATCTATCTAACATCCTCAAATGTATTTGGGTTTGTGTCTGCTCTTGATAATGCTGACAATGACAGACAATGTAATTTCTTCTGCAGGCTTCAAACACAGACTGAGGCAGAGCTGGCACCAGGCATCTGCCCAAGCATATGACTTGTCAGAGCCTCAGTGCAGGAACAACAAATTGTTTCTCATTGATTTCAGCTCCTTCCCCAGCTGGGGATTTCAAATTGGAGGAGGATGTAGCTAGAAAACATGTTCCTCAGACTCTAAAGGGCAATTACCACTTGGTGGCCAGATCCTGAGGAGTAACTATACACTCAGCTATTTCAGAGGTAAATAAGAGATAAGTACCTAGAGACACAGAGTAGATTGTGTTAGAAATAGCTGTTGTGGGTGGCTTTGCTTAAGAGCCAGTAGTGTTAAGCATAAACACACAGTCTGGCAATCAGGATATTGCTTGAGAAATGAAGTGAGCTCAGGGGACTTTTAACAAGCCATTTGAGGTGCCATTCACTTGGAATCTGGTTTCTATTCATTTGGAGGGTATAGATTTCATGTTGCCAACATTTTCCCCACTAGCATTTAGGAATGTAAGGAACAGGGAAGTCTTTCTGAATCCTAGAATTAAAAGATATGGACTTTAACATCCAACCAACCAACCATTCCATATTGCAAGGCTGATAAAAAGAACAACTCCAAAGAATCTCTTCCATGGAACTAAAGCAAAGTGAAGTCTTAACAGGAATTCAGTGTAACTATTACAAATGTGTCTGTTGATTTCTTTCCTAGCAGGAACCAAAGCCACTTTGAAAGTTTAAGTTGATCCTTGCAAGTTTGAGGAGCCTTGTTAGCTATTTTATCAGTGCTTAGTCAAAGGAAGATGAAGGTGAGTCCTGCTGCCAGCACTGAGGACAAGGTGACACCAGGCAATCAATCACACAAGCCCTTCAGACAAGGGATAATAATAACAACAACCAGTATTATCATATTTCTATTAAACTGAGGGAGGAAGAGGAGAGAAAAGGGAGGGAGAGAAGGAGAAAAATCCATATTTACTAATTGTCCAGATAGATATTTGTCTTCCAAGTCTGACAGTGTGGCCCTGTAGCATTTTAGCTCAGTGGGAATTCATGTGCACATACACAGAGGCACTGGGTGTCTCAGGCAGAGCTGCATTTTGCATTCCCTTCTTTTTCTCTCTCTCTTTTTTTAACAGAACCACATCAGTACCTCAAAGCTAAAGGAATGTCAAGGGCCACCAAAAAAAAACCCACTTGATTTCAACTCCTCTTGGGAATGTGTCTAATCCTGGCTCTGTGACCTCCCTCTGTACACTACCCAGAGAAACAGTGGCAGCTTACTCTGGGCTGAGTTTTCATTTCATAATAAGCTTGCACAAAGGATCAAAGAGAAAGCATCCCAGATAGATAGAAAAGCCAACAGACAGAGGAGAATTGCTACAGTAAAGTTCTCAGTCCTGCACTAAAAAAAAAAAGTCATCATTTTTATTAGATTCTTTTTTTTTTCCATTAAAGCATCTTCTTGGTGATTGATGCTGCTGGCAGCCCTGGGGACAAGAGCTCCCTCTTCTCTTGCAACAAAAAACAAGGTGATGTATTACACTTGTTTTTTTTTGGAGGTAAGGCTCTAGTGTAACTAGATAAAACAATCATTCCTTTTATTTTACTTGGGAATAAAGGACTCAGGCAGAGATAAGTGGACAGCAGGGATCTGTACCTGAGCAAACTCTCTCCAGTTCTGAATTCTACATCTGTTGAAGACTTTGGTCCTGCAGGAATAAAAGATTCCACGCTGATATGTGGCTTCCTTTGAGACTCCTGGGACTAGAGGTTTTAGGAGGGGGACAAAACTTCTCTTGAGATATATGGAAAATGCCACTGAACCTAACAGCATCCTTCACCTGGAAGACAAGGGGAACACTTCTGGGGATGCAGTAGTATCACTGTATTGAATCAGAGGATCACAGAGTTGTTTGGGTTAGAAAAGATCTTTTAAGCTCATGGAATCCAACCACTTGACCTCACACTGCCAAGCCCACCACTAACCCATGGTCCTAAACTGGATGTGCTTTGTGCACAGCATGGGGAAAACAAGAGCTATTATTAAACCTCAGAGACTCCCAGCCTGTATTCCTGCACATGCTCCAGATAAACACATCCTCCTACCTCTCTCCTCCTATTCCAACCCCAAACTTACATATATACATATACATGTGTGTTAGTAATGCCACAGCCCAGCTCTGGTGGCAAAGACACACTCTGTGCATCCCTGAGTGGTGATACAGAGCCATATGGCAAAGCTTAAGAGAAGAATCATGTTCCCATCTGCATGTCCATTCCCACTGCCACAGTCCCAGTTCACGGGTGATCCTGCAGGGAACTCACCTGAGAACTGAGTGAAGTTTCATCAATCATTTCATTGAACCCAGGTTGGTTCTCTGAGGAGCCTCAGCAGTGTTGGTTGGTACCAAGCAGAGGGCTTTGCCTACAGCAGGAGCCTCTGCTGTGGGAATAGGGAGCCAGAGGGAGCTTTTGGAACTGGTGTGAATCTGCATCTGTCAGTGGTAGAGTTACAGCTGTAAGTATGCCCTGAGTCTAAATGAACAGATCCCAAGCACCACAGAGCTCAGTTGGAAAGCTGTGCTTAAAATCTTCACTTGCTCATGGTCCTAAGTATAGATTTAAGTAACACTAGCAAGTCTTTTGTCACACACATACACTCTCATCCCCAATAACACACACAGTCTGTTTGCCAGACACACACTATCATCCATGTGGACACACAGCCTCAGTTGGTCTTTCATGTTCCTTCCTTCTTTTCCCTCTTTAGGTTAAGGCATTGATTTTCTGCAACTAATATGGAAGCTTAGAGATAAAAAGAGACAGACTGTCTCTCTCTTACAGAGTATGAAGTAAGCAATAATGTAAGGGTGGGTTTGGAGATAAGGTTTTGCCACCTCACTGCTTTGCTGCTGAAGTGGAAAATCTGCCTGCATGTCCGTTTCACACGCTGTCACACACGCTGGGATTTCTTTTCACGGCCATTTACCTCTGTGTCATGCCTGTCCATCATGAAAGCTCCCTCTTAATTAAAATGAGCTCTCTCACATTGCTTTCTAAACAGAAATTGGAGCTTAGCTCGTTGGGATATGCTTTGGGATGCGTGGTGAAGGAAAGGAGTTGCAGAGATGACTTCATTTTATCCTTTACCAGTCCCTGTAGGATAAGGCTGCAGGATGCCCAGATCTCAGAGACAATGCTGAGGCACAGCAAAGTCACTGAATCACAGCATCTCAAGGGTTGGAAGGGATGTGGAAAGCTCATCCAGTGCAACCCCCCTGTGTGTAGGGCACACAGGGACTCATCCAGCTGGGGTTGGGATGTCTCCAGAGCAAGAGACTCCACAGCCCATCTGGGCATTCCCTGCCAGTGCTCCCTCACCTCAACAGGGAACAAATTCCTCCTTGTGTTGCTTTTGGAAGTCCTGATAATTGAGTTATGTTAATGTGGATGTGGCTGTCCTTCAGTCTGAACCATCCAGGCAGCACAAAGCAGTTTGAAATCACCTTTTTGACCTTAGGAATTTGTAGCTTTCCCCCAAATGAATGGCCATAGGAACTCCTCCACAGCTCCTCTGTGGATGCAACAGCAGAACTCTGTGAAACATTTCTTTAGACCAAGTTTCAAGAGAAAAGCAGGACAGATTTTGCTGGTGTGTTTCATTTCCACGAAGGGGAATGTTCAGATATGCCTGAAAGTAACTTTTCTCCTCCACATCTCACTAGAGACACGGCAGCCAAGCCAACACACTGAAGTATCACAAACATAACACAGCTTTGTGTGGAAACAGAGTTTCTCCAGTGAGTGTCTTGACATTTCTGACCTTAAAGCTCTCTCTAAAGCTACAGAGAAAGGGGATTGTTGGTCACAAGTGCCAGTCTGGGCTACTGTACCTGAGACTGCTGCTTGTTCCTGCACTGCCTCTGATCCCAGACTGTCTTATGGTTGTTCCAGAAGGAAGATGAGGAGGGCTTGAGGGAATGAAAGGCTCTTTCAGTGTTACTGAGGTCTTTGTGCAAGGAGAGTTCTGCAGAGAGATGTAAAAGCAGAGCAGCTTTTTCACTCCTGTGAATATCGGTCTCAGCACACTCACAGAGCCCAGGAGCTGCCTCCTGGCAGAGGAGGAGGAGAAAGAGAACATGGTGCATCTGTGCTGTGTCTCAGGACCTGAGTGAAGGCCACGAAGTTGATCACCACGTTGGCTTCTGCCTGGTAACTGGGACACCATCTGGCTGCCAGCAGCAAGGGATTGAGGTATTTCCCAGTACAAGAGCCAGCTGGGTGTCTGGCCAGCTGACCAGGATGAGCTGGAGGCTGCACACCAGCTTCATCACCAGCTGCCCAAGACCCTTAGTGGATGTTATAAATTACTGTCTTCAAAAGCAATTAGCACTCATCAGCATGTACTGAAGGCAGCACAGGATTATACTGAGCTGTTGCATGTCTTTGTCTCCTTTCTCATGTCACTTTTCCTCCTTTCTGGATCTGTCCCACGTGTGATGTTCATGATTCTCCTGTCTCTCTTCTTTCAAATCAACTTTGTGATGGGGTAGGAGAGAATCACTCAAATCAAAGCAACTCGACCTCTTTGGTCATTTGGTCTTTAAAGATTTTGGTTGAGGTTTTTTCCTACCAGATCTCTCCCAGGACCAAGGAGTGGAGAGAGAACTGACAGTTCTCAGTCTCTAAATGTACAGCTTCAGAGAAAGAGAAGCTCTTTTGGGTGACAAATGGGAAGCAGCTCATCTGTTTCACAGCTGTTTTCTTAGTTCTGTTCCCTTCTGACTAAAGACTCTGTGAAAAATGAAAGCCCACCTTTCTCCAGAGAGCTGAAAGAGAGTTTCCCACAGGCTCACAGCAGAAATCTGGTACTCACCAAAACATCAGGTGTTCCCAGTGTGTCTGATGCCCTCCAGCTAACAAGTGAGAACTCAAACTCTGCCTTTCTTCCACAAACCTCTTAATTAGCCAACTGCACAATTAAGTACCCAACAGCCTCCTTCTAATGTGGCTTAAAGATGTAACATGTCCCCAGCAGCTGGCAATTATGCCAAGTATTCACCTCTTCTGTCAGTGATGGATCAAATGAGGAAGCTCCTGCCTTGCCCTCAAGCCAGCCTGACCTATTGTGCTTTGGAGATGAAATGCAGGTGAAAGAGGAAGGTGCTCTGCTGGGAACAGCCCACACATCGCCATGGGGAATTCAAGTAAGCTCCTCTTGGGCTTTATGTGAGGGAAGAGCAGAATGAAGAGCTTTTGAGGCTTGAGCAAATGATGTTTTCAGAGTGTCAGACAGATATACAGGAGTCCTGCCTCCTTACTGACCCAAAAGCATCAAGAGCAGGTGATTGACTCTCCAAGGGACTTAAAACAGAGGGTTAACCTCACATTTGCACTGAGTTCATCCTCTGGGGCTGGGCATTGCTGGAGTCCTTCAATCACTCTCTATGTTACAAAAGGGTTCCATTTTAGTGAACGTTGCAGGACCAGGAAATGTTTTGGCTTCCATGGGGCCATCCTTAGCTCCTTTGCTATTAGGCAGATACTTCAGGGGTTTAGGGGTTGGTTGGCTTTTATAGACTGAATTTTCTTTCCAGTCCCTTCATACCATCTAGTGGGGGATTTGAGTAAAACATATCAGCAAAAGTTTAAAAGGCTTAGAAAGTACCAGGTGGAGCTACATCACCTGATCTGAACATTTCTGCACCTCTAATTAAATGCAACAGTGATGGTGGGAAGTACGAAGCCTCCAGGTCATACCCAGAGATAATCACTTTGGAGACAGAAACCCAGGGGAAAGCTGAAGTATCTGGGGTTTATTCTGGAGCTGCAGGAAGAAAAGCAGAAAGAAGTGAAAAGGGAAATGAAATACAGACTGGAAACAAAACATGAAGGTGAAAAGGGAGTGGAAGCATTTGATCTGCAAATCATGTGCAAAACCACAGTCCCAAAGGGGTTTAAAGCTGCCTTTTTACTCTCTGTGAAGTCTGGAATCTTATTGTTTAAACCTGTCATTGCTACAGTTCTCTGTTCAAACAAGCAACAGGTTGGTGGAAGAAGCATTGTGAATCAGAGAACCATTTTGGCTGGAAAAAAAGCCCTTAAATCCCAGCCCTGCCTAGTCCAGCACTACTCCTTGGCCCTCAGCACCTCAGCTTCAAGGCTTTGGGATCCCTCCAGGGCTGGGCACTCCCTCAGCTCCCTGGGCAGCCTGGCACAGGGGCTGACACCCCTCTCAGGGAAACAGTTCTGCCTCAGCTCCAATCTCAACCTCCTGTTGCCATATTCCCATTAGACATTATATGACTAATCCAACATAGTAGCAAGCATCAGTAAGTATGGAAACAGGGACAAACCAGAGTCACTGAGAGTTTTGTTGGCTGGTTTGGAGTCCAGAGTGGTGAAATCATACTGTGACCCACTTCTTTGGTGACTGAGAAGCTTGACTGAAGATAATCTGTAACTAAATGAATGTATATTGCCCTATCTAAGACAAGGCAACAAACCCAAGAGCAATCACAGCTTTATAAAACAGCTTTTAGCAAGGTCTCTAAAATGTTCTCTTTCAATTTAATCTCACCTAGCCCACATGGGCATGCTGGAGGTCTTGCTATACTGGGAACAGCAGAAATTCTCTTTAGAGGAAGAAATCTTCCAAAGTCTGACACTAAAATGTCCTCAGGGGCCCTTCTTCAGATTTAAACAGGACTACAAGTTTTCCAGATAAAGTCTCACAGGGTAATTTCAGCAGAATCGAAGCTGATTTTGCTACTTACACTAAATTACACCCCCAGAAACTTAGAATCACACAGATTCACAGAATGTGAAGGGTTGGAAGGGACCTGGGAAGCTCATCCAGTGCATCCAGGTCCTGCCAGAGCAGCAGCACCTAGAGCAGGGCACACAGGGACTCATCCAGCTGGGGTTGGGATGGCTCCAGAGAAGGAGAATCAACAGCCCATCTGGGCAGCCCCTGCCAGTGCTCCCTCACCTCAAAAGGGAACAAATCATTCCTTGTGTTTCTTTGGAATCTCTTCTGTTCCAGCTTTTGCCCATTGCCCCTTGTCCTGTCATTGGCCATCCCTGAGCACAGCCTGGCTCCAGCCTCCTCACACCCACCCTTGATGCATTTGGAACATGAATGAGCTCACCCCTCAGGCTCCTCTTCTCCAAGCTGCAAAGCCCCAGCTCCCTCAGCCTTTCAGATACTCCACTCACTGCAATCCATTTAGTTCAGATTAACCCAAATGAAAACACCTTATCTGGGTGCCTGGATATAACTTTGCCCAGTATTTTAGAGACAATTCACTTGGTTATCCCTCAGCCACCCTTTGCAGAACTAGATACACGTTAAGGTAGTTCCTTTCCAAGAATAAATCTACATAGGAGAAGACTCTGCTGAAGCTGTGATTTCAGATGCAAAGGAAGAAGAGACCAATCCACTTACATTACTGCAACTCCTTGTAGACAGGAGGGACTCCTCCTGCACAAAAACCCCCATCCAAAAAGAAAATCATCTCTCATCAAGCACTTAGGGAACTGGGCATCTCAATGCTTTTAAAGGCAGTTACAAGCAAGGAGAAATAGCAGAGATAGATGGGAACTGGTAAGGCAGGTGGCTGGAGAAGGCAGAGGGAAGGCTGGAGGTATAAACTATGGGATAGGCATGTCAGAAACCCCAACTGGTACTTCTCTCTCAGCTTGTGAATGTGTTGTCTCAAAGCATTTCTGTGATACTGTGGCAGTGGAAAGCAATGTTCAGGTGAGTTGATCAAAGACAGACATGAGTATGTGGTGCCTGGGAGCATCTTTGGGCTTTGATATGTGGAATCAGTTGCATGGAACAGTTTCTCAAATGCATCCTCAAACCTGTGTGTGGTGTCCTGGAAACAAATGGGATTTAGTCAGTGTCTTTCAAAGTGTAACAACACTGGGGCTGCATTCTAATCTGGCTTTCTATATGACAAGCACACAGCTCCTGCATCAGCATTCGGCTCTCATGGCATTTCCAGGCTAGAAGAAAAGTGTTGTTTTCAACTTAATAAATGCAGGGAACTGTTGTGACTCAGAGCAGGAAAATACAGGGCATTGGGGCACTTGAGGTCACTGGGGAGGGAGCAATTTGCTGCAGGAACAGAGGATACAGGACTAAGCATTTCTAGAGCAGCAGATCACACAGGCACACAGAAGTTTGCTGGAAAACAGTTTGGTGACACCCTACATGACTTTATTAGCTATCAGATGGGGTTTTTTTGGTGCAGGCAGTGCCACAGAACAAAGACAGGCAGAAAATTACTCTGGACTAGGAACCAGAGTTTTCAACTAAAGAAACCTTTTGTCCATAAGTTTTAAAGATCCTTTGGGAATTATAAACAAAACAACTCCTCAGATGTCAGAAAGCAGAAAGATATTTCCTAGCTAGCTGAGATTTTAAGATGCAACCAGGTTCCCTCACAGGAATTACAGCTGTTTATCAGTTCTACGTTTCTTCTTTGCAGTTCCAACACAGAAAGCCACAATGCACAGCATCCCTCAGCCAAATGCTGCTGATGCTGAGATACAACCCAGCTGTACATCAAAGCCAGTGCACAAACCAACCACAGGACTCCCTGTCTCTATTTCATCTCCAGTCCCTGCTTATTGGCAGCCCAGATGAGAACTCTCTATTTTCCCAGCCTGAAATGCCATAATGCCATCTCCAGCCTTGGTCAGGACTAAACAATTCAAAACCAAATGCAAGGAATTTCTTCTGAGAGAACATTCACTTGAAAAAGAACAGAACCACGTCACATCCAATTGTGATTCTTCTCTCTGCTGGTTCATTGCTGTGTTTAAAGACTCTCACCTGATGAGAAAGGCAGATTTGCCTATTAACTGGACTCCTATCACATCCAGGTTCCTCTGTGGGGTTTAAGAGTGAAGTTTGAAGTAGAATTTCCAACATCTCCCATCTCTAAGTTTTGGCTTCAGTAGCCTGAATGTAATGATTGGTTGTTTGGGTAGTAGCTCAGAAGTTTGACTCTTTGGATCCATCAGTGTTATTGTTCACTGATCCAGTATCTGACAGTGAATGGAATGGTTTTCACTGGGGTTTTAGTGATGTATCTGCATCATGGCAAAACATTCAGGAAGACACAATACACAGATTGTTTTCTTAAGGCACAAATAAGGCAAAACTGAGACTGAGATGCTGAAATTCCCATGTGCAGCTCTCTGCTGCAAGCAAAAGCAACTGAGTGGGATGTGGCAGGGCTCTCCTTGGGTACACAGAACCATTTCCCCCTGGTAAGATCTGCAGGGAGAGCTGGCAATAAGCCTCAGGGCCCCTGGATGGCGCCAGTGTCTCACAGTTGCCTTTGCTGCAGGGCTGGCAGCTCAGAATTTGCACTCGGCAAGAGTTTTGTTGTAAAGAAAACAAATGAAACGAGCTGAAAAAGCATTAGAGGAGGCGAGGCTGTAAGATTGCAAAGGAACAATCTGTTTCAGCGCTGTGATATACGGATCAGCTGGCTCAGCACCTGAAAACTCTGATTTCTCACCTTGGGGATTCCATATAGATAGAAATAGGAACTGCTGGGTCACTAGGTAGGATGTGCTGAGCAGCTGAGAGCTGAAGACTTGAAGTATCACTATTGTTGGGACTGCCACCCTTGTCTGTGGTTTACCAAGAGGTTGGGGGATGCTACAAGAAATCCTTTTCTCACTTTCAGAAGCAAGAAGGAAGCAGTAAGTGGCAACAGAGCTCTCAGCCCAGTCAAAACAAGCTACAGATCAGAAGAAAATCCTCCCAGAAAACTCAGAGCAAACCAGAGACTTGGTGACACATTTCATTCTCCTTTACAAGACATGAGGCCTCACCTGCACCCTGAATTCCTTCTGTGGCTATGGATCCCACAGGCAGGAGGCTGTGGGGAGACAGCCCTGGCACACACACTGCCCACAGCAGCCTCTAAACTCACAGTAGCTTTGAAACTCAACCTAAGGCAGCTGCTTGGAAAGAGTCAAAGAAACTTCTGTTCACTATTCTTCACCCTAAAAGGAAAAGGGGAAAGGAGAGAGGAGACAGATGATTTCAAACCCATCCCATTGCTTGGCTGTTACCTGTTTGCAGTGTCTTGTAGGATGGATGTTTTCATGGAAGAAGGGAATTTCCTTGCTGCAAATAACCTGCACTCTAATCTGTCTTGACAAAGAGGTTATGGATAAAAGACTTCTGCTGATGAAAGGAACGTGGTGTACACACACATGGAAGCAGGCAGAAGGGGAAGATGCTCTCTGCCCTGCACCTTGCAATGTCACTGTGTCTCTGCCCAGAGCTCAGTTTGGTTGTCTCCATGAGCAAAGTGCCCCTTCACCTTTCTCCTAAGTTTAACCAGTCTTGCAAAGATCATGGAAAACCATGAAACAGAGACAAGTTGACCTCACTTCATGGAAGAGATTCAGCATATCCTTTAAGGCTGTCAGGTTCCCATTGTGCTAGCTCATGAGTGGAGGGATTTTATTGCCCAGCCTGGAGCATCTCCAGGTGTCACACTCAGTTCCATACCCCACAGGACAGAACTATGAAGTGATTGCAACATAAGGGTTCTCCAAAAGGAAAAGTCTTTGCCTAGACCCCTTTGAGGATGATACCTCTTGGAGTGATTCCCATTATGGGGCATGAACAGCAGAGATAATATCCTGGGATGCTGATTAGGTATATATGAGGGTTTCCTGGGCTAAATAAGCCAGCATTTTAGCCCCACACAGCATAAACAGCTAGAAACAATGTTCTTCACCAGTAGTTTGACAGAGAGATATGTGCAACTCAGGGCAATTTCTATTAACAGAACCAGAAAGCTCGTTTCTGCTTCTGCTCTGTATTAAAGGTCATGTACCTTCTGCACAGGAATAGATAAATTGCTGGACCCCAAGGGCTGCTGGAAGAGTAAACACTGCTCAGACAGCATCATGCTGTGCAGGTGCTGGGCACTGCTGTCTGTCAGGACTGACAGGTCATTTTGTGCAAAGCAGATGGTTGGGCTCTACAACTGCAGTGGCAGAAGCAATCTCCAACTCAGGAGCCTCTGAGTTTATTTTGAGCTCAGAGACTGTGGCCTTTCTTGGTTCCTCATTATAAAAACAGAGAGAAAACCTTTTTTTGCCACCCAACATAACAGATGCTGAGAGAGTCTTTGACCAAGAGACTCTGCAACTTCAGGTGACAGCTACAGATGGTCAGATATGGTTCATTGGCTTCTCTGTGCTTCCTATGGAAGATGCTGATGAATTCTAAAGCCACTGAACTCATGTTTCCTCGTTTTCCATCCCAAAGCACCAAGTTTACAAGCAGAATTGGCATTTCTGCAGTGTGTGGAAAATGCAGCTTTTTGGTGAAAGATGTTTTGTTGGAAAAATGTTGTGCAGTGCAGCCTGGTTTCCCTGGCTGTGTGGTCCTTTGGTTTTGCCATCACAAGAGGCAGCAGTGATGGATTCTTTTCTTTTGCCTGTTCACTGTACTGGGGAAGGGTTACACTCTACATTGTCTTACAGGCAACAAGCACGAGCAGTTCTTCCCACAACTGCAGCACGTACAAGGTCTCCACCTCTTGCTCCAACACTTCTACAGCTGCAGGAATAGAATCATCTTTACATCTCTTATTCTGCAGTCACATTCACCTGGAATTGCCCAATTTGCTGCTGAGGTGGCAGAGTGGAAAAGACAGACTGAAGTCCTTCAAATGCAGCCCTGTCAGTCCTTCTCCTTCCTGCTGCTCAACAGCCATGGGGTAGGTGCAGGGGTGCTCTGGGGTCTCTAAATCATGAACAGTTCAGCTCCTGGTTTGATCAATTACTGCAGCCCTCAAGTGATTAGTGCCTTCACTTCAGATGCTAATCAGTTGTCAGCAGTTATGCACAGGCAGGAGAGAGAGACAGATAGATGTGTGCTGTTGAGCTTATTAAACTCTCAGATGACAGCTGATTAATTTGGGTGAGAGGGGTCTTCTTTCTAATACAGTGAATGATTTACACAAGATTGAAAGGAAGGAATCAAGACCTGGATTGCTTGTATGTGTTTCAAAGAACTAACTGTGGTGTTCTTTAATTCACAACTGCTCCTGGATGTTCAGCACCTGACCAGAGCAAAGACACCTGAGCTTGTTTTCCATTCCTCTCCCTTTCTCCATCCATCCATTCATCCATCCATCCATCCATCCATCCATCCATCCATCCATCCATCCCAGTCTTCTCAAGCTCTTGTAATCAAGGGGCAGTGAAGGGACATCTCTGAGCTGGGTATTTCATAGCTGAGCATATCCAGGGGATGCTTTAAAAATGACTCTGTGAACTGTGCCACAAACAGGCCAGTGCTTTGCTTTCTTGTGGCATCTTCTCAGGGCATTGCTTAAGTGAGGTCACATGGATTCAAAGCAGTGATCCTCCTAGCAGAGCCAAGGCCAAACACATCCTATTTAGCTGGCTCTATTGCCTTTTCCCAGCTGCTTCACAGGTTTAGGGGGTTATTTTACTGGCCTTCTGCTCCATTGCCCCTCTGCACAAATTTACACAGGGCAGATGTTGGAGGAATTTGGCTCTACTCTATCCAACCCTCTACTGGATTTCTACCAATTCTATTTGATTAGTTTTAACAAAATGGGCTCTTTCATTTGTCTTACAAGCCATGGGAAAGAGAGAAGATAGTGGAGTGGATGTATCTCACCTGATTTGATCTGAGATACAAGCACTGCAGGTATTTAGAATCAGCCCCTAATCTCAGGGTCAATGGAAGGAGATAGGCAGATAAATTACTTAATACAGGCGTTTTGGTATGAAACAAATCTTGCTGTAAAAGTGCCATGGAAAGGGTGAAAGGTTTCTCTATTTCTACTTCAAACACTGAGGCCACTCAATTCAGCCAACACTGAATTCAGCCAAGATGGTGGTAGAACACCCTCTCATCACACATAGCAGAACATCCTCTCACCCCACAGAGGGATTTTCTCCATTACTTCAGGGATGCTAAAATGTTTCCTCAGTGGGAAATTCAATGTATTACTGATCTGTCTGTGCACTACAAGGAGATGCAGATTTAAATCCTCACTGTAAAAGATGTGTAATCAGCTCCATGTGCTAGTGGGAAAGCAAGTCTCAATCCCAGAGCAGAGCACAAGTGCCCAGAAACCTGCAGGAGACATTCACAGCACAACTTCACCACTTTACGTGACTGAGACAGCAACAGGTACCTTGGAGATGCAGCTTCTTTCTTCCTTCAAACAGGGTGACACAAAGGTCTTGGCAAAAACAAAAGAAAGAGAAACAAATATGCAGGCTGAAGTGATATGGTTCAGATACAAAAGTCTCTGAACCATCTCCTGTGGAGTTGCACCCTGTGACCTCTGCACACTTGGGGCCTTTGGCTCCCATTTCCCTCTGGCTCAAACTGGGGAAGGACGAGATGTATCCCAGGGAGAGCTGGTGGCTGCCAACTCAGCTTAGATCAGTTCCCATCAACCTTGCCTGCAGATCTAAGCAGCCTGCCAGCATGACAGGAGATGCTCCAACTAGAGATTCTGCTGATTAAACAGAAACTCTCATGCAAACACTTAACAAGAAGGACAAGTCCTTTGGCCAAGCACTTTGCAGATTCCTTCCCTGCCTCATGCTGCAGGGTGTAAGGGAAAGAGGAACAATACATACACAAGGGATGAAGGCCAAAATTCATGCTCTCAGAAGGTGATGCTCAGTTTTGCATCACAAGCCTGGCAGTGCACATGAGTCCAGAGGGCTTTGCTGATGTGGATGCTTCAAAAGGAGTGCTGTGGATTAGCCTCATGGGCAAGGAAAAGCTGCAGAGGCAAGTAAGGAATGCTGTACATGTTTGCATGGCTTAGTGCAGTGATCAGGCACAGCCTTGTGATCAGTTAAACCTAACACTGGTTCCTAGTTTGCCTCAGCATTCACAGCTACTTGATCTTGAACCTCTGGTGCAGATAACCAGTCCTTTCATTGCCAGGCACGTTTCTTGCATTTGCTTTCCCCTCGTCTCCTCCAAAATCAGTTGTAGAGAAACATAGTTCTGCAGTTCTCTCACTCTAGATGGTGCAATTTAGTTAGAAAGAGAAAGCCTCAAGAGAAGAGACAGTGATGGTTAGAATCTGAAAGCTTTCTCAGCAAGTCAGGTAGGAAGATGTGAAAGAAGAGGTGATGATAAGAATATGTTGGAGAACCTGTACCAAGTGCAAGAAATCATGGTGTTAACCAGTAGATGGGCCAGTATGTGCATCACTTGACTACCTTACATACACCACGCCTGCTGTCCCTTCTGTGCCAGTGTCTATTTGTAGAGCTGGTAGTGATTGTTGTTGCTGTACTGTTGGTGTTACAGCAGCTGAAGATCTGACCCTCGATGCTACAGGGAACAATCTGTACAGCTCAGCTCCTTCCCTCCGATTTGCTCTTTCTTGTGCTTGTTTTATGACTCCAACACACAAAGAGAACAAAACAAACTCATCCCTTTCCCAGTGGAAACAGCTGGAAAGTCAAACCCCTACTCAACCCCTCAAAACAGCCCACAGCAAGAGAACAGGTATAGAAGGGTTGTGGCTCTGCTGCCTGCTGCACAGACCCTCCTAGCAAGCACTAAACTCCACACTTGTGCCAGTCACTGGCACAACTTGAAGTTCTCAAGCTCAAATTGACAAGAGCTCTGCTTTGACAAGGTTTTGCAGCATCTCTGGTCTGCATAAGGAGGTTTAGCTTCAACAGTGAATCAAAGTTTTGATGCAAGGGAAAGGATAGGACAGCAGCAGCACCCATTGCTTGGGGAGGCTGAGGAACCACTGCCCTTGGAGTGTAACAATCTAGATGTGCTTTGGGTAGAGATAATGTGAATTTAGAGAGAAATACATTCGATTAAATGACCCCTAGAGACCTCTTCCAGGCCTGTCTCGTTTTAAATGAATGGCAACCATCATTTTCCCATCTGGATTTAACCCACGAGTCTAAACTTGCTTTGGACTTCACCAGAAACTCATGTAAGGTTTGGAACATGTCATCATTTTTAAGTCTTACTGAAACAAGAATAGGCCATAACCTCAGGGTTTCACAATAGATAACAGCATGGCTAGGAAGGATCTGAAACCACAATCAATAGATTTCACCCTAAACGAAGGTAACAGATGCTGACAAGAAGCAAAGGAAGAACATGAAGAGCCAGCACAGAGAATTCACAATCCTTCTTCTCTAATAGATTCTGTCTTAGCACAGCCCCAGCATACAATCCAGGATGACCAAGCAGAAGAACAGTGAGCAGGCTCCACCAGAGAAAAGCATTCAATGCTTCCACCATTACCCAGTGTAAATAATGTGATAACAATAAATAAATAGTTAATTACAAGAGCTATTTCAAATCCCTTTTCCTACGCTGAGGTATGACATTTCACACGGACTTTACACCACTTTAAAGCTTTATTAAAAAGCCATCTCAGACTGCTTTGTAAAATGGAGTGCATAACATTAGTGTTAGGTACTTCCAGAAGCATTTTGCCTCTTTTTAGTCATTCATACATTCCAATTGCTGCTGTATCCAAGTCATTACAATTAATATGAAGATAAAGCACAGCTCTACGTTATTATTAGCACAATTGCTCCACTATACAAACAAGAGACCCTCTTAGCCTGAATGGCTTTTGACAAAACTAAATGGAAACAAGTCACAGAAGTAGTTTCCAGTAAGAGAGAGAGCAATGTGTGTTTACAACTTGTGACAGCCTGCACTAAACTGAACTGGGAGCCAGCTGCCTGTCTCTGCACAAAGGCATTACACACAAAAGCTATTTGCCATTGGAGAGAGGAGAAGATTTGTCAAGTATCTCGTTTCACTGCATCACTACTCATAGTATTATAAAGACTTCTCTAGTGCCCAAGCTGAATCTTGCTGCAATTTCATAGAATCACAGAATTAAGGGGTTGGGAGGGAGCTTTAGAGCTCATCCAGTGCAACCCCCCTGCAGAAGCAGCTCCCACTTAGATCAGGTCACACAGGAATGTGTCCAGGTGGGGCTTGAAGAGCTCCAAGGAAGGAGCCTCCACACCCTCCCTGGGCAGCCTGGGCCAGGGCTCCCTCACCTCACAGGGAAAGAGTTTTGCCTTATGTTTAAAAGGACCTTTGTGTTCCAGCTTTTGGCCATTACCCCTTGTCCTAGCACTGGATGCAACAGAACAAAGTGAGGTACAGCTTGGCTTATGTAGCCAAGGTGTGGAGATTTTTTCCCAGGAAAGACCACAAGATGACTATAAATACCTTTTATAATAGGCTGTGATATATATACACCAAGTATTATACCTCAGGAAAGTAGAATCAGGTGTTTTATGCAAGAAAATGTTAGAAACTGAACTTTTGACCTGCTACAGTTTGATCTCCATTAACTCCAGGATTCACAATTAGATGGCAAGGAGGCAGTGGAGCCGGCGTGTGCTGTGGCATTGAAGCTGATAGATTGCTTTCTAAACTTGCATTCCTGTAGCTCTAATCAGCACCCAGATTACATTAGTCTCTGCCCAGAAATGCTGCTTCTCTGACATACAGTTTCTCTTGACGTCAGGCTCTGTACCCCAAGGTGTGGGAATAGTCTCACACCCCTGTGACTGAAGCCATGGTGCTGTTAGCAGTCCACACTCCCCACTACACACACAGCTTAGAGCCATACACAGAACTCACTTGGAACTGGCCTGTGGCCAGTGGAGTTGCACAGGGATGGGTTCTGGGGTCAGGCTTGGGCAACATCTTCATCAATCACCTGGGGGAGGGCACAGAGGGACCCTCAGCAAGTGCCCTGCTGGCACCAAACTGGGAGCACTGGCTGATTCCCCAGAGGCTGTGCTGCCAGGCAGCCAGAGCTCAAGCAGCTGCAGAGTTGGGCACAGAGGAACCTGCTGAGGTTCAGCAAGGGCAAGGGCAGAGTCCTGCAGCTGGGGAGGAACAACCCCCTGCAGCAGCAGCAGCAGCAGCAGCAGCAGCAGCAGCAGCAGCACAGGCTGGGGGTGAGCTGCTGGAGAGCAGCTCCAGGAGACAGAGCTGGCAGTGCTGGCTGATCATCAAGTGCCCATGAGGCAGCAACGTGCCCTGGTGGGCAAGAAGCCAATGGCAGCCTGGGGGCAGCAAGAAGAGTGTGGGCAGCAGGTTGAGGGAGCTTCTGCTCCCCCTCTGCTCTGCCACATGTGCTGAGGCCTCATCTGGAGTCCTGGGGCCAGCTGTGGGCTCCCCAGCTGCAGAGGGACAGGGAAGTGCAGGAGAGAGGCCAGCACAGGGCCAGCAAGATGCTCAGGGCACTGGAGCATCTTCCTGCTGAGGAAAGGCTGTGGGCCCTGGGGCTGTTTAGTCTGGACAAGAGGAGACTGAGGGGGGAACCTTGGCAGGGGGATTGGACTGGATGATGTCTAAAGGTCCCTTCCAACCCCCATCATTCTGATTCTGATTGCCATACAACCCTCCTGAGCTTCTCTTTACACTACTATCTGTAGGAAACCTAGCTGCTCCTACCTCTTATCCCAAATCTGTATTCTCAAACACACTCTCGTGCCCCTGATGAGTGCTGGCTATTTCAGGTAGCAGCAGTTTGCTGCCTGTTTGTATTTTAATGAAACCATTCCCTGACATGCTATTTGTCACGATGATCCACACACTGCTCGTCCCAGCCTCCTGAAAATGTAATAAATGCATCCACCATCACATGGGTCAGATAGTTAATGGAAGTACTGAGCAAAACTGGATACAGGACAATTTCTAATGAAACCTGACTTAATTCATCCTTCCAACTCGCTCTGGCCTACCCTGCTGTAGTTTTATCTAGACTAGATTTCTTTAACACGCTTATGAAAACGTCGTAGTTGTTGCACTTAAGTGCATTTCCTCCCATGCCATCCATTTTTGCTCCGACCCAAAAAGCTTTTCTCTAGTTGAGGAGTAAATTCCATTTATTTGACACGATTTATGCTTTTCTAATCCAGGTTAGCCACTGCTCATCATCTTGCTATCCTTCATATGCTCAACAAACATGGTTATTTATTTAGTAGTATCCAGGTGTTGAGGACAGGCTGAGCTCCCTGTCTCATTTCAAAAGGAAAGCATTTTAAAAAGGCACCTCAGGTTCAGTTTCTCATTTCTGCCTCTCTTTCCCTATTGAATCTTTTCCTCCAAGCACTCCTCACTGCATTTCAGTAGGCACCTCTTTAGCATTATGGGGTTCATCTGTGAAAGGCTCTTCTGTGGACTCTCATAGTCTCCACTGTGTGATATCATTTAGCCTGGGATTTCTCTCACCTCCTGTGTCTTATTTAGTGCTATTTTGATTGTGTCCCTCACTGTCTGTTCTTCAAGTCCAGCTTTTCTCATCTAACCTACTTCCCATTTTCTGCAAACACAGTAAGGAAACAAGAAATCAATGGAGAGCTCATATTTTGTCACACAGCCTTCTCTTGAGCCTTCCATTCTTCCTCTACATTGAGATGCTTTGTGTTCATAAGCTTGCTATCAAATGAAGAATGCCTAGCTCTCTCCTTAGTTTCTTGTCACCCTTGGATCTGTTACTCGTGGGAACTAAAAAGTTACCATCATCATATTGTTCTTCCTTCTCTCCTCTGTAAGGATCATGCTTAATCTCACCTCACTTGTCTGCACCTTTGTCAGTTCCAGGGTGAGAGTCCAGCTCTCTCAAGACACTTCTGCCTCTCTGTCCTAAAGCATTTCCAACAACTTGTTCAGTTTTCAGCTCTTCTCCTTTCCCAACTAGTTATGTAGCTAAAAATCTCGTTTCTATCCTCCCCTTATCCATCTTCTCCCATCCATTAGAGGTAAAGGAGAGTAGGAGGGGAAATAAGGGCAAGAATGGCCTCTGTAGCCTCTAGGGCAGTGATATTAATTGAACATCTCTGCACAGAGGATTGAGGACTGAAGGTCAGTGCATGAGCAGTGTACAGTCCTGCCTGCTGCAGTGGCACACTTTGCTGTTACGGTTCACAGAAAGGTGAGTGCACATTCATTTCTCAAGCTAACCCAAATAAATGCTGCTTCTATTTCAGTATTTGGAGTACTTCCCTTCCAAAGAAAAGTACCATTAGCAACCAGAAAACCACAAACCACCTGATTAGATGGAACGTGGAACATCACTGCTCCTTGCAATGACACCCAGGCTCTGTGTCTGCTGCCCAGAAGACTCATGAACAACTGTTGTGAACAGGACCAAACTGGGGAGGGTGCCAGAGCAAGCACAGAATGTCAGAGTGGTGGGGGTTGGAAGGGACCTCTACAGCTCCTCCAGCCCAAGCCCCTGCTAAAGCAGCTTCCCCTGGTTCAGAGGGCACAGGAATGTGTCCAGGTGGGGTTGGGAACCTCCTGAGAAGGAGCCTCCACACCTTCCCTGGGCAGCCTGGGCCAGGGCTCCCTCAGCTCAGCACCAAAGGACTTGCTCCTCCTGTGCCAGGGGCACTTCTGTGTTCCTGCCTGTACCAGTTACCCCTTGTCCTGGCACTGGCCACCACACAACAAAGACTGGCCCCATCCACTCGATACCCACCCTTTAGGGATTGATGATCAGCCTTCACTGCTCCAGGCTGAACAGCCCCAGGTCCCACAGCCTTGCCTTGTCAGAGAGATGCTCAAGTCCCTTCAGCATCTTGGTAGTCCTGGAGGTTTGTTTTCCATGTAAGCAGGCTCAGTCTGCAAACTGAATCCCTCCCTTGCACAGCCTTTGCCCTCCTGAACATCTCCTTACAGCAATAAGAGCAGACACTTCTATGGCACACACCAACAGTTCTGTTCCCAAACTGGCTGCAGATTTGGTGCAATGCCTGTTATGTTCCAGCCATGAGTTCAAATATGCTCTAACAAACTGCTCTCTAATATCTCAATGCAATCTACAATCTAATCTTTTAATTAAACTACCTAGGAAGAAGCTCTTAATGGGCTGTTTCATCACAGCAACAGAATGATTCCTGTTTTCAACTCTCACATTCAAACTTAAAAGACAGTCCCAGGTCTAATCTGGAATTTAAAACACGTTCCAGGTCAGAAGTGCAAAATATGCTTCTTGTGCTTCTATCTGAAGGAAAATTAGGAGTTCTTTGGCATGGATAAGGAAGACGTTGAAGTCCTTGTGTGTTAAGGAAAATCACATTTAGCAGCACTGAGGTGTTGAAGCAAAGGCTGTTCCATGTCAATTGGAATCTGAACTTCTTTCAGGTTATCAAGACAGCCTCTTCAGTATTTGGGGTCAGACATTTCCTATCAGATTTCTCTTTATCTGCACAAGCAGCATAAAGACTTGAGTCCACTGGATCCATTCATCTCCATTCCTTGGGAAATTCTGACCTTTAGAATAATTCAATTCTAAGTAAAAAACCCAACAATCCATATCTAGAAATTTCACTGAATGAACTTCCCCAAACAGGCAAATATTCTCTTTTTAGTATTAAAGCTGATAGGTTGAGTCCCCCAGACTGGAAACTTATGATCAAAACATGCAAAGTCAGTTGTATTTCTATTTCCAGCCTCTGAAAAATACCAGGACACGGCTTGTTGTGTCATAAAATGTATTCAGTTTGTGATTTGCAAGGCCTTAGAAAGCCAATAAAATTTTTCATGTGATAGGATGGAGTCATAAAGACATTTCAATTTACTTACTAAGCAGGAAGGATAAATCTAAAGAGAGTAATGCTCATACTGAAGGATATTTTTGGATTGATGTGAATCATTTCCAGACAAATTAGCATTGTTTTATGTGCATTCTCACAGACAAGGAGAGGTCAAAGCACCCAGGTAATAAGTCTTTCCTAAGTAGTAGACATTGAAGGAAGGGTGCCCTACAGAAGTGCTTTGAATAGCTATCTGCATGCAGCAGCCTTTAGGTCACCTCCAGATATCATTGGAGCAGCCAGAAGGCAAGAATGGGTCAATAGAAGAGGTTGCTCAAGAAGTAAGTGCTGAGTGAAGCTTCTTCAAGTCTTCCATCCTTGAAAGGGATGAGAGAAACTCTTGGTGAGGACGTGGGAGAGACCCTGAATTTTTCTAGAAGACATTTTTCATCCCAATTCGCTTTCAGATTGACTCCAAAATCTGTTGTATTCAGAGGTCTGCAGGAGTAATTAACTGCTTTACTTGCTAGCAAACCCTTGGGTTAGGATGTACGTGCTGCCAAGTTTCCAAGCTCAAGCCTTGGGAGGAAACTTCCCTCGGTAGTAGGATAAGTGATGGCAACAGCTAAGTGCATGTTGTCAGAGAAACATATGGTTTAAATATGAAAGCAAATAAATAACAACAGTCAAATTAATGTAGTATAGTGTAAAAAAAAAAGTGTTAAAGAGATATACCAGCTCTTTATACTTCTTACAGCAAGTCCAAACGGTGTGTCCTGACCAAAAACTCTTTATAAGATGGGTTCAATAAGGCATTGAGCTGCTAAAGCAGCCACTTGAGCTGAGCTGCAGTGCTCCAGCTAACTGGTAGCATTTCTATTTGGGTTAGGATGAGGGTGAACTCAAGCTCAGTCATTCCTGCATGGACATGCCCTAAAGGAATGGATGAACCAGACCTCCAAAAAAAAGCACTCAGTATTTGCAGCTCTCCATTTGGAGAAGGAATGCAAATGGTTTGGGGATAAATAAAACATCAAGAAGCTGAAATTAAAGAGCTTTCATTATCATTCCTGAAGTCCCTTCCAGCCCTTGAGATTCTGTGATTGAGTCCAAGCCCAGAGGTTGCTGAAGTGAACCATCACACAAGCAATGAGACGGTCAACTTTTGCAAAAGAAGACAAATTAATCACTGGAACAAGCTAATGCAGTTTGGCTGCCACTTAAAGTGAAATCTATGGGGTCACTTCCTCTGGTTCAGTTGATAAGCTGAAGTAATTTAATCAGAGTCTGATTAAAAGCTCAATATTTGTAGCTGAAGCCTAAATATCTTCTGATAAGACCGGCTGCAACAACCTGCATTCATGTAGTGACAAGACTAGAGTGAGCAAGGAAGCAGGCTTACGTTCACTAGCATTTTGCATCCCCAAAATGCACAAGGTACACGACAAGGAGGACAATACATATTGCAGCTTTTGCACACAACTGCTCCTGGAGTGTGAAGAAGCAGCCAGGGTTTATCACCAGAATAAAAAAGGGGCTGAGATCTTGATACCTCACACTCAGGCAACTGGGCAGAGACAAACCCAGGCTTTGTCTCCTATGGTCTCTTTGGGAAAATGATCCTTCTCAGCAAGTAATTTGTCCAGTTTTGGAGGTCAGTATCTTTCCTCTCCCATTATCTTGGAGTAATGAATTTACTACTCTAAGAAGTGAACAGCACAGCCTTCTGCCACCATGCTAAAGCAAGGACTTTGCTAGTAACAGTCCTATGAGCAGACACACTTGTGCCTAGCACAAAGCATTCATACCACTCACTTTTCATGCTCCCTGCTCTGTTTGCTGCCCTGCTACTGAAGCAGGGACACTGATGATGGATAACGTGGAAAGGAGTAGAGAGAAGGATCCTTATCCAACAGCTCAGAAAAATGCTGTTCATGATCTCATTGCTTTCTCTGGGCAGAATGGGTTGCTATCTGCTGTCCATCTTCCTCCTGGCATTGTCTAGTCTGGGAATAGGGCTGAGGCTCTTTTGTGATACATTTTACTGTGCATCTTCCTCTGATATCTTCTCAAAGTCTACATGTTTAAGAACTCACAACTGTGAGCAGAATCACACTCATACTGGAGTCAATAGTTTAGTAGAGACCGTAGAGACAGGATTAATTTGGAGGCTGGTGCTGGGCCAAAGAGCTCTCTCCTGCATGGGCTGCAGTGGCAGGTTATTAGCAGCACGAGGATATGGGTGGCTGTGTTAGTGCCATCCTGATCTCATTAAAGCTGACAACCATCACACAAGGCTTGTTCAAGGCTGAACTCTGAGCTGATCTACAAAGAGCAGAGCCTGGCAGAGTTTGTTGCCCAAGTGTAACAGAGGATCACCAGGAAGCTTTCTGCTGAGCTCTAAGATCTGTTCACAACCCCAGATTTAAGCAGCAGGATTCAGGGTACTGTCCAGCCCTCTTGATTACAGAGTCTCAGAGGTGCCAGGGATAAAAAGCACCTTTGCCTTCATCAGGATCATTAAAGCTTTAGGAAAGAAGAGTAACTGTGTCACTACTATAAAGCCAGAACATATGAGCTACCAAACTCTCATCATGAGCCATCTCTTTCTGCCTGATGAGGATTAAATACCCTTCAGAGTAGGACGTGGCTGATGGGTTTGGTCAAGAACATGGACAGCTTTGTCCTTTCCTTTCTAGACAGCACATACATCCTGGCTTCTCTCTCACACTTGCTCCTCTTCCTCTAAGCTTGCTGCCATCTCTCTCTCCATCCTCCATGCTGAGCTTCTCCTTGCAATTCTGTTAGCCCTGACCCTTGGCAGGAGAACAAAAAAGCTTCACAGCAACTTTATGAGTCTTCTGTGCACTGTGTCTCTCCCCATCTCATCTTCTTCTGTACCTTACTGCTTCTTGTCACTTGCTGTAATTCAACAGCTGCAGAGTCACCAGGGTGGAGTGCACGGACATGTGAATAAAGGCTGTTCCTCAGATCAAGGAAGCTCCTGTGTTTATGGGGAAAAATGAAGTGGATCTAGCAAGGGACATGTTTCCATCTCCAGGAGGTGGCTGCTGTTTATCAAGAAGTGAAATTTGCTACAGAAGCCTTAGTCTGTTCTACCAGCTCTCCCCTAATGAGGAACTGTCCAAGTCATACATCTATTTCTTGACTTCTAAAAGCATCCTTCTTGTAGAATTCCAAGCATGGGGCAAATGTGTGGCCAGTCTTTCCAGCAATGTCCTCTTTCTCCAGCTAAAAGTTGTATACAAGTGGGTTCTGTGGGTGTTGTGCTGAGACAGAATCTGTTGAAACAGCCTCTGAAAACCTAGTACTGGGGGTGTGGATTCTTTTGCACTGATCAATAAATTCCAGGGATCATGACAAGTGTCAAGTGGGCAAGAAATCAGCCAAGAGTGTTGTGACAATGCAGAATGCTTGCTAAAGCTTGTGGGCCTGAGCCAAGATGGAAACGCAGCACGATTCATGTCAACAGTTCTTGCACTTGGAGTGCCTCACCAGTCTTGTATGACATAGGAACTAGTATAAAGCTATACACCAGCTCCTTGTAACTACAGAAACATGCACACCTCGGGATATTTGTGCAGTTTAACACTGGTTATACATTGTTCCTTACTATGCAAACTAAGTCTATCCTGCTAATTGCTTCCAAAGGTTTGCCCAGGGTTAGCTCAGCCTTGGCTCAACTGCTCGTGTGTTACAGGTTGTATGATGGGTACCCTTGAAAGAGTTTAACAGGAGATCTCCAGAGCTTAAAACATATACAACTTGCATAAAAGAGCCTGTAACTGGTTACTAGCTGCTATCCCTGTGAGCTGGCTTCTAACACAGACACACGTTGGTGGGAGCTGTAAGCCCTGCCAAAAGCTAGTTACAGAGACTACTACAAGTGACACCATCCTATTCTTAGGCACCAGGAGGCTCCTGACAGGTTTTTCTCACAGTGGCTTGCAGAGTCTGGGCAATCCCCAGGAGTTTTCTTTGGTTGGCATCTTACATTTTACCTCTGAATCCCTCAGAGAAATCCTCAGTCCCTCTGCTCTGCTACAAAGCTACTCAACAACAAAGTCATGATCATAAGCAGGTTTCTTCCCCTGCCTGCAGTCTCCTGGTGCTCCAGTCCCTGGTCAGCAGGTACTCTGCTGCTCAGCATCCCCAGTCAGTGTCACCAGCTTTGTTTAAGACAGGTCTGCCAACATATTTCATGCTGCCAGGGGGCATCAGAAAGTAGCCAGACAGCAGAAAGCATTGAATATGCCTCTCCCACAACCTGCAGGCTGCCTCAGGGCTACTGTCTGTCTGGGTCACATGTGCATAAGGAACAGCAAGAACTCCAAATGTAGAGAATCAGACATTACAAGAATATGAGAGAACTTGTCAGCATGAACATAGGGAGGAGAGAAACCCCAGGCTTAGAGATCCTCTGTACAGATCCCCTGTTCCTGCCTTGCCTCCTCAGCCACCCTGCCCACTCATGCTTTCTGTTCTCACAAAAGGCTTTTCTCTGTTCAGCCTCTCTGTACAGCTCAGAAGACCTTTCCCTCATGTACAGATAAAAAGGGCACATCAGAATGGAGCTGTGTGAACAATGGCAATTTGAGTTCTTGAGCCATATTAAAAATGGATAGACACAGAGAGATAGAGAGAGACAGAGAGAAAAGACTCATTTTCTGCTCAATCTGAAGTATTTGGGGGGGTTTTGGTTTGTTTTTACCAACTGAAATGAAAAAGAAAACCTTTTGGGGTTCAACAAAACTGAATTTCCTTACAAATGCCTTTTATCTTCTTCATTCCTAATTAAACTGGAATCATTTTGAGTGAAAAAGCTCTTTTGAATTGAAATCATGACAAACCCCAGTTCATGAATATCTAAATTCTCACGTTTCACACAGTTGCTCAGGCTGGGTTTTATCCCACATTTCAGAGTTAACCTTTTGGTCACGGAATGGGACTGCAGGAACTTACAAAGATTTGTTTCTAATGGATTTATCTTCAACAGTTTACCTCTACCAAAACATCTCTGAGTAATTCTGAGATGGGATCTGAGACCCAAGAGGTGCTGGAGTGCTTCAGTGCAGTTGGCAGGTCCTTGGGAAGGTCTGTTTCTTTGACTCCACCAGTTCAAACCTTGAGCAAGGAAACAGCTGGGAAGTTATCACCTCCCCATCAATACAATTCCCTGCATTTCCCTCACCCCCTTTTTCATCCACCAGTTAAAACTTCAACTAACATGTGGCTCCAAACCCACGGCTGAATCCCTGGGAACACTTTCTAATCGTTTCCTTAAGCAGTACTTCACTTTCTTTACGTCATGCATTAATATTACAAAAACATCATGGGAGCATTTAAGCTGAGCAGTATGAGCACACAGGCAGCAAGTCATGCCCAGCCAGATGAGGTTTCTCTCCACAAAGGTAAATTCTTCAGCTCAGCAGTCTAAGGGAACTCCAGTTCCTGGAAAGAGGCTGAAAGCCACAACTGAAGTGTATATATATGGGTAGGTTTTTTTCCCCCTTCATCTTTTTCAGTTGTAGCAAAGAGCTGTCAGAGATGCAGCAACTTGCCCTGTCACTGTTATTTCTATGTTATCAGCAATTGGTAAGGGGAAAGAACCATGAAGAAAAGGGAAGAGAGGAAATGAAGCCATTTGTTATCTTGTTTTCAGTAGCATCTAGATCCTGCTCATTTAATAGCTGTTATTTATCCAAGCATTTAATCACGACGTAAATACAGCGAGTCCTTTGAGCCACAAACCACTTGAGTTAATGAGATTAAAGGAGGATTTACAATGCAGCTCTGGCTTTTCATTCTCTCTCCTGGGCTGTGCCCCAGGGTTTCAGAGCAAATGTTAGCCTCTGTTTTGGGAGAAGCTCTGAAATCGACAATTCCATCCCCCCAAAATGACTCTGATTGACTACAGGAATAAAGGTGTTTAGCACTTGCCATTTTTGCACTGCAACTGTCTAGTCACTCTTAGGCTAGGATGAGGATAGAAAGAGGTGTTTAAGGCAAGACAGTGCCTGAGAAGTAATGGGACAACACCTACAGCATCTCAAAAGGCAGGGAGGATCTTCAGATACTGCTGCAAGTTCATGGTACTGCCCTGCAGGATGGGGAAAGTGTCACAAAGCCTTTGAGAACCACAAGGATAAGACAGAAAGTGGCCAAATTCTACTCTTGGTTTTTAGAAACACATCTAGAATTGTGCTTAAAACCCTCAGAGCTCTTAGCAGTGAGTAAACAGGGTTGGGCCACAGGACTGTGAGGATGACACTTGCACTTTATCCAACACTTTTGCTTCCTATGGATGGGAGTTACAGCCATAACAACACCCTGGCCTCCAGCAGAATGAATCTGCATTTATAGCAGCCTAGGAGAGATGAACCCTGCGCACATCCTGACCACATCTGCTGATATGATGATCCATATTTACCCCTGCCAGCATCATGGCTCTAGAGCCACACTACCCTCAGCCTCAGGCTCCCTCAGCACAAACGTGTCAGCAAGTTTTTCCTCTTGCAGCATTTCTTGCCAGAGATGGGGCAGGAGCAGCAGCACAGCTTGATTCATTAACTAACGTTTGTTCAGAGCTCTGAAAGCTCCCAAGTGCTGTCTAAGGACTAAGAGTTACTATTATGATTTTTCTGATCTCGGGATGAGTTTTCCTTGCTGGTGCTTAGAAATATGTTGCCATGTAAATGAAACTAATCTGACTGGGAATAGCAGAGGTGCTCAGAGGAAGGACGTGCTGGCAAACGTTGTCTGATGTGCTTATACTCTCTAAGCTGGAGGCAGTTACAAAACTTGCCTCTAAGCAGTTTCTCCCTCTCCAAACGTGCAGCAAAGCCTTCTTTCCTCTGTATACATTCCTGGTTGCCTTTCCTCACCATGATCCCATGCTGGAGTCTTAATCTATGTGCCAACTCCTTAAACAAATACCTGGAGCAGAACTACATGTCAAAGCACCCTCAAGGGACATGTCAGTGTAGTCAGAGCTTTGCCTCCCCAAGCTGTCAATCATTTTGATACCTGGTTGAACTGACATGTTGTTGCTTCTCATCTTTTAGATGCCACAGAAAAACAGCAATACACCAATATGATAATGACAGCACAGGTTGAAATGGGACCTAATGTAAATGACATCCCAATGAGTAGGCACTGATCCCTCTGCTGTGGCAGACTGGCATCAATATGAGCTGCTGTGGTGAGTCAGGGCTCCCAGGGCAGACTGCAGCATCCTACCAAGCAGCACAACAGGCTACAGAGATTCTTTCCTCCTCCCACCCACCAGCCCTGAAGGTTCCCAACTCCCTTGTCCAAAAGATACCAGAGAATTGAAAAACCTGCTGGCACCATCAAAATATAAGTAGCTGTGACTCAGACATGCAGAGCTCAGAGAACATCCGTGGCTTTGCCTTCCTCGAGCTGCTACGAAGGGCTGGTGGCAATCTTGGACACAGTGTCACTGTTTCACGTCTGTCTCTTTCAATCACTGTCTTGCCAACAGAGCTCAGAGGCAGGTCCTGCACACCCCAGATTCTGGGTAGGCATTTGGGCTTCTTTTAGGTTTGCTTGTCTTTTCCTCACAGAGCTCTTCTGGGACTGTGAATCTCACAGGTAACTTCCAGCTTTTGCTGCTTAATGGTAAATCCAAAGGTCTATTATTTTTCTAGCTTTGTGATGCTCCAGTCTGCTCAATTATGATTCAGTGTGTGAATGTATATGAAATTAAAATGAGGCAAACCAAACACTTGTGTACTAAAATGCTTCCATTTGATCAGACTTTGGGGTATAGAGTCCCAATAGACTAGCACAGATTTGACTGGAGCTCATTGATATTCCTGTGCTTCAGATGGAAACAAACAGAAAACAGCACTTAGGTCCAGTCAAAAAATGCTTTTGAGATCTCTTTGCTAGAGCCAACAGAACTGCAACATTTCAAATAGCTCCTGTATCTCCATAACAGGCTGCTGAGCCCTTTACTGACTATAACAGGGCTCTGGGCTGCTGACAAGATGTTGGGTTAGAAGCTTGCTGCTGGTCTGGAAAGTTGTTTATACAAAGATGAGAGGTCCCAGTCCTTAGCTAGCTGTTAATCATTTACTTTCACCTGCCACAAACTGCTTTTTGGCAGCTAAAGCAAGAAGTTCCCTTTGTTAGCAAAGACACTGTGAATCTTCTCTGGCTGTATCTTGCTCCACGAGGTCAAGAGTTGGGCCATTTTTTTTAACAGCTCCTTTTTCCTTGCTGTTTTATTCTGTCAGTGACAAGCCTGTTGTGTACTACACTCAATCTCTTAAATTTACTTTTCTATAAAGACCTGGGTTTAACACCCAGCATTTATATCACTGCTTTCCTTTAGTGCCTAATTGCCAAGTGATGTTTCCCAGGGAGACATCAACAGCCTCTAAAAAAGCCCCCCCCAAGTGATATTTGTTGCTTTGCAAGAAGCACATGGCTGGAAAGGAACAGCCCTCTCACTGCAGGTGATTACATCTTCTCTTGCATTTGCATTGTGCTGCCTCTGAGGTTTTCAAGATTTAGCTGAATCCAGCCCTAAACAACCAGGTTCTAGTTCAATGCTGAGCCTGCTTTGGGAGGGGAGGATGGACTAGATGGTTTTCTGGGGTCTCTGCACCTTTCCTTCCCACCTGTGCCATTCCACAGATTTCATAGTCCCAGGAGATGCTAATAATGCAGTTTTTTATCTGTATTTTCCTTCCAGTGATTTAGGGAGAGCCACTCTGTGAAATTTTGCAGTAGCCTTTAACACTTCTCACATCTGACACAGAGTTTGCCAGTTTGCCAGAGAACAAACAACTGGCTGCCTTTGATGGTTGGAAGTTGTAGTTCCACAAATAAGCTTTTTTTTTCTCCTCACACTAGCAGTCCAGGAACACAATGAAATCCATTTCTGCAGAGATGTAACCTGCTCATCCTGGCTACTGTGAGTCAGTGGTGGCACTAGGCATTGCTCTCATTAAAAATATGATAAAGCAACTAACAGAATGAAACAATAGCATGAGATGCTTTGCCTGGAGTTGCCATGAAAAGCAGCTGGGAGTTTTCTTGGTAGAAAGTCTAGGGATAAAAAGGCTTCTGTGAAATGGTTGGTGTTCAGCAGTTTTAAGTTTTAGGGGAGAAAGCAGCCACTTTTTTTCCTCAAAGGCATCTACTCTGTCACAAATCCAGCACACTGTCAAAGTCATTTCAGTGAAGCAGTTTCAACTAGTCCTTCTTTACTCATCTGTTGCAGTAATTGATTGCACACCTCTGCAAAGCAGCTTCTTACTCTCCAGGCATTTATAACTTTGCTGTCAGTGCCCACAACTCAGGCACTATGTGTGTTTCTCTCCAGATCACTGCTCTGTTGCTTGATGATTTTTCCCTGCCTGATGTAGATCATCTCTTATATTTTTATGTCCTCAACTTTCAAGGCTGTTTATTTCTCTGCTCTTTGCTACAGTAACTTCTAACAGCACGATCAAGATCCACCCCTCAATCTGTACCACTGATGATTTTTGAAGGAGTTTGTATCTGGATCTCGCTATCAACACAGCATTTAGGGCAAATAGATTCCAGAGCACATCTTCCCTAGCTGGAGAGGGGATATACATTCACTGATAGACTTCAGTGTCAAAACAGAGACCTGTTTATGGTGTCTGAACTACCACATCTCCAAAAAGCTAGTCTTGGTGATGTCTGTAGCCAGCCTAGCTACATATGGGTCTCTGATTTCTGGCTCGTGTGCTGTGTAGCACACACAGAATTCCCATCTATTATGTTTCTTTTGAATCAATTGGAGTTTTTCTCCTGAAGCATGGGAGATGATTTTTAACAAGTCCTCTGTTCTCTTTCTAATGACACTTTCAGGCTTTCTTATGACAACTCTGCTGTCTCCAATTCTGGTCTTCTATCCTGCTATATCTGTTCCATCTTCACTTGCTCTCTGCAGGTATCTCAGGTTGAGGCCACTCTTGCCTGACAGAGCACTCTTTACTGAAAGAGATTGAAGCCCTCTCACTACAGCAATAAGTTCACAGTGTCACAAGAGTCCTCCTACAATCTCATCCCTCCTCCACATTATGACAAAAAATCCCTTTCTTAATGGGTTCAACTGCAAGTACAGTAAGAATGAGTCAATCTGTCCACCCATCAACATTGCTTGATGCAGACACAATTCCAAGGAGGATTTTCCCTACGCACTGATATTGGAACAGATGAGATTTTAAATGGCTCAACAATGGTCAGCACTGCTCAGACACAGCACAAGGAAGAAGCAGCCCCAAACCCATCTATGTATAAGCTCTGCCTGTTATACAGTGACAAGACAGACTGTTGGAAGAAACAAGGACTCATTTTCCCCAAGAAATGAATTTCTTTGTTCCAAAATTTTCTCTCTGTAACTTAGCAACATTTTTTTTTCCCCCCACAGACAAGAAGCTGTTCCCAAATATATTCTCTAATGTAAAAGTCCTTACATTTGGAACAGTTTGATGTTTCCTTGCATACAGAAATGCACAGCAGACAGACAGATGCATCACTGCTATAGACAATTATGGCTTCTTCCTCCAAAGATTCAAGAGAGGCCAATTACTTCCAAGCCATTTTGCCTTTTCCTATCTGCCACTGTTGCTTAATCGATGGTCTGTGTGTAATGAGGCAGAAAAACAGCAGAGACAATATCACAGGCTTCATTCAACAGATGAATATTTCACATTTAACTGTGTCTTAGAGGGAAAAAAAAAAAAGATGAATTTGCCCTGGAGCTGGGCCTGTGAAAGTCCTCAGACTGTACAGCATCCAAGGTAGACCCAGGTTCTGCCTGGTAAACATAAGCCAGGACTCCATGTTACTCTTAAAAGCCTCTAAATGAGGAAAACTTCTAGGAAATAAGAAAAAAAGCCCCAAACCTTGTCACTTTTTACAAAGCATCTTCATCACAGGGCAGTCTGAACACTATGACTTGAGAGCAATCCTCAGTTATAGTCCATGGACATGGTTCTTAGCTTTCCCCTCACTCATCATCTCCCTGGAAGCTGTGTCTATTTTTTTGTTAGGAGGCTGTTTCTCCTGTTCTAACCCACAAGTGGCTCTTTCTCCATCAGTGAGAGGTGCCAAAGCTGCCAGGATAGGCTGGAGAGCAGACTGCAGCGTGTACAGGAACTTATACAGCAAGGCCAAAGTCAGGATTTCAGTATTTCAGGGGATGGAAAAGGGAAGGAAAACACATGAGATTTCTACTGTCTGCCAGCATTACAGACATTAAGAAAAACCTGGTGAAGGTTCTAGAAAGACTGGAGAACCTCTCTGTACAATAAGCAGCACAAGACACAACCACCCTGTTACCCCTCTTTCCTAGGAAGGAACTCAGGATCCCTCCCATTGTTTTCTTCCATCAACTTCAGCAAGTAATGCTGGACTCCTCTTACTGGAATTTGAGGAAAAGCTTTCAGGGGCAACTGGAGAAAACTGAGAGAAAGTCATGCCCAGTCCATAGAAGCCATTATCACCCCCCAGCTCTCCAACACTCCCACAACTGAACTGCAAGTCTATAGAAATGCCAGGGGACCTTGAGCTGATTCTGCTGGGAAGTTCCCATTGATTTCTGCCTTCCTAAATCTCAGCATTGCTGGGAGTCCCAGCAACAACGTGATGTCTAGACGAGTGGGGAAGCACTATGTTCTGATCAGATTAAATCAAAAGAAAATGAAATACAATAGATCATAAGAATTGTGCTACCTGGGCTAGTCCTGGGTCCAGTTGGTAATTCACAGGCTGCAGTTAGCAGCTGCCATTGCCTTCAGTAACGACTCAAGGATAGCAATTAGCAAGTATTTAATTAAGCCACAATTACTGTCTCATGGAGCTTTCTTTTGATCACTGGCACATACTTTGCCATGAGTCTTTGTTGTATTTTGAATTGGGTAGGGAAGGGATAAAGGAATCCAAGGTGATGCTGTGGTGAAATGACCCCTGGCAATGCCCAGATGCCACACCAACATCTGCAGCATCAAATGAGAGATCTTCTGAAGACTTTCACAGACCATATTTTATATGCAATCAGTAGAAACATCAAAAGTATGCTTAGAGGTAGCAGCCCTTTGCTACATGAGGTGGGGTGGGAAGTGTGTTTTGCCTGGGGCTTTTATTACTGCATGCCTAGAAAGGCAACAATAAGGGGACTTGTATTAAACCAAGTACACTGGTAAGGTTGTTTCTCTTAAGACACAAGTTAACTGGGGTCAATTCACAATTCTTCAATCTTTTCCTTTGTTTTTTTTTTTCCTTTAAAGCTCTATTATTGTAATTTTTTTCCTTCCTTTTTCTCTACAGCAAAAATAACACCAACAGTCTTCATAAAGCACAGAAAGTGGTAAAACACTCCAACGTCTGCCTATAGAAGTGAAGGAGGGGAAACCACCAACACAAAAGAAAGAGGTAAGTTCAATTCACTTATAAAAGTATTTGCCTAGCTGGTAATTCTCAGTACAACACCAGAGAAAAGTCATGAGCCAACTGACTGGTGTATTGCCTGCTGACAGGAGAGCCACAGGTAAATCCTACCACTACCTGGAGTGGATTTATGTCAGCAGACAAGAAGTGGAAATCTTTTTAAGGAACCAGCATAAGAGCTGTTAAAATACAATGTTCCTGGAGGTTTACTTCCCACATCTCAGAGAAACATGCCCTATTTCACCACTAAGCAAGATATTAAAAGACTTAGGTTCGTCCCAACATAGATCAAGGTAACTTTTGAGCTCCTAAAACTGCAGGATGGAAAAGCTATTTTCTTCTCTGTTCCAGGGCCAGGGGACACTGGTGTGTGACTGTAGCAAGACTGAGTATTTTATAATAGCACAGGCATCTTGAGAAATTAGAAATGAATCACACTGTCGTGGTTTCCATTAGGTATGAGAAGCCTGGATGCATTGGAGCCCATGCTGCTCCACCTACAACTTACATACACCTCTGTCCCTCTGAGATACTTGGTCCCTTCTACAGGAATTGTCAAGCACTTCCATGCCAACTTGCCAACTCTCTAGTTTCCCCTCCAAGATGCATGGGAAACACATTGGTATTTAGGCAGAAAGCCAAGATAGTCTGATATTTTGTCCATATTTAAAGCTTCCCTATGGATTCTTTATTTTGCTCACTGCAACTTGCCCCAAAGATATTTCTGAGGTTCCACAGGCTGAGTGTTTAGCAAGTTTGGCCTCGATATCTTCTCTTAAAATGTAGCTTCCATGTCATCAAACATTGTTCTTGACTTAAGAGGTAAGAACTTCTATTCATTGACAATCTTTCACTACCACCACTATGCTTCTGGGAAGAATTGATTTTGACAACTCAAGATTTCACTGAAAAGTCCTAAACTTCTACAGAGATGGGACCTGGACAAAATCCCATCTGTTGAGAATCACCAGTTGGTGTTTTTCTTAACACCCTGGCTCCCAGAGATATGAAATTCAATGTTCTGCGTTTCACTTTCAATGCTTAGCTTTTATACTTAAACTTTCGAGAGAAACTCAACCCATCACCAAATGAAAAGAGAGATTCCAGCAGTTTATCTTGTAAAATGCTTCTTGATTGTTCAGTCTGTGTTATGAATGAGAAGGGAACACACACTCATGATCTCTGAGTGACTGAGTCTGACAAATCTCTAATGACACATGAAGGAACCATTCCCAAGACCAAGGCTGTGATTTGTTATTTCAGAAGCTGTTCTATCAAGCACAAAGGTCCCAATTCAGCACATTACATATGGTTCTGTCTATCTTTCAAGATATGTGTAGTAAATCCCCTTGAAATCATTGGAACTGCTCATATGCTAAAAATCAGGCACATGCTTAGATATCTTGCTGAGCTGATGCCTAAGGATCGTGATAAACTTAAGAAGCATTCATCCTAAACACTGTGAAAACATAAGCTGTGAAAGTCTCATCAAAAGTAAGAGGCCTCAAGACATAGAGAGATGAATCATGAAAAACAAATTGGCAAGACTCTTATTCAAGTAGGAGAAAACACAACATCCCACAATCAGAGCAATAAAGAACCTCCAGCTCCACATCAGCTGAGATAATCAAATCAGAGCAACATAAATCATGGCACACAATGAAAAGCAAATCTGGGCTGGATGAGAAGGGCTGTGGGCAGGAGGTGCAGAGAGGTTCTGCTCCCCCTCTGCTCTGTCATATCTGCTAAGGCTGCAGCTGGAATATTGTGGCCAGTGCTGGGCCCCTGAGTTGCAGAAGGACAGGGAGCTGCTGGAGAGAATTGAGTGCAGGGCCACAGAGATGCTGAAGGGAGTGGAGCATCTGCCTTGTGCTGAAAGGCTGAGGGAGCTGGGGCTCTGCAGCTTGGACAAGAGGAGCCTGAGGGGTGAGCTCAGTCATGTTCCAAATGCATCAAGGGTGGGTGTGAGGAGGCTGGAGCCAGGCTGTGCTCAGTGCCTTTATTCTACCATCACACCCCCAACAGCTGAGCACACTGAGGTACCTGTGTGGCACTCAGCCTCTTGTTTGCACTGCTTAGCCTTGTCTTTTCCATACCAGACCACTTCAAGACAATGCACTTGTCTTATGGGTAACTGTGCTGGCTGCAGAAATCAGGCTGTTCCCTCCAGGAGAACAACAACTCAGTATGCCCTGACCCCTGTGATGCACACAGAGGTACTGTAACACCATTGCTTTGTGTTCCTATTGATTCCATGAAGAAATGATGGACTCCCTGTAGTGATGAAGTGGTAGCTATAGTTTCTTTAAGGGTTATAAGTGCCAAGCTAACCAGTTAAAGCCCACATAAGGAATTGAAGCATCAGCCTTGCTTCAACAGAAAGAGATTGGGGTTATAATTTCATTTCTCTGAATGATCTCCTGCCTTGTTGGTGCACAAGTTCATGTGGGAATGACAGATTATTTAGAAGATTGGGCCACTGTGTTTATTTTTTGTACCAAAACAAGGTTTGTGCTACATCTGCAAGTGTACCAGCAAAGGGCTTTAGTGTTTCTCTGACACCTTATGGCAAAGGTGGGTCAGTTCATCAAGCAGGGAGCACCTTGCCGAGGTTCGGATAGTCAAATCCTTAATCCTCTGCCATTTGAGCACAGTGTAGGGCAGACAATTGCTTTTGGCAAAGGAGATTTACACAAGGTTTAAAAAAATATGTATTAAAAAAATACCCAAAAAATGAGGAGTGACACTCATTGTTGTCAGCTCTGGCTGTATTGATAATTCCCCCAAGTTTCATCTTGCAACAACAAAACCAGAAGCACTTGATGGAGAGGAGGAGGCACCTTCAGCCCCACTGCTTGGCTTCATCCACGCTCCTGCACACAGGAGTCCAACAGCAACCTTTGACAACCAGGTTGGAGGAAGAACTAAGAGGATGGAGGGAGAGTTCCAGTGATTTCCACATTCATTTCCTCAAATCCTACTATTTAAATCATGTCCCTAAAAGTTTGGTTCATTCCTTCAAATCTTGTTCTCAAATCTGAACCTCTCTGTTAGTAAAAGGAAAACCAAGGGAACGTCACTGCCAGCAGGCAGCAGCTTGAAACAGAATCTGTAAGGATAGCAGGCTCTAGAGGTGGTTACATCCTTCCTTTCCTCTAAAGGAAATGTCTGCTTGTTGCTGTATTCTTGGAAAGGGGACGATTACCTCAATATGCCTTGCTAAGACAAGCCTGCTGTCACTGTAAATTTGACACAAATCAGTATTGAGCTGGATTGAAGGTGCTGTTTTTATGTGATGGGTTTGTAATTACCTGGCTCATAGCAATGCCTGTGATAGAGCAGGATTGTTAGCTACTCAAGGAAAATTAAAATCAAATCCCAATTCCACACTCTCTGAGAGTATGTCCAAGAAGTTCAGTTGAGTTCACACACTACATTTGCTTTCTGTTGCCACTGAAAGCACAAATGGTTGTTGTCTCCCCCTACCAATCCGCAACACCGGTGTAGACAAGCCTGAGTAACATCCACAGAAGGTTTTAGTGCTACACAGCAGCTGAGTGCTGAGCCCAGGGTTGGACTGGGACTTCTCCACAGCAGTGATGAAGATCCATTGGCAGGAACACAATCAATGAGGAGCAGAAAGTGTCTATGGAAGGAGTATCTATGGGAGGAGTGTTTCAGTGGTGTTCTGCAGCTTGGCTACAAGGGAAACTGAGACAATATCAGAAACAAGAGCAGCATTTGGAGGAACAGGGTCTAAATCTGATCTATAAACCACTTGTAACAGTTATTGCCAACTAGAGTGAGAAACAAGCAATTGGGCTTTGATTGGTTCTCAAGTTTCTAGAAGTCACTTGTAGCTTTTTATACTTATTGTCTCTAAAAAAAAAGTACAATCACATACACAAACCAAACTTGCTCTGCATTAAAGCACAGTACCATCAACTCGTGCCAAATTAGCTTGCAGTATCGTCCCCACTGTTGTTGACTTCTTTAGCATGTCACCTGGAACCTTCTATACTCAAAGCAGCAAATTATCCCTTCACATAAAGAGAAGGAAAAGAGAATTACAGTCGTCAGCAGAGAACACGAATAGAAAGGAAGGCTGTAATTCAAAGACAGCTTCCAAAACTACAGAGTCATTAGCTGAACTCATGGGAAAGTTCATCACCCTCTTGTTCAGGTGATAGCAAAGCAAGTTAGGGTGGCAGCTTAGATGCTGATTACCTGCTGTGTCCTGTCATGGCCTGGAGAGGAAATTCTCTCAGGATCTCCACTCTCAACCTCCAGCAACACAAGCCTGAGCTTAAGGCTGCTGAAGTGCCTACCTGCCCTCTCTGTAGAGCACACACATACCATGCACACGTGGCCAGGAGAGGAAGATCACGTTTGAATCCTTTACAATAACTACAGCAAACCCTAAAGCTGAGATCCTTAAGCTCAATAACTCTGGGCTTTCAGAACCAGGGGCACACCTTGCCTTCCCCACTCCATCTGCTCAGCAATGCTAAAGGGCTAGAGTAAGACTACTAGAACACCTAGATAACTAGAAAGAAAACACACAGAGTGTTTGCTCCATGCTATATTCCTGCTTTAGGATTTGACTCTTTCTTTGTTAATTAAACAAACCTCCACCAGTAAATCACATCTCAGACGTGAGATGTTCTCTTCTTTCTTTGTTAAACCATAGACATTCTTGCTTCAGCTGAATCGTTGCTGTTAGATGTCCTGTACTTCATATCTTTATTGCAATACCTCTGATATTACACAGGGCTCATTGAAAACCAAAGCACAAGCACAAGAGCTGAGGACTAGAGGCCAGGCTGAGCCACAGCATTACTTGTACAGTTTTCAGGGATGTCACATGTGGAGTTAGAAGACCAGATTTAGGAACCAGAACTTTCTCTGTCCAACAGCTAGTAAGTATCCTGCTATTCTCTGTATCAGCAGCCCTTTGCCTACACAGATATTCGTATGTAGGCTGTGATAAAAGAGGATTTCTATAAAATACAGATGAGCCAACAGGCCAAATTCACCCCTTTCAGTGCACTTTTATTTCAGAGCACTGTTTAACTGAGAAATAAAGGCTCATCAAGCTGCAGTGTCATGAGGTCAGGGAGAGATTTTCCTCTCTAATGATTTCCCTCTCTAATATCCAATCATAGAAACAACGATGTAAGGCCAGCAGCCTTGTGTATTATCAGAATATAGGAACAGAAATGGTTTCCTTACAGCATTATACTTGGAAGAATCAGCTGGTTCCAGCAGACAAAAGGATCTATGGATTTCCATTAGTGCACTTCCTAGCATGGCATTCAGAAAGGTGCAGAGTCTTCAAGAGAACAAATTGACTTTCTCAGAAGTATCAGGTGGGAGATATTGGACTCACTAAGCCAGGTCATTGGTTGAGAAAAGGGATCAGATTCTGCAGTCTGAGACCAGCCACAAGTACTATTGCACTTCAGGGTTTGGTTTTTTTTTTTCCAGAAATGATATCCATAATGGTTTGGATATTCAAACAAATCCTAATTGTGATTTAATGGCTTTCACTGTAATTAGCCTCCAGGGAAAAGTACTTTCAATTAACCAATGTAAACATATCATCTCGTAACATCGCTACATGTTCTGCTAAATCTCCTGATTAAGAGCTGCAATATGAAGTCATATAACATGGGGCCAGAACTCCCAGCACA
The DNA here is from genome assembly GCA_013401255.1 of Urocolius indicus. Classification (NCBI taxonomy): domain Eukaryota; kingdom Metazoa; phylum Chordata; class Aves; order Coliiformes; family Coliidae; genus Urocolius; species Urocolius indicus. The sequence goes on along the minus strand of WBNH01008005.1, from coordinate 220,171 downwards.
GAGGGAAAGCACAGCTGTGTGACTTGAAATGACCCCTTTTGAACTCTGCATGAGACTGTCTGGTAGTCCTTAATGTCTTCTGCTACTCCAGCTAGGTGGGGATGTGGTTCATGGGTTTGTTGGTTGGCACTGAGCCACTAAACTTCTTCCTACCAAGAGCCTGTTCTCTGATAGATAACCTTGTTCTTATGCCTATATCACTGCAAGGATACAGCACAAAGTAGATCTGCATGCACAAGGAGTACATGAAGCAAGGGAAGACTTCATTACCTGAGGTGCTTATTCTATTTGCTCTCATCAGCAGACAGCAAAATAATTAGGATTGGTCTCTTCTCTCCAGTGCCAGGTAAATGTACATGGCATTATCCTTCCTAGAAGCAATTAAAAAAACTCACCCCAAAAGCCCAGAGTGAACATACTGCAGCTGTAAACTGCTGCTGAAATTCAACCTAAGGCTAAACAGCAACTGAATCAGCTCTATCGCCTCCAGCAGCCTCTGGATGTGGAAGCAGGAGTCCCTGTGGTGCCTTAGAGCTGGTCTAAGACAGATCAACTTTCTACCAGGGTGCATTTACTATTTTGCCCCTTACCTGAGTTATGTTGGTTCAGCACTTTGGTAAACTGCTTTTTAAGCACTTCACAAGGGGAAAGAAACAGAGTAGGACTGGAAGAGGGACTGTCCAAGGACTGAGGTCACGTGCCAGGAGGTACATAACTCCAACCCCCCTGCAAAAGCCCTTATTTGGCAGAGGGGAGGCAAGATTTGCCCCTTAAGCAACAGGCAAGTCTTATTGTGGGATGACCCTTAATCCTGCTATTGGTTTATTCCAAGTTCTGACTTGGTATAAAGCCTATTTAGGAGTGAGGAAAGAGTAGCAGAAGGCCAGCATATGCTCCTTCTTACATCTGCTTCACACCAATACAGGTCTGTATCTTCTGTTCAGGACAAGTTTAGAGTGGAAAGGTCAATTCTGCAACAAGACAACTCCTTTTTAGTTCTGCACAGAAGCTGAAAGGCCAAACTTGACAGCTTCCTGGAGCAAGACATCCCACTTGAGACTCTAAAGTACCTTTCTCCAAGATATGCAGCAACAGGTACAATTTACACACAGCAATAACAGCTCAAAGTCACCAAAGAGATTGCTGATGTGGAAATAGCAAATGACATGTTAGCATCAATGCACCCTGAACAACACCCAAGGAGAAAGGATAGGTTTTACAGCTCTTATCCTCTCATCGTGTACATTTGTGGGGGAATTCTTGCTGCCAGAGAGCTGGCATATCTCAAAGCATCTTGAAGAGTCTTTGACAAGCAGTCTCAGTTTATAATTGGAAAGTTTTGAAGGCTGTTTTTTTTTTCTTTTACCACTTTCACCAAACATGGAATTTACATTTCCTACATTTCTAGCCTTTGTTTCCTCCTCACCTTTGATTTTCTTCTTCTAGTAAAAGCAAAAGTCTAAAAAAAGAGTAAAAAAGAAAGAAAATGACCTGGACTAAAAAGCAGCAAATGTTTAGTGTCCTATCCAGTCACAATTTTTTCAGAATACTTTTAACAGAAGGTACTTGAAGCTGTTTAAAAGAAAACAAACACACACACAAACAAAACACAACAACAGTAACCTCCTCCACATACAAACACATACACCTCACTGGGGAAAATCTGCATGGAGACACCATGGGCTGCAGCTCCTCACAAATTCCTCCATCCAGTATGGGATGATCTCACAGCAGCAGAACTCCAAGCACCTTCTGCTGCAACATCACCTCCCAAGAAGTTCCAGCCTCCTCTGGGCACAGTCATCCCCTGGCATGGGGTCCTCTAGGAGATGCTGACAGATCTCAGCATCACCACCCCTCTTCACAGACACAGGGGACTCACTGCTCCATCACATCTCCTCCTCTCTTCCTTCACTGACCTTGGGGTTGGCACAGTCACTTTCCTCTCATTCCACTACCTCCCAGAAAGATAAATCCTCCTCTCGTGACTCCTTCTTCTTCAAAAGTGACTGCAGAGGTGCCCAACTGGCTCAGACCCAGAGCTGGGTCTGACTTAGAGCCACTTTAAACAACTTCTTAAAGGAGTCATCATTTCAGCCCTTTCCACTTCCCAGAACCAGCTCCACACAAACCCATGACACTGCCACATCTGTGATGAGCCTTTGAAGAGCCTTTGCTCTTCCCAAAGGAGGGTGACCTGCCCATGGAGAATTTGAGCCTTTGTAGGAAATGTCCAATAGACTGGCAAGAGACTCCTCTGGTTATTTGTGTCCAGGAATGAGGGAACATACTGGCAAGACATTTATTGAGCAGGATTTAATTGCAGAGCCTCCTGCTGGCCATTCCTGCTCTGCCAGGTAATTGCATTATGTAAGCTTCACACTCCAAACTTGGAGAAAAAAACCCACACATCTTACATTAAGGGACCTCCAAGTTTGTGTGTGCCTGGATCAGACAGAGCTGGATCTCAAACTTGCATCTCCCAAGCTCCCCCAAGATTGCTGGCTGCCTACAGCTCCAGTCAGCAGGGCTGATTTTACCCCAATGACCCAAGACCCTGCACACAAAGCCGTTGTGCACAGGCAAATCTCTGCTGGAAGTAGCAATCTTGCACTTCATAACATAGTTATGGACTTTTGGGATGTTTTTGTCTGATTTAAAGAGAGACTCTGAAACAGCCGCCTCCTCCCTGCAAAAACAAAAGTTCCCAAAGCCAGTACTTTGGTTTTTTCCCCCCTCATCATCCTTTAACCCCCCTCTTGTGTTGTTTTGTATTCAGTGAATGTTAATTCCGTAAGTTAAAGATTTTTTAACTAGAAAAAGCTCTTTTCAACTCCAGCATTTACCAATCTTCTGACCTTCAGAATTCATTTGCAATGACGGAAACCAGAATAAAGGATTTGTTTTTATCCATCTTGCTCCCTTGACACAAAGAAAACAACTGCAATCTCTGCCTACTTCTTTCTTTTTTTTGAAACAAATATTGAAGCTGACAGCGTCATGTTCATATTTGCACCATCCCCCAGGACTCTCAATACACCAAGGCCAATTTAAGATGAGGCATACACTACCAGTACCAAGAGTTCAAAGGATTTATTATCTCACTGTCTATACGACAATGCAGGAGAAGATACAGTAAGGACTCAGTGACTGTCTCATACTTCATCTGAAACACACAGTTTTACTTCTCATAGAAGCTTTGTAGCTTAACATAATCTGATCTACAGAGGGGACTATCCCTAAATAGATGATGTTTGAAGAGAATATATTAACATAGGTAAAACGTAGACAGTTCGTGTGAAGATGATGCTGTCACATGAAGTGCTTGACATGACAAAAATAAAGGGCAAGTAAGAGGGACACCAGTTAAAATGTTTAAAGAGCTGGTTTTGGTTGTCACTCAGAAATTAACCTCATCATATATGAACTTTCAAAAGGCTTCACTGACCATTTGCTGCAAGTGCAATACGTGCTTGTGTAGCCAACCCTATTAATACACACACCTACATAAGAGAGCCCTCTACCAAAACTGCAGGGCCATCTGCCACGCAGAATCCCATCAAAGCCTTAATAAATCAAAGCACATTCTCCAGCTGTGATTTCCATCCTTTTTGGATGACAGGGCTTCATTGCACCAAGTCAATCCCCTCTCAGCAGCTCCAGTCCTGTCTGACTGTTCACTCATCTTTGAAACTAATGCATGTTCCCAAAAGCTTTTTGTTTGCTGGGCACACTTTGCAAACATCAACATTCAAAGCAGCAACCCCAGTGGCTTCCTTTCAAAGGAAGCAAATGGCCTTGCCAGAGAAATCAGTCAGTTCCAGTGCCACATGCAACCTCTTATCTTCCATTTCTTTGAAGCATAGTTACTTGACAGGCTGGTTGCAGTTTTGTCCTGTTTTGTCCCAGTTAGAGACAATGGCAAAGATTCCTTCTGTCCCATTCTTGCCTGTTCCTATTGACTTGCTCCCTTAAATCAGTCTCCACAGAAAATGGGAAGTTCATTTCCTAAACTTGTGATATGTTTGAAGTGTGTGCAATGGCAAATCTAATCCTATCACTAGTGGGCCATCTGCTAAGTTGGCATTAGCAAAAGGAGTTAGATTCCTAGTCATGTTCTGCTCTTGTTTGAATGTAGACATGAATACAAAAGATAGACCCTGTTCTGTCCTTTTCCAGCATCAATATGAACCTAAACAATTTGCATGAAGCATTACATCTTCTTTACTGAGCCTCTTGTTTGAATTCCTAGAACGTGCTCTCTTCCATTTATTATCTAGTAACCTATTCTGCTCAGGCACTGCCTTCACCTCATTTCTCTTAGAGCCAAGTAAAATTTGGCACTGACAACAACAAATATTTTCCACCCATTTTGACATTTTCACAGCACACACAAATCAATTGTCAAACATCCAGCAGCAAAAATACCATGAGAAAAAAAATTACTCGACCTCAGAAGTGAACTTGTCACACCAAGGAGGGATGAATGGATACCAGTTTGTTTCCATGGTTCATAAAACCATGGGCAAAGTTCCTGCCCATGGACAAGGCAAAAGTAGTCCTTCAAAAAGCAGAAGCTTCCTGGACAAGGCATTTGCTTTAGCTGGACATTTGTCTTCAGAGTAATTCAAGCATCAGCTGAGCAGTTAGAAACCCACATGAAGTTTTAGGGCTTTTTGGTACTTCCATTTGAGTAGAAGCAACATATGGTTTCAGTATCACAATACAAGGATGCCCACCCAGAAGGAAGCTGGTCATCTAGGTCATTTATCCATACCATCCATCCTGAACTGCTGGAGCTATATCACACATCTTTCCATTGGGAATGGGAGAAATACTTCTCTGGGTGAAGCTTCTAGGTGGTTAGTTCACCTGCTGGGTACAAACCAACCACTTTACAAGCAACTCTTTCTTGAGCTTCTCAGGATTGCTTGCACTTCCAGACCTATGGTACTTGAAGCTAATTTGCTTAAGGTTGAAAGGCCTTACAATGAAGTATGTTAAATACATAACCAAGGCTCATGATTTTCTTTCTCCTTTCTGTTTGCTCACCAGTCAGCATGAAGAGAAATCCAGTTTCTACAGTCTTGGATATCACAGAGTATGTAATGAGCTGGGTAGATTTATGATTCAAAGCCATTGAATCATCTATGTCAGCAGATCCAAAAGGTTCAATGTCACCGTTTTACATCTCATCTTTCACCAGCTCCACACTCTTCACTGCTCACTCTGCCCTCACACACATTTCAAGCTGTCATTCTTCTTAACTATAACTCCCTGATGCTGAAGGCAGCCAGCAGTTGGTGATGACAGATGACAGACTAGAGCATGAGATAAAAACCAAACTCTGTTGTCTAAGAATAAGGAAGAAGTATGAAACAAACTGCCAGTTCCTTCATTCATGCCCAAAGGGTCCTTTGAATCCAACTGCAAGACAGTATTAGCAGTGTCTATAAATGCTCTGCATGATGCTCCCTTTGCACCTTTCAAGCACAATCTCTACCACAGCCACACAGTGCACCTCAGAAACCTGTTTAAGACCATCGTGACTCTTTTGGTAGTATTTACTGTTCCAAAGAGAATATTTATTCTATCCTCCCTGGGCAGACTACATAGTCCAATACAGTTAGATGGTGTGAATGAAGCAATACAAAAATAGTAGCAGTGGGTCATCTGCTCTGTAATTCTTTCATGCTCTGTGGAAGTGTAGATATACAGATGGCTTCCTTTTCTGAGATCTTCTTCACAACTGTTCCATTTAACTTGGTGTTCCTGGGATTATCCTGATTTCCATACAAAGAACACACTCCTGGCAAGATTCTACTTATTAAACTGCATTGTAATTCTGGTATCTGCATCCATTACTCTTTATTTCCATTGTTTGCATCTCCTCAAAGACAGAAAGAATCGAGGTCCCAAAGGATAAAGTTTTCCACACATTGTTTCTAATGATATCAATGGAATCACTCAGCAGTGAGCAGAATTGGAGCTCCTGGGAATGTGAGAGAACATGTAAGATGTCAGGTAATGATTACTTACCACCCTTAGGGCAGAGGTGATCTCGGTGTTATGCATCCATCATGATCTTTACCTTACAGGGTGCAGTTGAGCTTATGCTGCAGCAGGTCAGATGAGCTGCAAACTAACATTCCCTCCCATGGAAATCAAGAGATTCGAAGATTGTACAAAAGAAGATGCCCAAATGACACCTTGGACATCTAAACTTGGGGAAATTTCTCTCCTATGTTTGTACAGTAAAGAGGATGAAGACCTTAGGCAAATCTGTCAGTTCAGTACAGTAAAACATAGAGAAACAAAGCACCATTTCCTACATTTGGTTTCCTAACTCTAACCATATTATAGTTGGTTGTCTGTTAGAGATTTCAAATGTAAAGGAGCCATCCACTCTGCACACAGAGCCATAGGTCATCTGTACTCCCCAGGGGATCATACACCAAGGATTCAAGTCTTGAGAGCCAGATGCTAAGGTCTTACCTTAGCACCAGTGGACAGCAGGAGGACACAGATGGTACAAGGATGCTGAGCATCATCACTCTTCACAAAAGATAAGCCTATTCAGAGTCTTTCATAATGTGGGGATCTTTCTGCCAAGCCCCTACTTGCTGGAAGATATATCCAGGAAAGTCTGCCCAGAGACTGTACTACTCCAACAGAGCCCCAGTTGGGGAAGAGAGAACAATCAGTTGTCTACCTAATGGCTTTGAAAAGAATGGAAACATCTGTTAGCATGAGGTTGACAGCTTGCTGGCACCTTCAAACCAACTAAATCTACTATCATAGCAGGGTACCAGATCTGCCAAGCAAACGTAACACACAATACATGCAGAGAGCACAGTGCAAGCTGGCTGTGGCATCTGTGGGTATGAAATAACCCAGCACTGGCAAAACAAGTGTGGAGGGGTGTTGCACTGCTGTTCATAGCAACCTACAACCACCACAAGCCTCTATATCCTCGTGAAACTCTTGAGGTTGGCTGCAGGGCTAAGCCAGGCCCTGCCTCATCCAGAGTCTTAATGGGGACAACTGCCCCAAAGAGAACTGTTAGATCTAAGTCTAAGCTAGTCACAGAGGTTCCATCTGCAGTCAGTGCAGAGAAACAGGTATCCCTGAGGTGTGCTGGGTAGGAAAGAGCACTCCCCAGAAAGGCTGTTTTCTCTTCCTTGCCTATAGATGGGAGATCAGTCTCAGACATCCAACAACTAGATCATCAAAACCAGGTGAAATATCAGGAAAGCATTTGCCTGATGGTTACATCACATCACTATTGCAGCTACAAGTCTGCCTGTCTCTGTAGCAGTTCCAACCCTCTGTTCTTCCACAAAAGGAGCAGAAATTACTCCTGTTTGCAGGGCAATGCCAGGAAGGACTAAAGGATCTGACCAGAGTAGGACACCCCACTCTGTGTAATGAGGATTACAGACCCAGGGACTTGTCCACTGTTGGACCAAAAGGTATTGCACAGCGAGGACCTGAGCCCAGCCTCTTCAACTACATTCACTTGACTTCTTTCTCTCCCACAGCTATAATCTGTTACTTTCAATTGCCTGTATAAATGAAATGAAACTCTGGCACTTTAATTAAGGCTGCCATTTACCCAAGGAATCTCCTCTCTTAGTCTCTATGGCTTTTGCAGTTAGTCTGTGTAAGAAGCTCGTGGAGTGCTGGAATTAAGAGGATATAAAAATAATCCATACAGAACGCACAGCAAGAAACACGTTGAGACTCTGTCAGTCTGAAATGCATCTGTATACCCTCAGCATGGATGGCAAAGAAAAATGGACTTGAACACAGCAATACTTCAAATTCGGTTTTCATCCAAAGAGCAAAGCACTTAACAAATTAATTGAGCTCAGCATCCACGTTGAGAGCTCAGCACTGTTATAATCAGCACAGGAGAGTCTGTTTTATGACAGGCTAAAAAGAAGTCCAACAAGACCTGAACAGACTAATCACTCCCCATTAGTGGCCAGTAAGAGAGAAAAATGGCAGCCTTTGCAGTTTTGGTACAGCATAACTCTGGCCTTTTGCTTTTTACCTAAACATTGATCACAACACCATCCAAGTCTTGTCCCCAAGAAGCAACACATTTTAGTCAGGTATGTGATGCAGTTTCTGCCGTTGCCTTCTTTTTCCTGGCTGCTTATGAAGTTGTAATACAGACCTTTGAAAAGGATTTCTTTGTTGTTGTTTCTAGCTAGAGCATCACTAGCTACATAGCCCAATTGGCTACCAGAAGTTGTGAGAAACACAGTAGCTGTCCCCCCCTTCCCTGCCAGATACGTGGTTAGATAGAAATCCCTCCCTCACCATCTAAAGTCCAAATAGAGGGAACAATAGGCTTCTGTTGTAATAAACAAGATTTATCTTTCATGTCCTTCAAGGAGATATCGACTTTGCCTTTACTCATTCAATAATTGTTTGCAGTCATCCACAACTCCACTTAAAACCTGTAATCCTCTCACTTACCTTCCTACTTCCAGTCCCAGAGGAGCTGAGCTGTTCGTCATTTATTGCTGAATCACAGAAAGAATAAATACCCTTCTCCCAAAAGGAATCACTGCAGAAGGGGTAAGAGCATCAGGCTGGGAAAAATCCTCAAGTCTATGACCATTGAGTGACACTTGATTAAGTTTTGCCACCTTATTGTGTTAAGTATTACACTGTTTGCATCTAGGCATAGAGTATTTTCAATGTGTTGTGCAAAGCATTCAGTACAGAAGGATAATTCCATACTAAACAGTACTTTAAAGAAACAGTAATATTCCAGAATGGTTTGCTGGAAGTTGATAAATGCTAGCAGGAAGGTCACTGAGGCTGCCCTTTCCTCTCCAGCAACTTAATGATGTCTTTTCTCCATGTCTCATGCTCAGAAATGACCGAAACTGTTCAAAATACATCACGTGGAAGCAGGCATATACACTTTAACCCAAAAGCAGTTTGCAGAGTGATAACCGGAACTCAAAGTGTAAGTCAAGTGGCCATTGTGTGGTACAAACTCCCTGAAATATCCAGCAATTCCACCTACAGCAGGTAATTACTGCAAGGGTCACTGACTCTGTTTGTAAGCTGAAGCTCCCAGCACTTCAGCAATTTTCCCATGGCGATACAGGCTGTAAAGGGAGAGCACTGTAATCCCAATTCTCAGTCCTGCACAAACACAGTGAGTTCACCCTCCTTCTACACAGAGCTCAGAAAGACAAGTTCCTAAAATGTGAAAGGGAGCAATCGGAATAAGAAGGGGAAAAAAAATACCAGCTATTAGGAGAAACCAGCTCCTTTTGACTCCAAGTAGCTGGAGGATTTTGAAGCCATAGTGTTCAAGTGCTGCCTTCACAACAAAGCAGAAGACCACACCAGCAAGTAAAGCTTAAACTTTCAGCCCAAAGTGTCTTTCCTCTCTGCTTCCTCAGATGCCTGAAAGCAGTTGTGTCACGTTTTCTTTGCTTCACCCTGTATGCAAGATCTGAAGGTGTTTATTTTCCACATGGCTGCTGAAAAGCCAACTGCATACAAGTGATAACAAACCACATTTTCAGGATGTCTGGAGATGTTATGAGGCAAGAGCTCTAAGCTCTGATTGCAGGGAGTTGCAAAAGATTCAGAAAGAGTTATTCAGCAAACGTGTAATCTCCTATGATAAGAAATAGCAGCTGTCTGGAGCAGGGTTTCTCTGTGTAAATTGAAATCAGGTCCGTGTAAAGCTGAATTTAACCTTTGTCACAAAACTGCAGGCCTGTCAGTTATATTTTTTTTTTCCAGGTTAAGCTGACAATATCCATTGAGAACACAGCTTTGGAAATGTACTTTTACTGCACCTAGTGGGTTTTAAAATAACAACAACAAGATGACCTGTTCTTCATAATCCTTAAACAACGTTGATTTACAGCACAAAATAATCAACTGCACCACGCTCTGCTTAGATAACTGTTTCACAGCTGCATCTCTCCCTTGCTCTAAACCAGCTCCAAGCCTTCCCTGCTTTTTACACTAAAGCTGCTTTCTTTCCATAATTGGCCCTCTTGAGAAATTTAGTTAATTGTTCCTCCCTCTTCTTTTAGCTTTAAGTCCAATTTTCCCATTGCAGCTTAAGAGAATAAAACCAAACGGTTTTCATGGAGAGTTTGGAGAGCTGGTCAGCTTTCATTATGGCCTCAGTCACTCTTAATCAGCTGTACCCAAAATACAATTGAAAATAATTATCTGAGCTTCTCCTGGGCTTTGGGGTTCAATAGAAAAGTGATCAGCTGAAGACAGACCAAAGGACAGTACTGCTATCAAAGGCTGGACACTTTCCAAGGTCTGAGCCAAGGATATAACACCAAGCTTCAAAATTCCTGTCTATACCAGTTAAGAACCTATATAAAAACCTTGCAAGATCTGGATGTGATTTACAAGTACTGGTTAAGCTGCTGGTTCCTCTGGCTTTGTTCTGGGTGTTACTTTTCATGGGTAGAGTCAATCAAGTGCACTTGCACAGAGACATAAGCTAATTTTCCCATCTCCCCAGCACACATTGCAGTCATTCACCTGACAGTTGAGGGCTGAGATGGTTATTCAACATGGACCAATACACAGAAAAGATGAGAGAGAGAAGCTCCTGAAGCAGCACAACAGTCACCAAGGCTTTGAAACTCCAGCATCACCAGATGGGATGAACTGATCTAACAACTCTTAACAGCAGTCTCTGCTTCCCCTTCTTTCTTTGCTCCCAGACTTCTCCCTTCCATCAACCCAGCTCCAAGCCTTCCCCTAAGCAGATTCACCTCACTAAGCCATCATTCTTATCTGGCTGAACTGACCCATTTGACAGTTAATGAGCATCACCAGGAACTAACACAAAGGATGAAGATCCTATCTAACAGTAATGGGCCATAAACTCAACCCAGGTACTGGCTAAACAGGTTTCTCCTGTGCAAGGGGCTGCAGAGACAGATAGTGGTGATGGGGTGAGCAATACACACTAAAAGGAAACCAAGAGACTGGTAGGAGCTGTGAGGCTCTTGTCCAATGTTATCAACAGCAATCCTCACGATTTATGTTAATGCAGAGTAAGACTTAATCATCATCTCATCTCTGTGTCGAGCCTTTTGTTCTTTGGCTGCAGGGTGTTTGTAGCTGCAGTGTCAGAGAAGCAGAGGCCAGCAGCATGGCTTCTGCCCAAGGAAGCTGATGGTGCTTGTGCTACTTGCCAACAGAACACATTCACAAAGCCAGTTGTGGGCTGAATGCCCATAGAAAACTGAAGCAGCCCCATGGCATGTTTGTATGGTGCTATTTTACCTGAGAGGAAATGTAGTAGCTCCTATAAAATGGTCTTCACAAACTGAGAAACATGGACAAGGTACATGGAGACTCCCCAGGAGAATTTAGGTCTAGTTTTCTCCTCACCCTGTTTATTTTCTGAGTGAATTCCTTTGCAACAGGAACACACACTTAAAATCCTCATTCCCTCTTATGTTTCTACCTTCTTCACCACCAACTCCTTTATTATGGTGAAGAACAAGAAGGTCCAGAGGCAAGTGGGATACCAGAGTAACTTCACTGCACTGTCAGCCAGAATTGCCTCCCTGGAGCAAAAGAGCTGGAGGGGAACAGCTCTTTTCCAGCTGCCTTGTTGCCTTCCCTCAGAGCAGGTTAAATGCATGTACAGAAAAACCTCTCTCTACAGGCTCTGTGCCTGGCTTACCAGCAATTAAAGTGCAGATCAAAAGAAACAGAAACGTGGATGTTGCTTTGCTTATGAGTATCAGCTCTGTCTTTGATTGCCTGAAGGTCTTTCTTTACTTTAATTACTTTAAGGAGAGTGAAAATGATCTGAGGAGCGTCAGTTCAATGGGGCAAGGTCCCCATGAAAATGTTAGGTCTAGGATCATTAGTTTAGCAGTTAATAGTACATTATGTCACGTTATTGGAGGTAAATGTAAACAGCTACTGAAGCCCAACTGCTGTCAGGATCGAAGCTGAGGAAACAAATTAGAAGAAGCTTTGAAATAAGGTTGTATTGGTTCTGCTCCCCACTTTAAATGGAGACTGCTCTTTGTTGATCCATTGTAGGGAAAAGAAAAGCTTGCAGAGAGAAGAGAAAAGCAAATTTAATACACTGTGGGCTTGTTTTTCAACCAAACACTCACGACAACGATTTCAAATGAACTTTTTGAAGTGACTGAGCTCATCTAAAACAAATTAAGATAAAGCAAAGCAAGGCCACTTCAATTCTTCAGGGATGCCCAAGTGGCTAAGCAAGAGCCCATGCATCTGCTCAGCAGTGTTAGTAGTCCTGGTTGGCTCCTCTCAAGCCAGGAAAAGGCAAGATGGAGCAATTTAGCTTCATTTGTAATGAAAAGGGATTAAATTGTGTTGCACAACCTGGTATTTGTTACAGGTAGAACCTGCTCACACTCACCAAAACTCAGCTGTTACACAATTAATATTCAGCAGGGGTAATGTGATTATGATTTTGAGCCACAGAGTATTTGGTACCGGGATATAATATGGTTAAATTCATCCCACTTCATTTTCCACTCGACTTTGTGGTGCCTGTACATCTAAGTACAGCCATTCCTTGCGTTCTCATTGTGGAGGATGAGAATTGCTGGTGGTTTCAGCTTGGAATTTGAAAGAGAATGACATGAAAATACATGAAATTAAGAATTCTACTTCCCGTGGAACAATCTTGTCCTGAACTTTCCTCTGGTGACATAGTCTTATGCATAAACCAGGCACAACAGGCATTAAAGACAAACAAAACAATCCTTGGAGCTTTCAGCTCATCAGACACACACATTCTTATTTCAGGCTTCACTTTTCCTCTGTCATAGGGCTAATTTGGGGGTTTTGTATAAGTGCCTTGAATCACTTTGTTTGTGACTTGTGCAAACAAGCTGTATGGTTTAAATTACCCTAGACTCCTCATCTATTGCAAAAGCCCCCTTAGAAAGCAGCCCTCAAATACCTAAGAAATCATCTAAGATGCAGAGCCAAGTTGGTCACAGTTTTCCTTCTGGCTCCTCTGTCATTATCTGTGGCTGTGCCAGCCCTGCCTTTGGATTGGCATTTGAGCTAATGAATCTGATACAAAGCTGTATCAACCTCTCTACGGTCCCAGCATCTTGGTTCACCCTTATGCTCACCATTATGTTTTCCCCTCCTATTTATCATCTACATTTAGTGGAGTTTTGACTGGGATACCCAGGCTGTACATTCTTAAGCTCCTGCAGTATGCTTTAGGGTGATTCAAACATCCTTGACAAAAGTTACTCCATTATATTTATGCCTTAGGCATTGTCTGGTTCCAACTATAACTCCAGGTTCTGCCGTTTTATTACTTAAGAACTTTTGCTGCATTCAATTCAGGACATGAACCATGGGGATTTCTCATCTCAGGAGTTTAATTATCTCTTTGATTGAAGTAAATGTTGTATCAAGTGGATAGAGGGAGGTCATGGTTGGACTGATCTTCTCATATACAGATTAGAAGCAGAGCCTCCTATATCTGCTCTTGGCTTCTAATGAGGAATTTCAGATACATCAACTTCAAAGTAATCTCAAAAATACAGCTGAACAGTGCCAGCAGAGGAGATTCTACTTCTTTGTGACTCTGAATTTTGCCAGTATGCCCCTTTTTTCTCTCCTTTTTTTAGCTGTTTGAAGTTGCCTGTATGCCTTTTACTCTGGAAACTGCATCAGAGACTATGGGAGCTGCAGCTGGGTGATGAAAGTGATTAAACAAGCCAAAGGAGTGGGTTTCTCTCTGCTTGGGTTTGGATGAGGCAAACAAACTTGGCAGAGCTTCATAGAGGAAGGGTTATTAACAGCTCCACGGGAGCTGAGAAACATCTTGTTGACATTATTTATTTAATGGCTCACCTTCCCAGCCCTGCCACGTTTCTCATAACATCCAATCCAGCTTTACCTGAGCAAAAAGTGACTGGAGAGAAAACACACTATGAAACATTGCAACAAAAATAAAGGGAAGAAACGTTAGCTTCACAAGTCCATTGAATCTGCAAAGTTTCAATGCCAGTCTCTGGTAGTTTGGTGGAACAAGGCAAGGGCTGCAGACTGGGAAAGCAGGTCTTAGTCCACTCCTTCTTCCAAGATGTAGATCATCAGCCCTGGGGACATATATCCTGCAAGGTAACTGTCTTGAGCTTCAACATAAATGGAAATTCATGCTGAGCGCCCTACCTGCTTCCAAAGTTCCCTTCAGGAACATACACCTTAAAAATCAGGGAAGCACTTGGTCAGCAACAGAAGATGCCCCTCAGTTCTCATCTTTAAACTTCTTAAACCAGGTCCTTCAGAGCTATAAACTACATAGAAGAAAATTCAAGCCCCGAGTGCTCAAAGCTGGGAATCTAATAACTGAAGGCACTTTAACAGTGCCAAAAAGTAAGGATTTAATAACTGATTTAATAACTGGTTTTGATCATAACTCCAGAGGATGGGTACCTTGAAGATGGAATTGTTCAATAACAGACACCCTGGAGGATTCTGTATTTATTTATCAGCAGTTCACTCAAGTATGTAATGAACCAGAATTCCCCTCCACAAATCCACAGCTTGCTTTCTGTTCCTGCTACAGCAGGCTTTCATCTATGATGCATCAGTGCTTCTCAAGAATAAAAAGCTAATTTCACTGACTTTTTAGGAAGAATTTAGCTCTTCCAAGTGGATGTTTTGTCCTACATCCAGCCCCTCCCTTGTGATTGCCCTTGTCCTGTCAGGCTAATTTGCTGAGCCAAAAAGCAGAGCTGAGCAAAGGCACATCAGCCTTTTAAATGCCCTCCACAGAGAATGTGGAGGCTCCTTTCAGCTTTCAAGCCACTGCACATCTCTGTGCCACTGTGTATGTCCTTTCCCTTCTCCATATTATTCTGTGTGTGTGGACAAGGCCAGAAGCATCCTGTGTCCCAAAAGGCTAAACAAAGAGCCATATCATATGAAGCCACATTATTGCAAAGCAGGTTATGATGATGTCAAAGCTCCAACCCCTGCACAAAGCAGTTCTGGATTGTCTCAGATTGCTCCTTCTCCTCCATCAACCTGCTATTCCTCCAAAAACAACTTTCCAGCAGTCTTCCTCAAGAAGGATGTGAGATAGGGCCTAAAAAATCTGCTTACCTCCAAGGCCACATTTGTTTGGAATAGAACCAGTTGCCACCAGAGACACTGACAGACGTTAAACTCAGCAAGCTGCCATCATAAATGCTCTTTTGGGTTCAGCTGAGGTAGGTCAAGAGCTTACCATCCTCTGACATCAGCTGGCATAACTGATCATATAGTTGTTGTCTAACCTGGTTCTGTCAAAATGGGTTTAAAAAAAAATTCAAGAAACAAAACCCTACTGTTAGCAATGTTTTAAGCTAATCCAGATCATTTTGATAGAATTGGGCTAGTGAACAATTCTAGCTGTCAGATCAGAAGTGCTCACCTATGGCAACGGACACAGCAATGAACAAGAGGAGAAGGGCAGAGATCTGTAACCTCCCTCAGCTCTGGAGAGCGTGCAGAAGGACCCAGCTGCTCATACAGACTGTTTTCAAACCCCAGGCTGCCTAGTTTGCTGCAAAACATATTCCACAGACAGGTTCAAACTGAGATTGCATCGACAGAGGGATCTGATGGAATCAGAACAGGTCATACACCTTGCTTTATCCTCTCAAGCCAGTGCCAAAGTGTCTTCAGCCAGCCAGGAATCCCAGATGTTAGAGATCTGCCCTGCTTGGTCCAGGAGCAAGTACAAAGGGATGTGTGTGCAGCTGTGGCAAGGCAATGAACCATGCCACAAACATTATCCTAACATAAGGTTTATAAGATGTTATAAGGGTGACAGCAGCGTTCTGGTTATGATTCACCCTTGGCCCATGGAGCTGAAGAACTCAACATTGCAATGATACCACACAAGAGCTCAAGCAGATCAGCACGTACTGCCTTGCACTCAGAGCTCCCCAGCATTGTAACTGAGTGATGTTCCTTTGGAAGCCCAGCCTTTCCCATCACCTTGACTAATAAGGAGGACATCCTTGATCCAATTAACAGTCTATGTAGAGAAGAAACCAATCTGTGTGGGGAGTAGTTCCCTGTTTGCAGATGAGGCACTAAAGCACAGGGACTTTAAGGAGCAGATTTCTGGCTGTGCATCGATCAGAAATGAGGACAGTTGGGGTTTTTTTAAGTGCTGAGTTCCCAGCAGCTAAGCTTCCATCAGTAGTGGACAGATTTCCAGTCAGTTACTCACTGGCAGGTCAGTGCAAGACTCTATTCATATATCCTCAAGTGACTTCTAACTAATAGCAAGCTCCACGCAGACCGGCTGTTGAGCAATCTCTGGTTAGCCATCCGTGATTATCAGTACCCAGCAGTGACCTTTCTGTGTACTTGGATAAATCCCTTTTGGTTCTAACTTGAGAATGGTTATGCCAGTGTAGACACTAACCTCACACACAGACAGTCACAGCTGAGTGCAAGGAATATCTGTGCTCCACAAGATGACTCCTTCAGCATTCTCTCTCAATCCTTCCATTGAGCCCAGTGCTAGTCTCACTAGGAGTTACAGGCTTTTCAGTGGCTGGTTTGCTGTGAAGCTGAGCTCCATGGAGTGCAGAAGATCTCTGCAGCTGTCTGGGGATAGCAGATGTGTTCCCAAAGCTCTCTGCCTTAATAGTTACTTACTTCACTGCTTTCAAAGAGAGTGGACTGGGGGTCATTACTCAAGAGCCCTCAAAGACTTCTTAGAGGTAAACAGGCCTCCCTTGTTTTGGTTATACCTTGCAAATACAGACAGATCCAGCAAAAAAAATTGCACTTGACTAACTAATTTGACATCATATGCAATTGTCAGACACCATGGTACTATCTGCCACATTCACGTGACTATCATTTGCAAGAGGTTGTGCATCACTTCCCTGTTTAAAAGAATCCTTTCCTCTGAACAAAGATTGTCTTTAACAAATGCACAGTACATCTAAAGGAAAGGAGGACTGTGTAATGACTATTTACCATTATCCACAGCAATAAATTATTCATGCTTCCCTCTGCTAGCAAAATCTTTCCTTCCCTAATATTAAAGTGGTATATATTGAAGTAGAATGGCAGGACCCTCTGGGATATAGGTCCATATAGGTCCTGTCAGCTTGCCATTATCTGACTGTATGGACTCCTGCCCACATTGGGCACACTGCAAAGCCTTTAGAAACACACGTGGCCTGTGAGTCAAGAAGCTGTGAGTTAAGTATGCCAGAAACCCATTTCATCTCAAACTATCCCAGGCTGAATCTGGACAGTAGCAGCTATTGGCTGAAGGATGACACATGTGGCCATGGAGCAACTGGGTCACAACAGCCTTTTGGGAGCTGTTTCCACAACCAAACCACAGCCCTGATGCTGATGTTGCACTCAAGTTGGAAACATTCCTGATACACACAGTGGTGAGAGGCTAAGATGACTTATCCAGAGCAAAGCTCTGAGGGCAGCAGCACATGAGCCAGAGAGACTGTTGTGTGTTCCATAAAGGCACGACAGCATCACCTAAGGGGACAGAAACAGCCAAATGTGGCTTTGCCCAAACACATTGCTACTAACACTTCAAATAACACAGTCCTTTTACTTGCTGGTGCAGCAGAAATTGAGGTGTGTGGCACAGAGACATTTCAGGGATGTTCACTGGTGGCTATGGAGTGGGAGCTGGGGCAGTGGAGTTCTTGATGTTGGCATCTCATCGATTTCTCTATCTACATGGGATTATGCACTCTGCAACCAACACAACACTACTCACTGATGGCTACTCTCCTAAAGGCTGCCCTGCTATTTGGGTTCATCAACCAGTCCAAACTGTTGGCTCTCAAGCAGCTCAAGCAGAGATCCCTGTGCCTGTCATCTCAGCACAGCTTTGAGCTATCCAGGTTGTCTTCTTCATCTTGAAAAACCATCACTGCACTGGCAGCTGTGAGTCTCCTGGACTCAAACATCTGCACGCAACATACATCCAACTGTATCCAAAGCCATCACTGAGCAGAAACATGGCAGCTGTAACATGGTGAAGTGTTCCCTGGTGTCCTCATTTTGGCCTTTCATCCATAGCTATTGGGTGACAAAAGGTGCCATTTATTAGCACTGTAATAGCGAGCTCTCATGCCTGTGATGATCTCAGGGTGTTAGAGAGACAAGGTTTTCAGGGAGAGGTAATACTTTTTACTTGAACAACAGATGGATTAGGGGTGGGGAGGGAATAGGATATACTTACAGATACACAAACATTCAAGGATTTGTTTTCTTCCAGTAGAACAAACCAAAGCTATTACCTCTCCCACAAACTTCAGGGACTGCCTGCCTGAAAGCCAGTCAGTCATGTTTTTTCTGTTTCTCTCACTTATTGTCATAGCAAACCTCGATTCTTACAGCTTTGACTGGCACTTTCCCTCCACATCTCTCAAAGCCCATGGTGAAACATTATTAGCTTTATTCAGCAGGCAGGGAAACATATGCCCAGAGCAATGGTGTGACTTGAAAGAGGGGCAAGAATACACTGTGGAGCCCAGGATGTGTGCTACCTGTTACAGTATGCTGTTGCAACCTGGATTTAGGGGTTGAAATTGCTTCTTTGCTCCACTTTGTGGCATTGCTGTAACATTATAACTTAAAATCCTAAAGTGGACTTTCAGTGCATGCAAATGGGTGAGTCTTCCCTCACAGCTCACAACCCACATCACAGTTCACAAAGGTAACGTCAGCTGTGATAGGAAACAGAAAATGTGTCTCAGCAGAGAGTATTTACCTACCTTACAGGAGCAGCCAAACACTTGAAAACATTGATTTGTGAATAATTTCTTTTAAAGACAGAAAAGCTTTGTTGTGGGTCTTTTCCTCTTACTACTCAAACAGCTCCTGAGCTATTCTATGTGAATTTTTGCCAGTTCATGACCTCCTCCTCTTCAAATGTGCAAAGACAATGTAGAATGGACACAGGCACAATATTGAGCTATATACAAAGGATTTTGCACCAGCTGCTTCACTCAGAGAAGATACAGTCACCTCTAGGAAGTGTGGAGTTCTTTATTTCACCCTCCCTCCTTTCAGGTCACCTGGGACCATGCATTTTTATCACGTGCTATTTTTAAATTGGTTTTGGGAACAATATTTCTAATAACATTACAAGGGTTTCATCTCTTTCAACTTCTAAAAACCAGCCCTAGGCAAAGTGAAATGCAGAGAAGGGGGGAAGTTCTTAGTGAACTAGTAGGAGTCTTACATGGACTTCTATGACCAGACTTGAACAACTTATCACCATGCTTCCCTCAGTATTTAGTTCCCTCTCTCTTACACTCCTGTATCAAGGTTTCTGCCTTTTGTTCAAGAAGCACACATGCCAGACACAATTCATACTGCTGAAACACAAGTCACCAAGCTGCAAGGTCCCTGAGCAGTGAACAGCAGTGGAAAAGCATCCCCCTAAGAGCAGTAAGAGTGTGGCAAGCCACATGTAAGAAAAACAAAGGACCAGCAGTCAGAGAGCTGGCAAGTGGATTCCCTAAGCCAAAGGCTGTGCCTGTCAAGGCTGTTACATCTATAAAAATGAGATCAAATAGTGGTCATGTGAGATCACTTGCACAAAGGCACAATACTGGGTCCATATGCAGAAGACTCACAGAATCAAGATGAAAGCCAGAAAAATTGTAAAGTGGAAGACCTTTATATTAATGACAAATTGCAAAGAAGATGTGAGCAAGGGAAGCATTTGGTGATGTCTCTAGCAAAGGAGGAAGCTGCTTCCCAGTGGAGATGCTTAAATGCAATACCCCTTCCTCAAGGAGACACGTGGACTTCTACAGCTTCCATCTTTGTGAGAACCAGCATGGGAGGGATGACAGAGAATGGTGTACTTTATCATCCTTCAAGTCTCCTCTAACTTCAGTGGCTTCTCTATAAAAATCTCAAGCAGCTTCTTCATCCAAAGTCAAGGTTTAGAAGGTCATAGGACTTAGGAAGTCACGGAAGGTCAAAGACTCACAGGATAACAACTGTGACCTTTCACAGCCAAACAAACTCCTCATGAAATGAAATCTTCCAGCATCTGGATCCTAGAAGCTTTTTAGGTTTACAGCCTTATCCCTAGGAAGAAATCACAGTAATAGCAAAGATAGTTGTTTGTAATATGGCAAAAATCCACCTTCTTTAACCAATGTCTAGAAAAGACAGTTCAGCAGGCAGTGTTCTGATAGAATGACCAAAGCTGCAGGGACAAAGTCCAGCTGCTGTAACATTCAGATCACAAATCTAAATCCAGGAAAATCAGAAACCAAGGAAAGTGCAAATTGGTCTCATCCCTCCTGCCAAGCCTCCTTCAGCTGCTTCTAATGCAAGTACAAAGGCAGAATTGCAGAAGGTTTCAAAGCAATCTAGCACATACAGAAAGGATCTTCTTTAGATGTGGATGGTAGAGGTGAAACAGAATTACAGCCAGTTGGAAAACATTGCTTACATTCCTCCTGGCCCATTTCCATCTCCATTCCATCACTAGAAAAGTTCTGATCTTATAATAAGAAAACTTGTAAAGCTGAAAGCTTCTATGTATTAAAAAGCCAAGCTGTAACTTTACTTCTAAAATGATTCAGTTGGGGATTTCTCAGCAAAAAAAATCATACAATCCAAGGAGAGAGAGAGAGAAGGCACTGCAGTTTTCAACATTCAGCTTGTTCCAAGTCCCCTTGGACTGTTCTGAAAACCTCAATCCAGGTTGTTTCAAATTCCACCTTGTAAACACACAATTTATTGAAGCTTTATTAAATACAATCTAGTACTCCTGCTCGGATCTGCAAACCTTTTACAAGCTGTAAATGATCTTTTATTGATTTTTTTTCTCCTTATACAGTTGTTATTTACTTCCCCCCCCCCCCCCCCTCCCCAAAGGCTTTACCCAGGAGCTGAAGCTCTGCTGGAGAGAAGGTTCATTTCCCTGCAATTTGGATGAAAATAACTCCAGCAGTAACTGCTTAATTGTTCTGAATTATTGTTGTTAATTGGAATTGTGTCTTTGATTTGCTGAAAGGCAATGATCAACAACTTGACTTGTGCTGCAGCTAATTAGTAGCGTTTATGATTAACTGTGAGCTTCAAATGGCATTAACCATTTGCAAACAAATCCTAGTGAGAATATTCTGCCAGACATCACGAAGGGAAACAAGGGCAAAGCTGCCATCAGGGGAAAGCAGAAGGACATCTAATCAATGGAGAATGATACTCAGAGTGGCTGAGTTCTACATCATCACAGCCAGGAGCATGTGAGCTGCTGATTGCAAAGGAAAGGAGGAAGAAGTGTGAGCTGTGGTGTAAGTATGGAGGTGAAGTTTAGCCTTTGATATGCACCATGCCATTATGTTTGGGAGTGGAGATATTTTTCTTCTCCTTTGCAATATTCATGTTTAAATTCTTGAGCATTTGAACTGGAACATTCCCATGATCTGAGTGAAAAGTGTTTGGCTTCATTTTGAGGCCATCTAAGCATTGCTGGAAGTGGAGATGTAGTGTGTAGGAGGTTCGAAATATAGACAGCAACAGGAATAAAGCCAGTTCTACCCTGCAAGGAAATCAGCACAAGAATGACTTGGAAGAAAAAAAAAGAGATGTATATCCTATTTTAAAGATCCTGTATTTCCTCTCCACT
This sequence comes from Urocolius indicus, assembly GCA_013401255.1. Lineage (NCBI taxonomy): Eukaryota > Metazoa > Chordata > Aves > Coliiformes > Coliidae > Urocolius > Urocolius indicus. The sequence goes on along the minus strand of WBNH01008005.1, from coordinate 198,489 downwards.
AACAGCAGCTGCTGCCTCCATGTGTGCTTTTAAAATACCTGATCAAGAATTCTCAAGGCTTGCTCCTGTCACCTCCAGCATGAGTCAGCTGTGCAGCCAGAGCCAAGGCAGGGCCCTGCAGTTGCCTCAGCACTGGAAAACTTCTACAATTCATGAGTGGTTCCAGGCTGCTTCTATTAATGCTCCAGCTTCTGGGGTCACACAAAGCAAATGAGAATTGACTTCTGAAAAAAGAGATGGAAAAAACCAACTGGAAGTAGGTGTCTCGGTTCCTCATCATTGACTTGGTGAATGTGTTTCAGATGTCTCAGAGCTATTGTTGCAGAGTGTCTGCAGGTCCAGGACGAGAGCTCTGTGTTGTTTCCAGTCGGGTCACAAACTGGGGTGGGAGAAGAGAGCAAAGACTTGAAGCTTTACTTTTAAAAATGTTTCATTAATTGATGTTGGAATTGCAGCAGCAGATGATAAATCCTCATTCTGATGGGTTAGATGTGAAGGGAGGAGATATCTTTTCTTCTTTTGTACTGAAGGGGTCTGAATTTCACCTCCATGTGCTCCAGATAAGCCAAAAACAGGGAGCAAAGTTAGTGCAATCCAAAAGATTGTCTTTTACCACAACCAGGATTCAACATCCTTTAAAGTACTAAAAAAAGAGGCAAAGAGAAAGCAGCATGACAAATATTAACTCCTAAATCATTACCAAGCAGGGTGGAGAGTACAAAGCAGAGCCACTGTGCTCAGTCTTTCATTGATGTTTCAGTGGAAGCTCCTGTTTAGAGAAGACAGGTTGCCATTGGAGTCTGATTTCCTATCTATTGTGAGGACACTGTTTTCTCCTATATGAGCTGGCAGTAACTTGGCTTCACTCTACCCTGAAGATGTTGTCTTTTGTTTGCCAATTAAAGATAGGAAACTAGTTTTGATGAACAGCAGGAAGGAAAGTAGACCAAGGGAGTATTGGAAAGCTAAAAGGAAAAAGAAATACTGAAAGCTGTTACCAGGTGAAAAGCATCATCTTACCAGGATGCTTGACAATTTTTTCTCAATCCCAAAGAAGCAGGGATAAAAGATATCTACAGGATAAAAGATATCTACAAGAAGCAGAGATAAAAGAGTCCAAAGTGGCTGAGGTACACTGAATATATAACAGTTACTTTGGATGTTAAAAAGGCAAGTAGTGGAATTGGTTTGTCTCCAAGATAAGAATGCTAACATTTCTCTATTCTCCTCTTCTGCCTGATTAAATAGGTTGAGGGTAGGAGAAAGGTGAAGACAGGCTTTACTTTGTTAAATTGCTTTCTTAAATCTAGTGAGAAAAGACAGTGATTTGGCCTTTTAACTGAGGTTTAATCAGAATTGCTAATTTGAACATGATTCACCTTAAAAAACAACAAGCTGCTCTGAAACAAAAGCTGCATTAATTGGCCCTGCCCATTTCAGTCCAATCTGACACTCAGCTCTCCACAAGCCTCTTGTTTTCTGTGATTCCTTGAGTCCAGCCATTCAGTGCACTTGGTATTTCTTTATCTGATGTTCCACTGCAGCTCTGCAGCCTTTTCTGTAGGCTGCACCCAGCTCAACGGCGAGGGAACTGCAAAAAGTGTCTGATGCTGTGCTCAGGGAGTGTAACACAGAGCTGCCTTCAGTGCATGAGCTCTAACTATGACGATGCAGACACTTCAGTGGACTGATTTCAGTGAGTGAAACTTCAATCTCTTTGTATTTCAGTAACATCATCACTTCCCCAGTGTTCCTCTGTGTGCACATACAGCTCCCAGTCCAGCCCTTCCCAGAAGACAAGCAGCCAAATTGGTCTTAAACCACTACAAAGTAATTTTCTCTGCAATATTAAGTTGTTTTATAATTCACTAGCTAGCACTGCTGTGTTTAAGCTGCATCTGAGATGATTATAAAAGAAGGAAGCCACAGAGAGAAAAAGGCCAAATGTTTTCACAAGGAATATCCTCAGGGTCACATTATTTGGAACAGCAGTTGCCTGGCTCCTTATCATTAAAGAATCTCTTATGGGAAAGAAAACATAATCACCACAGTATTGAATTCCACTGAAAGATTTATGATCTAATTTAAAGGTATAGGGATTTATTTGTTAATTGCAACAAACGGGAAGTTCATTACACTCCAAAGAAACAGCATATTGTAGACAGGGGGTAAAATATTAAGTTTCATTCACTTGCAAGGCAGAAGTTAACCAGAGAGATGCCAAGAAGTGAGAATGAAATCACTACGGCTGCTCTGCCTGTAAATGCAAACAAAACATACATGAGAAGAGGCTCTTCCTCTGAAAGAAACACCTGATTCTTAAACAGCATTTTCATCTGGAAACACCATGCAATGGAGATAGCTATTGTTCTCTCCTTTGTACATAGAGACAGAGGCAGAAACAAGGGGAATCAGGCTAAAATCAAGACTATCTGGGATTTTGCAGAGAGTTCAAGATAGATTATAACGGTCAGGCTGGAAATTGGAGCATTTTTACTTGGCCCACACTTGCCATCACATTCTATCAACCAGAGTCTCTGAACTTGTCCACAGGATGCCATTTTGCCAGTTTAGGAGAAAGGGTTTGATGCTCCGTGTGACTGATGTTAGTACATCAAACCAGAAGAGATGCCCAGAGCACAGCCAGTACAGTCACACCTTCACCTGAATTCACCGAGGAGCTATTCAAGTTGCCTGTTGGGGAAGGACTAGGCTTGTATAGGGTTTGTGTGGCAAACAGAAGGAGAAAGGAGTGGCAGGCAGTGACAGCATGTGATGAACTGACCCAGTTCCTCATTCCCCCTTCCCTTGTGCCACTGGCAGGGAGGAGGAAGAGAAAGCTGTGAGTAGAGTTGAGTGTGGGAAGAAGGTGTTTTAAGATTTGCTTTTATTTCTCATCATCCTACTCTCGTGTCATTGTTAAGAAATTAAACTGACTTCCCCAAATCAAGCCTATTTTGCCCATGACAGTAACTGCAGAGTGACCTCCCTGTCCTTATCTCAACCCACTGACCTTCTGTTACATTCTCTCTCCCCTGTCCAGCCTAAGAGGGCAGTGACAGAACAGCTTTGCTGGGAATCTGGTAGTCAGCCAGTCAACCCACCACAAAGCCTGAGCATTCCAACCAAATATTTGTGTTTGAATACACCAAACTTTTCTAAGAAAACCTATTTCCCTACATGCTATTCCTCAGAGGAACAGCACCCTGAGAAGCCTTCTCAGTTAAACTCACTCAGCCACTTCAGTGTTGCAGCACACTATTGCCCTTGCAGCCCTCAAACCATTTGGAACACATTTCTCTATGTGAACTTCAGCTCTGCCTTGCAGTTCAGACTTAGCCTTGAGGATTAAATACTTTTATTTATCTGCTTTTACTCCTACACCTTTTCATGTTGCCTATGAACAGCTCTGACCATGAATATTCATTGCAAAACACCACTGGCCTCTTTCTTCAATCCGAATGCAAAGATTTATGAGCTGGTTCATTCAAGAGCTCACTTGCTTCAGCATCTGGATGCTTGGCAATGATTCATTATTAAGGGGACCTGCAATTTGTCACGGGCTTTTGTTGTTGACTTGTGCAATTTGCTGATTATATCTGCAAATTACAACTTAAAGTTTAATTTGATCAAGAGAATGGGCTCCATATGACACGCTCTGGTGAAAATCACAGAAGCCTTTGAAGTAATTCAGTGAATAAAAAAGAGGAAGATGAAAGATATCAATCAGATGCTAAAAAAAATATGAAACCTCTCTTAAAAGTTGAAATACTGCTTATCAGTGTAAATTCAGTTCCCTTAGGAAACAGCAGAACCCTGTGCCTGGAACACAGAGAGTCAGAATTACTGCTGGCTTGAACATCGAGGGTGTTATTTTTTTCCCACTGGAGTTCTTGCAGGGAAATTATCATTTGAATTTTCCCACTGGGAAATAATACCCCACTTGAAATGTCAAATAGGAAAAGCACAGAGAAAGAATACACCTTTCCCCAATATTTTTTTCTGGCTGCCTTTACAATGTTTTGGCTGTCTGGAACACAGCACTGAATGGTGACAAGTGGTTCCTTAACTTACCTTCCACACCACCACTTTTGGCTGGGTTTACACTGGGCAAAATGTGAAGATACATCAGCAAGAGAGAGGACTGTACATTTGACAGATTGGGATGCTTTTCAGTTCTTCAGACAGATGTGGACTTGCCAGCAGTGCTTGGGGCCCCTTGTGTCTCCATTCCATTATTACAGCACAAGAACAAGCAGTGGGATAAGTGATGAGGGTGAGCCTTTCCTTTCTCTGCAGCAAAGGAGAAGGATTCATTTCTTTGTCCCTTTATTAATCACATCATGTTTACATCAGCCCTGAGCTGGAAAACAGTCAGCAGTTGTTGCAAGTGTTATTTCTCACACTTTCAGCACTCAATACCAGTCAGATTCTGCAGTTCAGCAAGTGAAAGCATGGGTCCTAAAAAACAAATCAACATCCTACACCATCAAGAATAAGTTTACCCCAACTTTCATAAGGAATTAAGATGAAATATGTTTTCTTTGGGAGATGCAGTTTCTGTCCTTCTCACTGGTTTTATGTGATTGCAAAGTTTTGTACAAATTCCAAGTCTTTTATTCTATTTCAGTAAACCACTATTTTTTAACTAGCACAAATTCAATGGAAGAGAAACAGGCTCTCACTACTTACTTATGGAGGGTGGATCCACCATCTGGACAACAGACCCAGTATCCACAGAAAATAGAACCAAAATAATCTGGCATCATCGTTCCTCAAAGTATCCTCATTTTCCTTCTGCAACTTTCTAACTTTGGGAGATTTCTGACTAGACAGAGGGAAGTTTGGTGTTGAAAATTCAGGTACTGTTCAACCCTGCACAGTTTTTAACAAGAATCCACAGGAAGACCATGGACTGCACACTGGAGCAAGAGTTTCACTGTGCAGAGACGTGCACAGCGATGCTCAGGGCTCACTGAATCAGTCCCCTGCTTGTCAACAGCAAACTGCTTTGACTTTCCTAGTGTGCCTCACTTAACTGCATCGGAAGCCCAAAGAAGTCAGGTCAGGTAATACTTGGAATGGGGTTAAAATGCATGAAGCCTCTGCTTCTGTAGGACTCCCTTTCCCACCTTTACTCAAAGCATTTTCAGCTCTTTGAAAGTAGGAGCAAGTCAGATGTGGCTGTGATTGAGAAGATCGTTCCAGGTGCCACAGAATGTGTTTACAACAGTGTGAATATAGATAGTCTTTATCTGACTCAAAGCTGGATCGATGCTCTGATGTGGAGCTAGAAGATGCTGTGCTAGTAATAGATATAAACCCAAGGTCTGTGTCGTGTTCATTTGTTATGGCCTATGGCAGCACTTGCATGAACTCTGGTATTAAACCTGCCCAAACTCTGTCACAGCTACTCAGATTATGTTTATTCATTTGTCTTTCACTAATGAGCAAGGAAAGGATATAACAATGATAAGTGCAAAGGTAGGAGGTTACAGAGGCTACTGGACTGACACTCATCCTATGGTTCTAACTGTCCCAGGTTTTCTAGCTGTGTGAGTACCACTGCTGTACAGCACTGCTTCCTTGAACCATCAACCACCTGAGATGGAGAAGATGATACTGAATAAGACAGCCATCATTTTAATTGAGAAATATTGGTGATTAAATGGAAGTGCCTGAGAAGGTACTTACCATAATCAACGTCACTTCTTTTAACACAAATCCCAGGTAAACAGTTCAGATTCTCAGCTCAAGAGAGTATATCAGAAAAACTGTTTCATTAACAGTTTTGTGGGTAAAACCCACAAAAGTATTTACAGGGAAAAGGTTTCAACTCCAACTTTTGGATCAAAAATGTCTTAAAGCCTGGGAGAAAAAGATCTGGGGATTTGCTATAGTGAAGTTGGACAGAAGAAAGCTAAGTACACCCAAAAAAAAACCAAATTAGAAAAGTACTAGCATTCTGTAAAGCATTTATCCAGGCCACAAAGTCAATGAGAATTGTATTGGCAAATCCTGCTTCAACCCATCCACTCACATGGCCTTGCTGTGACATTATCTCTCTGCTGCAAAGAAAATAACCTGAGACTACCCAAAGCTTATGGTGTGTGAGGGGACCCGACACTGAACACAGAACTTGAGGTGCAGCCTCACCAGGGCTCAGCACAGGGGAACAATCCCTGCCCTGGGCCTGCTGGCTACACTATTTCAGATATAAACCTCAACTTCTCATTCAGTTAGAAGGACGTCGTAACTCCTGCCATATGGAGCAAGTCCTAGTTCTGTCTTTGTTTTCCTCAGCATAAACCAGAAGCGTTAGTTGAAACAATGCAAGTATAACACTAGTTCATATGCCACAGCACGGTCCAGGGTTCACTGGAGCTCTTGGCATTATTGCAACCAAAGCAAAAGAGCTGTAACTGCAGCCAAACCCCCCTTCTACCAGGTAGCACAATGGGAATGAATGCAGCCATTTGTCAGAACTTTTTTAGAGCTGTGACTGATGAAAGAGTCCAAAGGAGCTGTAGCAATAGCTATCTAACACTAAATATACTGCTTCAAGTAACAGGCCACCCAGCTTTGAAGACTGAAGCCAAACATGGCACTTGCAACTTATAGGATCAGAGAATGTCTAAAACACAGATCAGAATTAAGCCTTAATTTGGGGGAACTATTTCTCCTCTCCTGTGGTGCAATAAAAGCAACTATTCTCTGGATGCACACTCTTAAATCATTCAAATCTCTTTTGGAGCAACCCTTGGCTCTTGTAAAGGCAGAGATGTTTGCTCTTTCCTTTCCTCTCTTCCCAGACTTCAAGAAAACCTCCGAGCAAGTACATGATTTTATTTTAAGAACTGATCACTATCAGACTTCAGGTCACAGCTGATGGATAGACACTTTCAAGACCTTCTCGGGAAACCAGGTGGAAAATGTCACTGAGCATAACATCATCTGTAGTACAGCTGAAGGAGCTGACCTAGCAGAGGAGAAAGGTACTTCAATGAGAGACACCTGCAAGCAGAATGTAACTCCCATCTTTCATTTGGCCATTTGGGCAGAGGGGAGCCAAGGTCAATAATTCATCAGATCAGAATTTCATTACCAGACTAAAACTGTGATCATGAACTGATGTGAGATTCGGGGGGGGGCAGGAACTTTAAGAGTTTCCAGACAAAATTTTCTGCCATTCTGACTTACAGAGAAGACAATTCCCTTGTTTCATTCTGGGCAATGAGATGGGCTGTGTTCCTTTCTCTGAAGTTGCTCACACCGTCTGTTTGCTGCTCTGTCTGTAAAGTATGTTTACTTAGTTCCCAGCCTTTCCCATTCTCTCAGCCCCAGCTTTGAGCACACAGCTACTCATGGTTTCCAGTTGAGAACAACAATCCTGAAGACAGCAGCAGGCAAAGGTCAAGCCTGTCCTGAAAACCTACCAAGGACAAGTTACAGCATAAAGGAGCAAGAAATTTGTTTTCTATCCTGTGTTTTACTTAGAAATAAGAGATAAAGCCAGAGAGGCTTCAGGAGAGCCATTCAGGGAAAAGAAATCTCATAAGAAATCACTGCCTTGAGACCACCTACTTCTCCTGTCATTAAAACCACTAAATACTATTTGAGAGCATCCACAACTGATTCAGCATTAGGAGGTGGGCAGAAGCAGTGAACACACAGAGCCACATCCTTATGAAAAGAGCCTTTGAAAAGAGCCACATCTTTATTGTCAAGGTGAATATTTACTGACAAAATTACTTTCCTTAAGACTATTAGCATCCAAAGGCACAAGCTATGTAGAACTAAGAAGTCTCATTAGCTAGAGGCTTCAAATCCTTCAGATAGGATTTTTTTGCTCCCCAAGAGAAGTAGTCAAAAATTAAACTAATACATCCTCCTCTCCTTTCCCCACATACATTGTTGTGTTCTACCACATGTGTTGTAGACTTTGTGGATTTGTTGCTCTGCAAGAATGGAAACCAACCAGATCTGTGTGGATAGCAAAGGACAGCAAAGTTCATGTACTTCCAAAAGAGGTGCTTTCATCTGAACACAAATTAGTTGCCTCTCTGGACATTTGGTAAGGACCAATGGAAGTTCTCTAGGTAACTAGAGCAAGCTTGGCCCTTATGTTTAATTGCACAGTGCAAATTTACATGCTCAAGTGCTTATGGACCCTTGACTCCTCCTCCACCTGGTCTGCTTGAGGTATCTCTGTTTTCTTTCTTGCCATCTATGTCTGCCCAGCACTCTGTTACTCATTTCTTTGCACTTGAGGAAACTAGCAATTATTTCCCTGTAGCTCTTGACTGGACAGAACAGCTCTGCTGCTCTCAGACCTGGTGCATTTCCAACACATATATTGGCAGAGAAGTTCCTTTCAGCATCTGGGTGCTGGGGTACCACAGGCTCCATCTATGCATGTGTCTGGCACTTGACAGTCTCAACATCAATCTCAAAGGTGTGTTTAAGGAAAACAGCAAACATGACCTTAAAAAAAGGGAAACAATAATGTAATTTCCCTAAGCAGATGCTAATCTCTCCTCAGACACACAAAAATGATCTGTCATTTGGGGGAGGGTCTAACTTTCTTTTCTCTTGCCTCTACTCCTTTCTCTTTCCTCACCTTGAAACAGCACCACACTAGCACAAGTCTAACTATTTTTCTGGGTTAAGCTATCTAGTTGCTTCTTGTACTTTAGAGAGCTCACCTAAGAAAGCAGACAAAGTCTTTTTCATTCCCTACATAGTCTGTTTCCCCACAGCATCCTCCATTTAACAGCTTTATTTCACCTGGCTTGCACAGAGGCAAATGAGTCTTTATGTACTTTATATCTTCTTGAGAATCATACAAACCGAATGCTTTGGTTAGCAAAACTGCACAAATAGCAAACAGAAAGGCATAATTCCATCCAGGGGATCTTGAACCTTTCAATGTTTACTTTTTGATTTTGGTTTGACTTTTTAAAAAAGGAAAAAAAAAAGCAGAAAAAAACCAAAACCTTCTGTTTAAGTGTAAATTACTTGGCAAGATTCCTTTCAACATACTCCAACTCTTCCGTAGCTCTCAGCTGGAAATGTGTGTTTTACATCCTTCCATACTACCTTTCATCTGAAAATCTCCAAGTGCTTTTTGCAAAGGACTAATTAATAAGGTTGAGCAGAGCTCTCAGTGAGGCAGGTAAACTTGGCAAGTCAAAGTGTTAACATTCTTGCAAGAATCAATACAGATAAATTCCCTAGATGTCTCGGGCAATCGTTAGACTCACAAGAGTTTTCATGCTCTTTGGTTTAATGTAGTGTGTTTGACCTTACTCGGTGGAACACGGTGCAAGGGCAGCCTGTCTCAACACACAGGTTCTTTGCAGCTATTTTAGTCTCTGAAATGGCTGCATTACACTATGTATTGAGCAATTCCCAAAGAGCCAGACACTCTTAACTCAACAAAGCACACAAAAATAGATGATTCTCTCAAACTGAACAAAAAATTTCCAGCTATCTGAAAAAACATAAGATAGACCCCAGCAGATTCTCCTGGATTTCTGCAGAACTTCCAGCCAAGAGTCCCACACCTTCTTCTTTTGTATTCATGGGTCTTTTCTCTATCAGATATGATTTACCTCATGTAAAACTGGAGGTAAGAAACTCAAATTATCAAAAGAAAAAAAGAAATCAACGTGCTTTGTTGAAATAATGTTGACGTTTGAATTGGAGCAGTAAGGTGGGATTCATCAAACAGGGAAGTCTACAAAGTGGCTCCCTGAATGCAGCCATCTACTCTATGAGAACATAATTCTTACTCTGAGCTGCACAGACTACACAAGCATTGCTTACTCACTCAAAATGCCCCTTAGCATATGCCAAATTAAAGCTAGTTATGATTCAAAAACCTCGATACAAACATTACTGTTTGTACAAGAATCACAAACAGATACTAGTAAGCAAACGTATGGGACTTGTGCATTAAAAGTGTATATCCAAGAGGCTTTTCTCCCTCCTCGTGTCCTTGCTGACAGAGGTCTAGACATCTATCTAGCCCTGTGGTTACCATTCCAGTTCTGGTACAAGTTCACATGCTTGTGTGGCATTCCCAGATGAAGATCCAAGCTTTAGGGGAATAAATTTCTTTCTATATCCAGCCTTTTCCTTGCAGAAATGTTCCCAGAAGTAAAGTTACCTGTGACCAAACCCCATGGGCTCATTCTATAAGCAAGTTATAAATGCTATATCTCTCATTACAGGGATGTATTCTCCCTCTTTCACATCCCAAAAACATGAAATAGGTCCCTTTTTATACAACCCTACTTGTGGCAGATTCCCTTTTATGTGACCCTGTGCTTAGCCCATCTTTTTCTCTACAAGGCAAAGAGGTCAGTTAGTTAAGTACTTATCTGGAAACACATTTGCACATAACAGAGACAGTGGAAGAACCTGGGCAAGCGGTCTCAGAAGCTTGGACAATGTCAGCATGGACAGATGCTGTAGGAATAATTCCTGCTCTAAAACAGGAGGCCTCAGTTTACAGCTGCTGAAAGCCATCAGTGAGTATTCTACTGCGTGTGTGTCTTGTGGCAGCAAACAGCCCTTCGTCAGAGATGACGCAGAGCACAATAATCTCTTGGTATTTTTTCCCCAGCAAGATTTCGAGTCAGCATCTCGATACTATAACCATCATCCTTAGCTCCAAGCAAGTTAGCTCTATGTCCTGACCCAGCATTCTGCCCTGGTTTTGGCTTACAAGCCTCCCTCATCCCCTTCACACCTCCAGAGTCTTTGCAGAATCAAACCTCATTCCACTGTGCCCTTTTGCACTGGTTACAGTTTATGTGTTCTCACTGCAAGCAGTTCACCAGAGCCCTCACTGGTTTAAACCAAATGGGGAGTGACAGCTCTGAGGCTGTTGAGGAAGCAAGGTTGTCATCTCTCAGCAGTTTGGCTTGCTGACAATGCCGTGGGCTAGAAGACGCTCCTGCCACTTTGAATTACCATCACCCGTGCTTCAAGGATGCAGAAGCTATTCACAAGACATGACCCTTAAAGCCTCACTGAGGCAGGAGACGCATCTCCAGTTGTTGAATGCATAAGGTAATTTTTGAGGAGCGTGTCACTGTTGAGAAGCGACGTGGCAAAGTGCAAAACAGCTTCACACATGCGTGCCCGTTCCCCCACACACACACACTCTCCTGCATCCTCAGCTATGAAGAGGAACTGCAGCTACTCATGCCCTGACTGAATAGTCACCTGGCTCACTGCTTGCTGCTTCCCCTTTAAGAATGCAGACCGTTCCCCTGAAGGATGTTTATAATTGACATTAATGTCTCCCTCTCAGAGGGACTGCAAAGGAGGAATCTATGCTAAAGCCATCATTTAAAGAACAGCTGTGCGTTTATAGGTTGATCCCATGTCTTGACATAAGGCTTGGCATTCACACTTGTGATGGAAATCCGTAGCACCACGTTGTGGAATCCACTCCTGAGTGTCTCTGTCCACAGGTGGGTAAGAATCAGTGCCTGCTTCCCAAGACCTCCCAGCCAGAATGACACAACTGGAGTTTGGAAAGCAAACTTCCTTAAAGAGGTGGGATTCCTCTCCTGAAATGTAAAGTTTTCCACACTTACCTTAATGCCAATGTAGAAGAGGTTCTGTGCAAATACTCTAAATGCTTGGTTTGCCTCCTCCTATACAGAGAAAGCAGATACTATATGGCAAAGCCAAAACATGTCCTTCTCCCAAAGCTGATGGCAACATCGTGCCATGAGACACAGAAAGCTGCTCCAATGGAATATCTGTGGTACATCTTTTTTAAATACCTCTGCTTCTGCTAGGCAACCTGAGAAAAGTGAGCTTTACTGTCTCTGGACCTCTAATGTCTCCCCAGAATGAGCAGTTCTGCTGAAATAAAGAGAGCTCCTACTAGGAGCACAATCCCCCGAGTGAGCTGGAGGCTGGCAGGACAAGGCTTTGTGTTTTTCACACAAGAAAAAGGATATAAGCTTTTTCTCATTAGTATCTGTAGAAGCCTGATAACTAAATCTCATGTTGGGTTTTGGATCTGAAGCTGTGCTTTGGAATCCTGGACAATTTTTGCTGAGAGCTGCTAGAAGTTGGCATCCCCTGCCACAGCAGGGGACTGGAATTAAATCATCTTTTAAGGTCCCTATTCCAACTATGATCTATGAAACTGGAAGCAAAGAGGATGTCTTTAATGTAGAAGCATTTAGAAGCATAAACATTTATTACTTCACAAACTAAAACCTTTCATAAGATGTACCAAGACCTGCAAATGTGTATTTTAACTGTGTCACCTTCTCCTTAATTCTACATCCACAGAATGGTGGAAGAATTATTGGATTTGGAAGTGCCTGTTTCCACTCATCCCACTAATGCTGAGAACAGCATCGTTCTGAGGTAGATGCCTTGCTACTGGTATCTGAAGTGAGATGAGCTGAATCACCTCCCCACATTTAAACTCCTGCCTACGGAGGGAAGTTCATTCCACAAACAGAGCATTGTAGCAATCACAGACAGTGCCTTCATGCAAACTTTCCCCCCTTTAGAATCCTCTTATAAGGAAATAGGTGAATTCACGTCACTGTCATCTCCTCAGTGGAGACACTTCAGGGATCTCTTGCTTTTATCTAGCTTTTGAATGTCACAAAATTCATAGGACTTATTATCTTCAAGACCTCTAATTCCTCATTAAATTCACTTGAACTTGACTGATGGCTTCAAAACACAGTAACAGAAAGAATGAGACAGACATGTGCACAGGCAGCCCAACCACAGCAGCCTCGTTTCCTTAGAAAACTAAACTAGAGAAGCTGAGGAATTCTGAACTTCCTAAGATTCTTATTTCACCAGAAATGAACACTTGACAATTCATTTTCAAAGATCTAATACTTCATTAAACCAAAACTCTGCACCGGATCAGCTTTCTAAAAATATTCCCTAGTCTCTGAAAAGGAAAGGAATTATGTTCCAGCTGATATTAGTTTTATTATTTCCCCATTATTTCATGAAGCACTCTGCTCCCACTGCCACAGATAATGTGACATCATATGAGAGTGTTAACGTAGGCTATGTTTTAGGGGGTTTTGCACATCATTAAGGGCCGTTGCTATTCAGCACTGATTGAAATGTCTCATCAAAACGTCTGCAGCGTGGTGTAATCAAACAGTTTCCCACTTTCCAGTATAAACAAGAAGATATTTGGATGTAGAAAAGATGAGATTTTTCAATTAGTGCTAAGTAATTGCTGCACTTCTCTGAAGTATAATACACTTTGGAACCAGTTGTGTTGCATATTCATTAATAGTAGTGTCTGTTAAAGTCTGCTCTTGACAAACAGTGAAATACAAGATGAGACAACCAGGGAAAATGCACAATGTGAATGCTGGAAAAGTGAAACAATGTCAGAACATGTTGATATGAACATCCACATCTATTAAATATTTTCTTACAGGAATTTTTCATCCAGATCAAAACAAGCTTTTACATTGAGGGGGGGTGAAAAAAAAGCCTTCAGCCAGCTACAGCTGCATGAACAGTGACAGTGTGCTCTGAACTGAGCAATGGTTGCAGAGAATCTGGTCAGCTACTTGACCTCATTTCTTCCTGACTTGAGGGAAACTTCCAAACATATCTGGAGCTTGGGCTCCACTGACTAAAGAGGAAGGCGACAGAAACAAAAGATCAAGGAACTAATTCAAGCAGACATCTAGAACAGGAATGTCCCCCAGAGACAGTAACCATCAGCATAAAATCTCTAATTCATTGCTAGTTCATTAGTCAGTATTTGTTCTGCTATTAAAGAAAGTATCCAAGTGTCAGGTTCATTTGTGCCCAATGACCATAAGGAACCTTACAAGGAAATCTTTCAAGAAGCTCTAGAAAGATAAGCTTTATATATAAATGTAGGTTCACCCAGGCCCATTCTTATCGTTTCTGAAGCCATCACAACGAGCACTCATGCAACAACCCTTCTGCTGGCAGGTTACTGCAGCACCAGATAACCAGACATCCCTTTGACATCTATCCTTTTGCAGTGCTCCTTAACATTTTCCTTGAACACCCATCACCTTCTGCATTTCCAGGATCTTAAAGTCAGTGCCTTTAGCAAAGGTGAAATCATCAGCTCCCGTTCATTCATTTTTCCACACACGTTGAAGAAAATCCTTTACTGAAAACCACATCTCTCTCAATATGCTGTACACTAAAGCCATAAGAGCTAGTTCCCTGGAGTATTTCATTCAGGGAGGGAGGTGTTTTTGAAGGGAGATAAAAGTATGTGTAGCATGGAAAGCAGTCAGAGGCAGCCCTAGGGTACTTGCAAAAGCAAGAGCAAGTGTTGCAAGGCTGTTGGTCTTCCAAAAGGGAGAGTAGCATCTTGGCATACACGTGAGGGTGAGAAGAACCAGATAAGCATAGAAGGAATCCTCTTTATGAGCTGTGGAACATGTTGGCAGGGGCCCTATGTCCCTCAGAAGGATGAAGCTGTGCATATCAGGGAGCTCCCTGGGACAAATACTTGGCAGAGAGCAAGGTGTGGGTCTGGTGCTCAGTTAGAAGGGAAAAGCTCATTCTGGAAAATCACAGTTGGACAGGAAGAATCAGAATGATGGGATAAAGGCAACAAAAACCAAACACAGCTGAGCAACCTGCAGGTCTCTTGCCTCTGTGCAGAGTCACTATGGAAACCAGTAGGTAAGGCCACTGAGGAGATGAATATTCAGGATGCTAAATCCCTCAAGGCTTCCCCTGTGTGTCTAAGCACACCACTCGTATCTGCACATTGTCAAGCACATGTCACCTGGAAGCAGGGATATACAGGTAAAGAATGAGACACAAAGCATGCCTGTGAACACTCTAGAGACTGCTCTTTCAGACAGGCATGGATTACAGATGGATCTTACTTACTTACATTTATTCCCACAGTTGAAGAGAAGCTTATCCTTGGCCCTTGCCTGAGATTCTACCTTACAGGTCTTCTGCAAACACAGCCCTTCATACAGCCCAAGAAACAAAAAGCACTTTCACCTTTGCACACTTGAACAGAGGATGCTTAATGCAGTATAGAGGAGCAACATCACTGGTGATTTTTTATGAGAGAAAAGCCCAGTTCCCATATGATTGAAAACGAAAATGTTTCAGTACTTCAGAAATGATTAAAAAATAAATGAGGTGAAATGAAAAGTGTAGAGTTTAAATGGTTTGTTCTTCTCCTCCATTCTAGCATATCTTAAAGTAAGGATTTAGAAAGATTAAACTCCAAACTTTTGGAATGAAAATGCAAGTTAAAAACATCAAAACGTTTGGATTAAAGATTTTACTCTTCAGTATTTCAGTTTACAAGTGCACCTTCACTCCTCCTCCCCAAACATATTTCAAGGGAAAAGCAAAAAGCTGTCCCATAAACGAGTAAGCTTACATTAATGAGAAGAGATTGCCATTTATCACCCTTAGCAAAATCAGCAGCTTTGCCTCAAGTGATTCACATTCATGAGTTAGCAGTTTCTGCCTGAAGTTTCCAATCCTCTTTATGCAGTTTGTGATATAGAGCTTTGCTGCAGTTGAGATAGGGTGCAGAGCCTGGGACGGCTGTGAGGCCATGAGTCTTTCTCTGAATTGCTTTTTAAAGGCTGAAGAGCAACACACACTCTGCCTGTGGAGTTACAAGCAGTGTGTTTAAATGTATCTTGCAGTGAGGGAGCACGTTATCTGTGATGAATATGGAACAGTCAGGAGCACTCACTAGAAGAGAGGCTTCTTTGGGGATGTGAAGTTCACCATTCATTTGCTGTGGCAATAATGTACCTACTGTGTGTATAATTGGAGCAAGAGGGTTCATGTATTTTCTGACTGACATATCAGGCATTTCATCAAAGTGCAAGCTGAACTCCAACAAAAGGCAGGTTCAACATGGTATAGAGGCTCTCACCAAAAACCTGCTTATTGTGGAATATGTGCTGATAGAGTGAAACCCTGATCAATGATGAGTTAGTTAGAAGAGCTGCTCCTTGACTCTCGTAACAAACCAAAGACTTAGGGATTCTCTGCTGACTTTGTTTGGCTATCTGGCTGAATTCCACAATATACACATTGGCATCATTTAAAACATCCTCCTAAAGGCAAAGGGGCAGAATTTACAGCAGCAAATGCTACCCTAGATGAGAGAAAAGTTTATTTATAGCTAGCAAAAGTGAAATTAAAAGTATCTATTCAGTCAAAAGCTCAGAGAGTAAAGATGTTTTCATCCCAGCACAGGGGTATAACAGTGTATTGTGTGTACAAATACATCCATAGTCTGAAATGCACCGAGTGTCACGGTCTGAATAAGACCAGCAGGAATTCATATGAATCTTCCTGAAAGAGTTATTGTTTATGGGAGACTGTTCAAAAAGCCAGGTGCTCCAATTTTCTCAAATTGGACATTTTTCTTCTTACTGGACCAAAGCCCCTAAAAGCACAGACTGCATGATAAACTCCAACAGGGCCCATTCAGAAGAAAGCCTGTAGAAAAAGCAGTTTCCCTACATAAGGAGCCAATCTCAATAGGAGAGAAATAACAATTCAAACTACAAATCTCACAGGTAACAGCTGGCAGGGAAACACATTCCAAATCCTGTCAAAGCAAGTCATAGACTTCAGGGCAAAAAGGGATCACAATGAAGACGAGATTTGATTTTCTGCATAATCTAAGTCATTGGCTTTGCCTGAATTATTTTGTATTTCAACTGGAAAATATCTTTCTGGGGGGAAAGAAAAGGTAATTTTTGTTTAATTTAATAACTGCTAGGAGTTGAGGAGCCAACAATGCCCTTAGGGAATTCTTCCAAAGCTTGATTAACCTCTTCTCTCTTTTATTCGTAGTCTGGTTTAACTTCCATGTGCTTGATCTCCATTTAACTTTGCCTGGTAGGCTGAGCTATCCATTCCAGTTTTATGCCCCATACACTTAGATTTAAGCTTAAACATTTGAAGCATCAGAGCCTTACAGCTCTGGCTCCTCTTCTTCTTTGGTTTGTATGTATGTGACATGATTTCCAGGGCTTTTAATGCTTCATTCTTCAAGAGGTATTTCATTTCAGGGTTTGGGGATTTTTTGGCTAGATTAAATAACTATGTGGTTCAATTAAAAACATACTGGTTTCAATAAATCACTTCAATAAAATGGAAGGTAGCACCTAAAAGGTTACCAGCCAGCTCCAGTAATGTTCTCTTTTCCTAAACTCTAAAGCTTTTTTCCTAAAACTTGTTGTTATAAAATCTATCAGAAAGGTGCATTTTATGACCAAGAATAAGATTATTATCTATTTTCAACCAAACTTTGTCCCTTGGTTTTCAATTACATCTTAAGAGGCAGATCTTGGTCAAAAAAAAAATCTCTAAAACCACTGTGAAAATTAAACACAAAAGGAGCAGCCTTACCAAGAAAAAAAAGAAGACAATAAGGAGAAGGTGAAATACTCACTTTGAAATGTAATCTGCTTCATAAAATGTTAACATATTGCCCATCAGCTACTTCTGTGAGCAATTCCTTGTGATTAAGAGGTATGGATTATTAAGTGAGCTGTAGGAGGTTCATGCAGAAATTTCTTCTGCTGTACAAAAGCTCCATCCCTGATCTTGGTCAGATTTTCAAAGCATTTTCAAAGCATCCTCCAAACTGTCTCAGAGTCTGCTCCTGATTTAACAAGAACCTAATTGCCTGATTATTGATTATCTCTTTGAAGTACAGTAATCATGATGCTGCAGCAAATTTGCCATCTGCCTGTCTTGTTAACAACCCGTCTATTTTCACCACAAGCTGTCTTACCAAACGAAAACACATATGGTTTCATCACAGTGCATGTCCTTGAAAGAGCTGCAAACACAGATGGCTTTGGAGAGGAACACAATGGGGTGACAGCTCCAATTTGCCACTCCTTTGCAACTGCCTCTTGTCTTTGACCTCCTCTTGGAGTGCCTGGGATGTCTGTGGAGGTTGTAAAACTTTCAGGCTTGGTCATTATGACTAGAGGACTGTGGTTTCAACCACAATTCTCATAGATCACATCTAAATATCCATATATCCCTTCTGAGCCAAGCTATTGACTTAGAAGGATGGGTAGAATCCAGGCTTACCATCTATTTCAGATCTAGGAAACCAAACTTCTTTTGGTGCTCTAGTTACTCTCAGAAGTGCCACAATTTTCCAAGGATCACCAGCTTTGGTATGCAAGCCACCACCCCAGTTTGGCAAGAATTACTTCAATAGAAAGGGTATATTTTCAGTAAACCTTACTCTACACCCCAGCAGCTCCTCTAATTTAGAAAGCTTTTGTACCATTACAGTTGTCTTTGTGTGATTTCTCTCCATTAAGGTAGAAGCCTACAACAGAGCTATCCACGTCAGAATCCAGCAATTCCCAGACACAACTTATTTCATTCTAAAGTAGATAACAAAAAAAAAGTTCAGTTCTTCATGTCTAGATGTCCAAAATAGCTCTGGAAAACACCCTAGATAATTGACCAAAGTATTCCCAGCCCAAGGAAGACAGATCCCATCATCAGTGCTCTTGCTGTTACTACTTTGCACATGCAGATGAGTCTTCAAAGACAGAGAGAAGCAACAGGCTGATAATGAAGAACTAATAATTAGAAGAGTAATTAGAGCAAGCAGAGTGAGAAAAGATTGGTAATGATCCTAGAACACAAGGTAAAATGATAGGAATCCCAGAATGGTGGGGGTTGGAAGGGATCTCCAGAGATCAACCAGTCCAACCCCTTGCTTAAAGCAGGTCCCACCTAGGTCAGGTTGCACAGCAACACAGCCAAGTGGGTTTTGAAACCTCCAGAGGAGACTTCACCAAGCAGAAGGAAATAAAAATACTCCCAATGAGCAGAGTGGTTTCCCAACACCACCAGCAGAACTGGTTTGTGCCCACCAGTATCCCCAAGATAGTATTTTGGAAGGGGTAGGAAAGATTTCATCTTCACCTAAAAGATTTCTCCTCCTAACAGGGAAAAAAAGTGCCTTGTGTCTCCATTTTCATTTTAGGTTCACTACAAAGTTTGCTGAGGGGGGATCAGTTCAAGGTACTTTTTCAATTACTCTCTGCTTCCTATAGCTTTCCCCTTTTCCAAGACAAAAGTCTTTGGAAGGATTAGTTCCACCACTGGCTTATTGTTCAGAGCTAGGCAGCTCTAAAATGTGTGTAAGGAGATTAGGTTGCATCAGGTCTGAGCACACTCCTGAGAGACCCAAGTACCAGCCCTCAACCTTATGGGATGCACAGGAACACACAAAAGATGTCAAAATGGGGATTTTTTTTTTCTCTTTTTTTACTACAGTTTTATCCAAGAGTCAAATAAAACCTGGTAAACTTAAGCTCTGAAATGAAAGCTGCCAGGAAACTGGCATTTAAAAGCAGAAACTGGTGGTCAACAAGGTTTGCAGGGTTTCTTACAGCCATCTGTAGAATGTGATCTAAATGCCTACACATGAGGAGTTTATAACTAGAGCATGACTTCAGGAAGAAAGATTACCTAAAGCTAAGAACCATGCCTATAATGGGGTCATTTGCTGAAGCAGGTTATCAAACCTGTGCACAACAGTACGACGCAGGATGCTACTCTCATGGAAGTCCTAAAGATTCACAGCTGATCAGATAAAATCCTAGATGTCTACCCCGAGTACATCGTTTTCTAAGCTGGTTAAATCAGTCCCACTACAACTCAGATCATCATTTCCTTATCTGCAAGGTCAAAGAAAAAAAAAAGGCACCTTCAAATGCACAATTACATATAGTTCAAAAGCACAGCCCCATGTGCTTCAAATGCACAGCCCCACGTGCTTCAAATGCACAATTCCAGGAGAGCCTCAGCCCAATTCTTGCTCTACCAGTAGCAACACAAATTTGAAGCTTCTGACAACAACATACTGCTGTCAGCCACATCAAGCAACATTAGAACTCTTTTTACATCATCTTTTAGAAACATCCCACTCTCTCCATTAAGCGTATCAAAGAAAGTGATACACTACTTCATCTCAGCACAGACCTGGAGCACTTAGAATCCAAAAGCATTTCTCACAAGTTGCACAGAAACTTCTCAGAAACGTACTGGAAACAAATCATCGAGACCCTCAGTGCTCCAACCTCAAGACACTGCTCTCAGAGTTCCAACCTCAAGACATTGCTCTCCTTTCAACAAACCTTTCTATCTCTTCATTATTCAACTTGCCCAACTGGCACTTTGTACCAGTTCTAGGGGAAAATGAAGCTGTCAGATCAAATGACCTTTCGTTGTCTGAATGGATTTGCCAAATCAGTTGTGTTGTTTGGAAGAGTCTCATAATTCTTTAACACAATTGTCTCGTTGAATAACAATTTCTCACAGCCAATCTCTAGTGTAATAGCCTAGATATAGGCATCAATTGGAAAACCATAATCCCCTAAAACCAGTGCTTGCAAACCATACACAGAGCAAAAGCTTAAACCACAAGAGCTCCACGCTGATGACTGTTGTCTCACTCCTCCAATCATCCACCTTTTAATTCCAAACACTGGTTACTCACCAGTAATTCAGCCATCCTCCACCGTCAGCTTCAAGTCCTCGCACAAGGAGCCAGTGGCTGCATGAGCATGTTACTGCACGCAGCTCTAACTGGTCCCGAGGCACCTTCTGCAGCTGGGAGTCTTCACAAGGAGGTTTCCTGCTCTTCATGTGAAATGCTGCACTCTGGATCAGACTTCAAACACCAGCACATTGCGCTGTTCAGCCTTCGGAGAGATGTGTCGAGTAATTGCTGCCCTCTTAAATCATTGCTGAGCGCTTTAAACATACAGGAGGTTCGCTAAAGCATTGGAGACGTTGGGCTTAGAAAGTGCTGTGCAAAATGTCCATAATACAATTTGCCTTGTTAAACAGACAGAGTTCTGCAGGCAAGAGATTCCAAAGGCCCAGATTTTTAGGAGAGACAGCACAGAGAATGTAGATCCAGTGTTCCATGGGAGTTACTCCAGCCTTGAGCCTGCAAACAGCTCTGTGTGGGAGGAAGCCTGCTTTTCTAGGCAGCTCTGTGTATCCTGGGCACATCTCAAACGCAGGCTGTAGTGCTGATACTCCATCAAGCTTCAGTGTACATCAGTGTAGCACTGAACCTCCAGCATGATTGCTCAGCAGGCTGTAGTGCAGCTACTCCAGCAAAGCTTCCCATTTCTTTGCCCTAATTTTGTACTGGTTATGTCTTTTTGTTTCTAGAGTCTTCTATGTGCATCTGCTCCAGCCTGGAGTTTGTTTCTTCTTGCTAGAGGCAATGTGCTCTGAATCCTTGAGGCTTTCACATTAAAACAGCCCATCAATACATCAGTGTAGCACTGAATCTCCAGCATGATTGCTCAGCAGGCTGTAGTGCAGCTACTCCAGCAAAGCTTCCCATTTCTTTGCCCTAATTCTGTACTGGTTATGGTATGAGATGTCTTTTTGTTTCTAGAGTCTTCTACGTGCATCTGCTCCAGCCTGGAGTTTGTTTCTTCTTTCTACAGGCAATGTGCTCCGAATCCTTGAGGCTTTCACATTAAAACAGTCCATCGATACATCAGTGTAGCACTGAACCTCCAGCATGATTGCTCAGCCAGCAAAGCTTCCCATTTCTTTGCCCTAATTTTGTACTGAGGGTTTCAACGGCAACGACGCCGAGGAGCCGCGGGAGGGGAGGAACGAAACGGGACGGGACGGGACGGGACGGGACGGGACGGGACGCGCCGGGGCCGCGGGGCGGCGCGACGGGACGGGAGAGGCGCCGCGTGACTGAGGCGCCGCGCGCTTATGGGACCCCGCGCACGAGGCGCCTCGGGGCTGCTTGAGAGAGCGAGAGAGGGGGGGAGCGAGTGAGGGAGCGAGTGAGGGAGGGAGCGAGAGAGGGAGCGCGGGAGGGAGCGAGTGAGGGAGCGAGGGAGGGAGCGAGTGAGGGAGGGAGCGAGAGAGGGAGCGCGGGAGGGAGCGAGTGAGGGAGCGAGGGAGGGAGCGAGTGAGGGAGGGAGCGAGAGAGGGAGCGCGGGAGGGAGCGAGTGAGGGAGCGAGGGAGGGAGCGAGTGAGGGAGGGAGCGAGAGAGGGAGCGCGGGAGGGAGCGAGTGAGGGAGCGAGGGAGGGAGCGAGTGAGGGAGGGAGCGAGAGAGGGAGCGCGGGAGGGAGCGAGTGAGGGAGCGAGGGAGGGAGCGAGTGAGGGAGGGAGCGAGAGAGGGAGCGCGGGAGGGAGCGAGTGAGGGAGCGAGGGAGGGAGCGAGTGAGGGAGGGAGCGAGAGAGGGAGCGCGGGAGGGAGCGAGTGAGGGAGCGAGGGAGGGAGCGAGTGAGGGAGGGAGCGAGAGAGGGAGCGCGGGAGGGAGCGAGTGAGGGAGCGAGGGAGGGAGCGAGTGAGGGAGGGAGCGAGAGAGGGAGCGCGGGAGGGAGCGAGTGAGGGAGCGAGGGAGGGAGCGAGTGAGGGAGGGAGCGAGAGAGGGAGCGCGGGAGGGAGCGAGTGAGGGAGCGAGGGAGGGAGCGAGTGAGGGAGGGAGCGAGAGAGGGAGCGCGGGAGGGAGCGAGTGAGGGAGCGAGGAGGGGAGAGCAAGGGAGCGAGCGAGGGGAGAGCGAGGGGAGAGCGAGGGAGCGAGCGAGTGAGGGGAAGTCGTGAGGGAGGGAGGGAGTGAGTGAGTGAGGGGAGCCCATGAGTGAGGGGAGCCCATGAGTGAGGGGAGCCCATGAGTGAGGGAGCCCATGAGGGAGGGGAGCTCGCGCCTGCCTGAGGAAACTCGTGTCTGAAGCACCACGTGCCTGAGGGAGCTCACGCCTGAGGGAACTTGTGCCTGAAGCGCCTCATGCCTGAGGGAGCTCTTGCCTGAAGTGTCTCTGAGGGAGCTCACACCCAAAATGTCGTGTGTCTGAGGGAGTTCGTGCCTGAGGGAGCTCGCGCCCGAAGCGCCTCATGTCTGAGGGAGCTCGTGCCTGAAGCACCATGTGCCTGAGGAATGGGGCCACACTGCCAAGGGACCAACGTGCCCTGGAGAGATGGGAACACGACAGAGAGAGATCCAGGGGCTGTTGGTGGGACAATTTAAAAAAGCAAATGACTTATAGGCGGGCAGTTGACAGAATCTCAAAGTGTTGAGGGCTGGAAGGGCCCTGCAGAGCTGCCCCAGCCCCTGCTAAAGCAGATTCTCATCGTTGAGGGGGCACAGGAATGTGTCTGGGTGGGTTTGGGAACCCTCCCAAGAAGGAGCCTCCACACTCCCTGGGCAGCCTGGGCCAGGGCTTCCTCACCTCAGCAGCAAAGGACTTTCTCCTCATATTCCAGTGGAGCTTCCTGTGATCCAGCCTGTACCCGCTAATCCTTGTCTTGTCACTGGGTGCTACAGAAAAAGACTCACTCCATCCTCTCAACACCCACCATTTGAGGTATTCCTAAGTGCAGATGAAGACCCCCTCAGCCTTCTCTTCTCCAGGCTGAACAGCCCCACATCCCGCAGCCTTTCATCATAAGGTTTGTGTGGAGTTGCTTTTTGCTTGGTGACAGGGGCAATGGGCTGCAGAGCTGCCCCTGTAAACAGTCCTTGAAACATCCTCTGGCTCTGAGTTGGACCCATCTCCAGCCTGACTCGGCCAATCTGGCAGCTCTGCCATCACATTTAAGAAGGAAATCTGCAGCAGAAGAGGAGATGGAGGAGCAGTACAAGACAGAAATGACTGTGCACACCCCACGGTCAGAGAACGAAGAGCACAAGACCTGAGAGCTCTCCGCAGACTCTCCCCCATGG
Source organism: Urocolius indicus (assembly GCA_013401255.1). Taxonomy (NCBI): domain Eukaryota; kingdom Metazoa; phylum Chordata; class Aves; order Coliiformes; family Coliidae; genus Urocolius; species Urocolius indicus. The sequence continues at coordinate 174,722 of WBNH01008005.1, read as the reverse complement.
GGAGAGAGTATCTCTCCCTGCAGCCCAAGGAGGGCAATGGCAGGGCTGAGAATCACCAGCTGCTCCACTGTGCCTGGATGGCAGGAGACTGTGTGAGAAGGTGGCCCATGGTGCAGGATGTGCTGGAGTGTCTGCAGGCCACAGAGGGACCAGAGGAGCTGCAGCCAACACAACGAACACGCGTTGGAGCAGCCCATCCAGGACTGCCCTGTGTGTGAGGGATCCCGAAAATGCTGATGACGTGAGTTCTGATATTCTCAGGAAGACAGAAGAATCCTTTTGAAGACCCTTCAAGCAATGTTGGCTACTGCTGAGACTGCTGCCTCCACATATTGCACAACACTAAGGTAAGACAGAAACCAAAATGAACCTTGGCTCTTTTAGTCTTAAGTTGTTGTAGCTCCAACTGAGTCACTCTGGTATAGAAATGCTGAGTTATGGGGCCGTGCACTCCTGCCCTCTGACATGTGTGTGCTGCTTTGGGTGGACACTGCTCCTGTGGGGAGATTTGCAGAGGGTGAAATTCATCATGTGCTTGCTACGTCGTGCTGCTCCAACAGCTGCAGAGGAAACCAGAGGCCAGATTCTCCATGGCCTTCTGAGCATGCTGTGCTAAAGCTGGATAATCCACTCATGAGCAATGTGCTGTTAGGCTGTAAATAGTAGTAAATGCTTGAAGATCAGAACAGCCCCGGGAAGTAGATAATGGCTAGTGTACAACAGAGATCCTCTCTGGCATAGCTAGACTGTCACATTCTCCTCCTGCAGAACTCCGTGTGGGGCTGTTGCCAGCTTCATTATACAATGCCCCCAAGTGCCATGAGTTGAGCTGACAAAAGTGGTCTGTTGCCAGTATAGCACCATCAATGCTGGGAGTTTTGCTGGAATCAGCAGGTTGTGGGTTTTTTTTCTCCCTTTAATATTTCTTAGCTAAGGTAGTTGCACCAGCCAAAGGCAAATACTGCTGCAAAGATCCGATTCCTTGAATTCAGAACCACATCTAAAGTATCTAATCCTCTCCTCCCTGCAAACACTGCTCTCAGAGATTCATCCATACTACATACTCTTCCATTTATCAGCAACACTTCATCAGGGGACCAGCCATAAACACCACAAAGGGTTGGAACTAGGTATTTCAGAGCCACAGAGCTTCAGTTTCACAAACAGAAACTGATGAGGGTCAGTCCTCATTTATTCCCAAATGCAATCACCTGCCATTCGCCAGACAATATGAAACTAAATGACTATGCCAGCCTGACAGTATATCCTAGCAGTCACAAGTAACATTAAGGAAATCTGGCTTTTAGTATGAAATGGCACCACATCTGCCTGTTGTGAAGGAAGAGCTGACCCAAGTGCTATTCCCTGATCCCTGGGACTTGCTCAGTGTGGATGTAAAGAGCTGCAAAGAAGTTATTTGTAGTAAGAGGGGAAAAAAATGATAAGAGGGGGGGAAAAAAAAAGATGTTTTGAGTTGTTTTAAAGCCTCAAGAAGAGTTGTATAAAATAAAATACCATTTTCTAGCTAGAAAAATCTCTTGTAACCTGAGTCAGCTCAATCAGTTAGTTGATGTTTCTTGGCAATGTGAAAATGCAAACTGAACAATACACCTCTTGGAGTTTCCCTTCTGGTTAGCTAAAGAAAAAAAAGGGAGAGCACACGAGAGAGAACCCAGGTGTTGTATTTTACTTTAGTGAGAAGAGAAAAGAAGGAGACAACTTGTGAATGCAATTAAATCAGGTAGCAAAAAGCTGAAAATCAGCATCTGTGAAAAGAATTGGTGGTGTGTGGTTTTATATTTAGTGGAAAATGTCCTTTTTCCTCTGTAACTTCTGTGTACAGCCTCAAGGTATAAAGAGAATAGATCTGTGTTTAGCAATCTGTAGCCTGGAGTGTCAGAACTCTATAGTAAATATGTAATGCCACCAAAGGAGCCTTTTGAAAGATGAATGCCCCAAAGCCTCTGAATTCAAAGAAAGGAAATCTTCATAGAGCACAACACCACCTCTGTACAAGTGAGGGTAATGCTGCCTAAAATAAATCTGTGTCTATGACTCACTAACTCCCTCCTACTTACACTAATGGGTTACCCATGCATACACTGCAGGAGCCCCATCTCCCTAGATAATCACATATTCCAGGAGCACACAGCAGAACCTCGGATTCAGAAGCAGACACTTGCTTTAAACCTGGGTCATTTCTCTGCTGCCTGAGGACACAGCCCCAAGACTGCTGTAACATTCTTAGTAGGTGATTATGGGAAGGATTTTCTTATCTACAGCTCTGTGTTCGGTCATTTTTTTTTTCTGAGGAAGCTGCACTGTGAGCTTCTCGTGTTTATTTTAGGTACTGTATCAGATTAGCTTGTTACCTGGTCAAAAATAATTGTCCCAGAGGTTAATGATATTTTTTGGTAAACAGAAATTTACGAGAGAAACAGGAAATCACATTACAGAACCGTTTCTGGCATTCTTACTGAATGTCAAACAGGCTATGCAGTGCTTGTTCTATCCAGCCACTGTTCCTCAAGGCCTGGGAGCTCACTGTTTCCTATATCCTTTCAGCTTTCCAGCAGAGTGATGCTGTTAGCCCTGCTTTATGGGAAGGCAATCGTAAGGAAAGCTGTTGTTATGCTGGTTAGTGATATGATTGGATTTTGGCTAAAAGCTAGGCATCTAGTTTAGTCCAAGCTGGCTGGATATGCTGCTGGGGAGAGAAAGATCCAGAAGGCATTTCATCACACCCCTAAATGTCTAACAGAAATGAGGGAGAGGTTATATAGTGCCTGCCTGTACTGGGATATTATAAGCACTCAGCCCACAAGAAGAAAAGCCCATAGCCATATACACACTGCCATTGGACAGCCAGACCTAAGGTCCCTTTCTGGAGTCTGCTTTGAGATTTGCTGTAAAAGTGACTAGAGACCCAGCAGTCTGGAAGTGTAGCACCCCATGAACGTTTATTATGGAGATTTATACAGTAATCAGACCCAAATTCAAAGCCTGCTGTGTGATGGATGTTCAATGTACCCCCAAACATGAATGCAGTAAGGGAAGGCAATAAGTTCAGTTGATAGGTGTGTGTTTGGGAGCTGTGGACACAGGGCAAATGCTTGTGTGGGCATCTTTTCAGGGACTTTACCCTCATCTCTGTCTAAGCCAGGTACCCTAAAGAAACTGGCCTGGTTGCAGTAGTACTCCTGAAAAAACATTTAGATCCCATTCTGAAAGATCTTTGAGCATGTGTAGCTCTGGTAAGGGACTGGTGTTGTTCTTTTCACTCTGCAGTTTTAAGTGACTCTGGCCTGCCTTGGGAGTTTACTAGGGAGCCAATCTCACACCTCAGGTCTTATGAGCACCATCAATGACTGCCAGACATTGCAGGGCATCATTTAAAATGCAATTAAAAGGCTCTGCAGCTCTTCATAGAGGAGAGAGAGAAAATGCTGCATTGAATTCTGCAGACCTGACGAGCAAAGAAATGAGTAAAAGTGAGTGGTGCTAGAAAAACTCCTTTCAACTAAACTCCCTCGAATGGAAAGGAAAGAGAGAATTAGCAAACAGAATGTTATGCAATCCTGTTCTTTCAATGAGAGATTCATAGGTAGGCTTTCTTTGAATGCAGTGAGATTGATCCTTGGAGGAAAAAGAATTAATGGAAAAGGAGAGCATGAAAGGTACAGTAGGTGTGACAAGGCACAAGCCCCTCTTCCAGGGTCAAAATGGAAAAGGCAAGGCTTGATTTCAAACTGTTTCCTCATGTAAATGTTGGCTATTCCACTCCCTAGAAGATGACTCTCATTACCCAGCTCTGTCAGGCTTATCTTTTCTTTTGTTAGAGGAATAGGGAGAGGAAGCTAAAAACAACTGCTCACTGGAGAACACTAGCCAGGCAAACTGCACCATCAGTCTTCAACTGCTTCATCAGCTGCAAGGATGACATTAGCAATGGGCTCTGTTCAGTGCTTTTACTGTGTTATTACTTATTTACTCACATGTAACTCCCAGAAGACCCCAGTTCAGTAAGCACCATTAAAGAGAAAGATTTGAGAAGAAAGCTCCTTCCCTGCTTCTCATCAGCTCCCATATCAGTCCAAGTTTTCTCCTTTTCGTTCTTGAAATCAGAACCAAGTTTGTAGCATGAAGAATATTTGCCTGGTCACACAGTCTCCAATTATTACAATGACAAAACAGAATTAATTGCATGGGAGACTTTCAAATGAGTTTCTAAGGAAGAGTTTACAGCTTAGTTTTAACCAGCAGTTCTCATCCTCCTGAGACTGAGTGCTGTGTGCTTCTTCAAAAAGATAAAGGTCCCTTGTCCCTCGTAGCTTTTTAGGGAGCGTGGCTGTTGTTTGATCTGAAAGCCCATGGGTTGAGTAGTTTGGGTACTGACAGGCTGCTGTCACTTGAAAAACAGCTTGAGAAACGCCACAGGAATTGAGGAGAGGGGACTTGAGCAGAGAAAATGAGATGAAGGAAGCAAAAGGAATCCAGAGGGGAAAGAGGAAAAGTGACCTTGGAGAAGTGTTGAAGGATCTGAATTTCAGCACCTATTCCCAGGAAAGAAAGGGGATGTTTCAAGTGATGTCTGCCCCAAGTCCCAGAGGCTTTGGGTTGACTTCTCACAGCAGAAGTTCTTTGACAGCTGACCCATAGCACTGCCAGGGCTCAGCAGCTTCGTGAGCAGAGAGGGAGCCAAACAGCCCAACAAGTAGATTAGGAAAACAAACAGGAGCTCATCTCTGAATTCTGATTCCTTTGCTGGAAGGGAGATGTGTTTGCTGGTATCTGCCAGCAGAGCTGCTCTGGTGCCATCTCTGCCTGCCTGCAGGAAATGAGTATTGTCAATTTTATAGAAGCTGAAAAGCACCTTAATGCCACGTCACCTGTATTCATGCAGGATAAGTCTGGTTCCTAGCTCTGTTCATCTTCCATGCTCTGATTTTGGGTTATCTGTTCTTTCCAGACAAGCAGCTTAAAACATCCCTTCTTGCAGGAACCCTGTTTACAAATCTAAAAGATGAAATTTTACCAGTGAGAGAGGAATTTAGAACTAGACCTACTGCATTTCTGGTGCTTGCCAGTGAGCAGTGCTGCCTAGCCAGCATCTGCAACTCTGCTCTCCCAAAAGCAAACAAATCAAGAGCAACTTTGTCAGCAGGCTCCAGATTTTGGAGCCATGTGGCCATGGAAAAACTACAGAATGTGCTATTAAAGTAAGAAAAAAAAATAACCTAACAGCAAAAGAATTGTGTTTGCAAAATTAATCTAAAGTTGAATTAATTGTATACAGGGTCAAAGTCAACTCAAAAGCTACATGAATGACCTGAAATAATTGAACCCTGTTTAGATAAAACACTTTGATGCTGTAAAGTCAAAGATGGAGTTGGAATAATTTGTACTGATTTCCCCTTAACAAATTGTTATGAAAAACTAATGCGTTCCCATTAAATAATTCAACTTAAATGAATCTGTCTTTTCTAGCAAAGACATCCTGTCAGTGTGTTTTCCAGGCACCTCTCTGACAACAGCAATTAATGCAGTGTTGAAGAGAGAGATCTTAGGAGTGAGAGCCATACTGAGAGCTCATCTTTGGTGCATATACTAAAGGGTATAAATGTATAGAAGGTTCATTGTGCTTCCAAACTCTAAGAGAGTATGTAATGAGGCTGTGGCCACCAAAAAGTGATAATCTCTATTTTCTGCTTATATGACTATTTCATTGCAGCCCATCCATAGGGACAGGTAGTAACAGTGGCAAGTTCTAACCTGCTGTAAAGTCACAGCAGTGACACTTCTACCCTGATGCCACCCAAATCATTGCTTGAAAATCCAGGGCCAAATCCCCAAGCTTCACAGCAAGCCATTCAGCTTACAACCAAACCCTCACAGATTTCTCTTCCTCCCTCTTCTAAGTAACTTTCTGTACACTATAGCAGACTATCTCTTGATGCCCTTTACCTCTTATGATACGTGTAATTTCTTCCAGCAATGCTTCTCTGAAGTTATGCTCTAAATGCACTTGGTTTTCTGGCCAGATATGAAAGTGCAACCGGGTCAACAGTTTGTGGCTCAAAGAGTTCAAACACTAATGGATGTGTTCCTGCTCTGCTTTCATTCTTTCTTTACTTAGGAAATCCTAGTCCCACAAACTTTGTTCTCCAGAGAGATCAAGTTTCATCTTCTTATACACCAAAGAACAGCTTGGGGAGGGAAGGGATAGCATCACTGAAGCTCAGAGGATTGCTATAAACACCTCTGAGCTCAGGGGACCAGACTTTCAGTTACAAATTCCTATTTTATTGGGCTCAAGAAGGAACACAAAACCACGTTTGACTATTCCCTTCACGTGTGTGAGGGAAACAATTGTTTTATCAGCAGTGCAGGGAACTGGGCTGTCGTTAAATCCTCCTGAGAGCTTCTGAAATACAAGAGTGTGAGTGACTTTCAGGCAACGTGGGGCTGCTTCGGTGTGGGGAATGGAGTGGGAACTCATGTCACTGCAGAGAGCTTGCCAGTCTTTGTCACTGAATTCAAACACACTGGACTCCTACATCTTCACTCAGCCTTGACACCTGGATCCATTAGGAATTTGCAATTCTAATTTGAATCAGCCACACTAATTGTGCTTTTTTTTTTTTAATTGGCTGCACTATTGATTTTCTAAGATATGTGATGCTCTTCTACCTGTGTGTGAGGCTCCTGCTGGGAGCTGCTAATGGAAAAAAAACACCTCAATTAGCAAGAATTCCCTCTGAAATCCTTGCAAATCCAATATTGCTGATTAGTTTGTTAAAAAAAATCTTATTAAGAAGAGCTTGGTGACTTCCCTAATAATAGCAAGAAGCAGATCCTCATGCTGGGCTCCCTAGAAGGCTAATCTCTCCTTCTCCTTTTTCCTTCCCTGCCTCCAGCAAGGTTCAGAATTTGCAGCAAGCAGGAATTCATTTTCCTGCCTCTCCCTGGTGAAGCATGGAGGAGGAGATCTATGGTTCCTTTCTTCCTTTTTTGGCTCCATGTGGGAAAGGAAACTACGGAAAGAAATTAATGATGTTCACCCAGATTGAAAAAGAGTAGTGGGAAGTGCCAAAAGATAAAAGTCTCTTTCATCCTTCAGTGCTTCGTCAGGAAAATTAGTTGTATCCCTTGCTTATCCTTTTCCTACTTCAATCTTGATTTCATATTGGCTTAGTTAAGGAACTCCTCCTGACAAATGGAAAAGGCACTTTCTTCCTGCCTCTTCTTTTGCTCATCACCACAAGAGGTGGCAGAACCCAGAGATAACAAGGCAGTTTGTGTTTGGGACACCAACCAGTGCTCACTCAGAGCTTAATGATCTCTTTCCCACAGGCATCAGTTTGGCTTCCTTTGCTTTAACTTGTGCCCGTGGCATCAGGCACCAAGCAAATTAATACCATGCAGAATTAAGGCAACAAATGCATCTGCACACAGTGCAGCCTATTGCTTTATTTTCAGGTAATCATTGCAATTTCTGAGAGCCAGACAGACTTTTAACTTAGGGGAAAAAAGGGGATTTTGTCTCTTTTTATTCCCTTGGGCTGTATCAGCATTAAAGAGATACTTAAATTGGAGGTTTCACAAGCAGGGCCCTTGCTTTGACTGCATATAACTGCAACAGAGGTTTGGCTTCACCATGATGCTCTCTACAGCTCCCTAATGTGGTTTGAACAAGTCTGTGTCAGTTCCTCTATCAAGACAGCAGAGATAACAGCTCTATTTCCAGAAACATTGCTAGGTGGAGAGCTCGAGCGAGCAAGCAAGCACAGTCCGTCCCTTCTTCCTCATCTTAGTTAACATATCAACAACTTACAGATGTTGCTGTCACTGAAGATACCTTCAAATCCAAACAGATCTGAAGCAGTGCCTCCTAGCACAAAGGCCACTCACATTCCTTGTTTCCCTTAGCCAGAGAGTTTGGCTGAAACATCTCTACAAAGTTTGTACCAAACTACATTTTCTACAGACAATAAACCACACAGAGCTTTGGGAAGGACTCCCTGGCCAGCTCTAAAGTTTACAAAATGCCATGGCTATTCCAGTTGTGAGTTGTTTTGTTCATTTTGTTTCAAGTGCAGTATGGGCACGGTGAAAATGAAAATGGTAAGTCAACAGGCGATTAGGAAGCAGTGAAACTGAACACAAGGGAGCCTTTTCCTACCTTGAGGGAACCCAGGAGCTCTGGAAATGAGTACAAGAAGCTTCATCACTTCTTAACTTTAAAGCCTACCCTTTTTGTTGAGGTGGTGTTGCACCCCCCATCAGTTAATGGGGAAGGAGAACACTGCCACGAGACAATTCAGAACAGGAGCACTGGATAAAATAACCAGCCCTGGCAGAAGTTGCTCATATGGTGAAGTAACTGCTCTGCAGAGGGCAGGTAAGAGCAGCCACAGTGAGGAGGCTATTTTCACTGTTTTCCTTTCCTTACTCCTTCTGAGTCTCTGGACTGTAGCTGGGGCCATCCACCATTCTCATTCAGCACATGCTAATTTTGACATTTCCATAATGTCTGCTTGTCATCACCAACTCTTAATTTAACCTCACTGCAGAAATGCCTCCTGCATTTCAACCAGACAGGCTGGAGTTTAATTACACAGTCAGGCAGCTGGACTTTGTTGCAGTATATCCAGCCAGTCTCTGATTTTGTGTGTAGAATTGCTGAAATACTTCTTTTCCCACCTTCCTGTCCTCTCTCCTCTCAATCTACATTCTCATTTAGCAGCCACAGTCACCTGAAAATGTTTTGCTGGCCAAAAAAAAAACCTGCTGCTGAGTTCAAGTAGGGCTTTATTTTGTCCCCTTTGGATTTCTTCATCAACCTGTTGGTGTAGAGAGGAGTCATTGAGTTAATGGGGCTCAGGAGCCTGTTTTTCCTCAAACCCAGCTGATGTCATGCCTCAGCACTAAGCATTGTTAGTCTCTCACATCTCTTACTCCTTGAGACAGCACAGCACTATTCTGAATTCCTCCTTTTGAGATGAGTGGGCACTTGTGCTGCTACAGTCTTTTCTTAAATGTGGTTAAGACTCCCCTGCCTCTTGAGAGCTTTATCTGTCTTTGAGTCTCTGGCTCTGGGTGCCCCAAAGACTGCAAAAGAAGAGCTGGGCAGCCCCAGGAGAGCAAACTGCTAAACATAAACCACTGCCAGAGCTCAGGGTCACCCAAGGACTTAAGCCAAATTACACCTTTCTGTGTGATGCATTTTCTCTGTGCCACATTGAGAAGTCCCAATGCTATTGTAGGGGAAAAAATTATCTTACTAGCTTTAGGCAGTGACACTTTAGCAGAAATAACATCTAGCTCTTACTGAAAGGCAGTAAGGAATCTAACTCCAGTCTTTGCAAATACCACCACCCCAGACACCTACTTATATCTTCTGGTGGACTAAATCCATTCCCAATTCTGGCTCCTACTTCGTGGCTAATCTGTCTAAACAACAGTGCAGCATGTTAAATAACCTCAGTACCGAGCTGAACGTGGTGAGGGGCAGTTCCTGTCTCACAAGATCAACTGCCCTTGCACCAGTGGTGGAAAACTTGAAGGGAAGGGAAAGGATAAACTGACAGCAGGATTATATTTCACTTAATTCATGCATCAAACCCCAGACTGAAGGACTAAGAACTCAGTGAGGCTCTTGGGACTTGTCTTTATCCATATGCAGGAACTGTGTCACCTGTGAACCAAAGTCATTGCTGGCACAGGGCATGTCAGAAGGATGCTTGAAAGTGATAGGCCAAGGAAACAGTGAAATATACTGTATAGAAATACAAATCATCAGCTGTGTCCTCCCTGTACGTCCCATCCCAGATCACTGGTGGATGACTCAGTACAGCCAGCTGCAACCATCAGGAGGTTGTAACAAAGTGAAGGCAAGGAGTAGTCTGATCGTGTAAACAGGAGAGTTCTGTCTTCATTCACATCAGCCTCGGTCCCTCCTTTGATCTACCCTGCTAAACAACAGCTAATGTCATTAAGGAACATTCAGACTCCTCGGGATCCACAGCTAAAAGTATTAACACCTCAGAGTGGCAGCTTGAATCAAACTGTTTAGGCAAAGAGGAGAAGGAGGAAGAAAAGACGGTAAGTGGAAAAATGCAATTCTCCAAGCAAGCTGCACTGTGTAAATACCACAGTTCCTGCTGCTCTGCCAGGCAGCAGAAAGGAACTGGAAAGGGAATTAAGCTGTCTCCTGTCATAATCTTAACTTGTGCTTTTGCATAATGAGCTGGAGTGACTGTGTCTCTAACATCTTCCTAAAAGCTCTGTGGTCTAGAAGAGGAGAGCAACGAAGTGGCATTTTGCTGCCCAATGTTATTCAGCATTCCTGTAATGTTCCCATCTGGTTTTCAAATGAGTCCTTCCAGTTAGGAAGTTCATTAAGAAAAAAATGGCTTTGCCTTAAGCACTCTGCACCTTTATCTACTGAGAGATCTGCTTTATTTGTAGGAGTGCTGGGGGAAAAAAATCCCTGAAGACCTCAATGGAGGAAGCTTATTCTAGAGAGAAATAATAGTGCTTGTAATTGTTCTGCAGAATCCTGGAAAACGTCTTGTTTCCATTTTCCTTTACTGGTATTAAATTTTAATGCAGGAGTGTCCATTGATATTCATTATTCATCTGCCTTTGAATTTTTAACCAACGTGTGCTGGGGATTCTTTCAGAAGTTGTGTATTTATAGAGAGCTGGGAGTGAACAGCTCTTCACCTGTGCTCATAACTGCTGTCACACTTCAGGAACCATTTTCAATAAAAATAGGTGGCTGATAACCATAATCAGACAATGTCATGAAGGAAAGGCTGCCAGGACTCAACTGCTCAGGAAGAGTGTGTGGTGGTTTAGCCCAATATCCACCCAGTCATAATATCACTGCCCCTCCTAAACTGGACAAGAGATGAGAGAGAAATAGAACAAACTGCTTGGGAGTTAAGGATGGAGAGCTCACTCAGCAATGAGCATCACGGGCAAAACAGACTCAACTTGGGGAGAAAAAGGGTTGATTTAGTAAAGAAAACATTAAGAGCAAGGAGATGAGAAATAAAAGTGAATCTTAAAACGCCGACCCCTTCACTTCCCAGGACTCCCTTTCCTTCTTCCCCCAGCGGCTCAGGGGATGGGGACTGGGGTCAATTGGTTACAGATGGACTTTGCTGCTGCTGCTTCTCAGGGAGAGGCCTCCTCACCCTTCCCACTGCTGCACTGTGG
>WBNH01008005.1:56906-163447 GCA_013401255.1 Urocolius indicus | reverse complement strand
TCTCTGCTTCCCTGTGGCCTCCATGGGCTGCAGGGGGACAACCTGCTTCACCGTGGGCCTCACCACATATCACAGGGGAGCCTTCTTTTCATTGTCTAAGCACCCTCCTTCTTCACTGCCCTTGGTGCCTGCAGAGCTGTTTCACATTCTCCCTCCCTGTTGCTGCTGCCGTTCAGCAACTGCACAACAACTTCTTCCCCAATGTGTTACTCACAGAGCTGTTATCTCCAGCACTAACTGGCCAGGCCTGGGGCAGGTGCAGGCTCCAGCCTGCTTAAAACTGACTGGCCCTAACTCTGTCAGCTACAGTGGAAGCTTCTGGCAACTCTGTTTAAAGAAGCCACCCTTTTAGCCCCCCTGCTACCAAAAAATCTGGCCCAGGCCAAAACCACTACAGAGTGAGACTCATCTCTTCTGGGGATCTGTCTCAGGAGCTGTGTGATCTCTGACACCCTCAGTGTGAAGACTCTGTGATACGTAGGCCACGTGTTGGCTCTCAGTGTGATGATGAATTTCACTTTCTAAGAGCCAAGTGACATGATTTACGACAGAGATTTTCTTTTCCCCCCTCAAATATCACTTATTCCTTCATTCTCTTCCTCAGGAGTAATCCAAATGCAAACTGTACTTTCCTTTGAAAGCATTTGGAATTCTGCTTTATTTTCTCTTTTCCTTTTTCACTCTATACATAGTTTGTAAATCAAATTCCCATTTCTGTCGTGTTGATGTCTCTAGCACTCTTCATTTTTTAAACAAGAATCATGAGGTTTAGAGTGATTTTTTTTCAGCCACAGCTCTTGGAAACACATAACTGTGTGAGAATCTCAGTTTGCACTTGGAAGGGGATTTGTAGCTTTGTATTGCAAAGGAAGTAGGAAAATATCACACAAATGTGCTGAGAAGGACTGACAACTGGGAAGCAAATAGAATTCCTTTACATTTATTCTCCAAAGAAAATGTACACAGCTTTCTCCCTCCCCCAAACTTTTTCTCCTTGTGTTTATTTGTGGGAGGAGGAAACAGAAAAGGCATCTTTCCTTCTGAAGGCAACTAAACTATGTGGGATGAACTTTCTTCTGGAGCTGCCTGCTGCTATGCAGAGAGGTTAAAGGATGGGATTCAACCTAAACAGCCTTGGGAGAGCAGCTCAGGTGCAGAAGCCTTTCTATAGTCACTGGAGATGTATTAAATGGGGTTTGGGTGTTGTGCATTTCACCAAATGTAGATGTTGACTTTGGTGATAGAAACTTGCTCCCCGTTGTAGTCAGTAAAGCATGAATGAACACAAAGTGGCCTGGGGTGGTAGATTGGGTTACCTTCTGTAATTGATTGAGCTTGTAGGTGACAACTTGACCTCTAGGAGAGCAGAGCCACGGCAGAGATTACAAGGAAGCTGACAGGTAAAGTTCAATCTCCTTTCTTACCTCAGGCAAAAAACTCTGCATTGCTAATACTTCAACTTCTGCTACTTCCCATCATATACCTATTGGGGCAGGGGACTCTGATTACAAACAACATTGTGTTCCCTGAGTCCACCTGGCTTTAATTCTTGCTTAGAGCCCCTTCTGAGAGCTCCAACCACTGTGAAAAGGCAGGAGAGCAAAACACCTTGCCCAAACATGAAACTGAGTGAATTCTTCACTTAGAGAGGTTCACCATAGCATGATTGGTTAGTTAGGGCTAAAACCACCACAGGCTTTTTGATCATGAAGGCATGAAGGGTTGAGACAAAGACTAATCTGACAAAGAGTATGTTGAGGTTTGTTACACCCATCTTCTTACATTGACCATACAAGAAGATCAGAATCCTTGCTCAGCTGTTTACGTGGTGCTTTTATCTGACCTCTTACCTGCTCTGTGTGTTCCCTGTGGTGCTGTTTATCACCTCAGGGAAAGTAATGAAGATGACAATTTTGTTATACTGAGTTCTTTCAGCTTATGATATGATGATGGCATTGGTTATGGGGCTTAGCTGGTATTTGTATACAGTGTTGTGGTCACTCTCATACCTTGGGCTTTTCCATTCAGAAGTTATTAGCAATTAAAGCCAACCTATGGACAAGACAAGGGGGAATACTTTCTCCCACCCTTTTATTTCCTCTTTTTCCTTCTGGCTGACTAAAACAACACCTGAGAAAGTTGTGTATTCTTGGGACATTCCAATTATCCTGCTTTTACTGTTCTGTCTCCTGAATATGCTTCATATCTTGCTTAAGGTTGTAACATTCATTCAAAGTCTCACCCAAAGATCTGCCATTTTTCTTCTGATAATTCTGCTGCCTTCTCTTTGCTAGAACTCTTTAGTTGCTGCTGTGGGTCATTGAATAGTGAAAAAGAAAGGTGTAGTCATGAGTTTCTTGGGATGCTCTGTGAAGTCTAGAAGCCAAGAATCTACTGTGGGATAAAGAGGAACCAGACACCTTTGTGATTCAAAATGGAGACATCTGTTTAGTCTGTTTCTCTGGAGCCATCTGGTTGAATAAGAGCAGATAAAATTAATTACCCTAAACTCATATGCCAAAAGTCTGCTGTGGCTTGGACTGAGACTACTAAAGGCAACCTGAATCTCAATCCCCATCTAAAGAGATACCATGTTTACAAGGGAAAGGTGTTTGCCTGTGAAATATATAGCAACAATGGAATCCAAAGCACTTAACAGATAAAACAATGCAGGAGCATCTCTCCAGACAATGACCTCATGCCTGTGACACTGCAAGAGCTGTACTTTCTCTGCCTGGTCTGTCTGAAACACTCCCTCCACCTGCAAAAGCTTGTATAGCTTGGACCCAGGGCACTGATTTGCAAAGGCTCTGAAAGCCAGCCTGTTGACAGTTTTCATGTATTGATCAGTCCTTGTCAACACATCCAGCGTGCCAGGCTCAAGGATCAAAGGAAGCACTCTCCCTGAGTTAGAAATTGTCTGCAGCACCCAGGAGGGTTCTGCTCAGGGATGTGCACAAGATGCATTTGTAGTACTTGCTGGCCAGGCACAGTCCACTGTATGTTCAACAGTAGGCAGGTCATTGTCTTCCCTACAAGCCTGATGATTTCAGTCTTCACGTGCTTACAGTCAGGTGAGAGAGAAAGAAGGGAAGCAAATACCATCAATGACTACTTCATGACAACTCTGGTGCGTTTCATTACCCCCCCATTTTCTACCAAGGCATAGCACATAAGGCAGCAGGCTGGAGAAACAAAGAACAGGCTCTAGAACTATGATTTCAACTCCAATCATCAGAGCCTGTGGGCTACATCCCCACCCTTGCAGGGAAAGCCCATTGCAGGCAGCGTACACTGTCCATCTCAACCCCACCACAGCTTCCTCCTCTTCCAGGAACAACTGCAGTATTTGGGTTGGTTTATACACACCTTGCAGAGCAGGTATCATGTTCATGATTGCTCTTTCTCAGTGTGATATAAACCACTGTCACCCCTCAGCCTCTATCCTTCCAGATCTTCTTTTTTTCAGCTGCTTCAGACTAATTCCAGCACGTATTGATTTTTGTCTTCCTGCTATCCTGGACTTTCAGTCTCTTTCTGACTGCAGTGGTAGTTACAGAGCTTAGCTATATACAGTGAGCATGGGTGACCTTCCCACACATTCCTGGCTTGTTAATATATTGCTGCTCCCCAGAAATGTCAGGGTTCAGCTGTAATGAACTCATAAGTGACCCTTTCCCAAGGCCCAAACACTCAGGCATAGATCCAAAAGAAGTATTTCTCTAAGCTCTACTAAAAATCCATGACAATTCTGCATTGACATGCTTTGCAGAGTTGGTTTTGTGGTGATAGCCATTGAGAAAAATGTCTCTTTTTTAATGAAAATCTAAATTTAGGGTTGTTTTTTTTTTTTCATTAGTATTATTTCTCTGAGGTCAGAAACAGAAACAAAGTTCTGAGTAAAGAAAGCTTCTTCCAGAAGAAAAAAACTTAGAGGTATTTAAGTGGTGTGGAGAATGAAAGAGCCATTCACAAGGGGATCATGAATCTCTGAGAAGTGACTGGATAATTTCTGAGACCAGAATGAAATCAATATCAAAAATGTGATCTGAAAGAATATTGAGTATACGTGTTGCATATATTTATTAGCACAAGGGGTAAATATTTTAGATCACAGCTTCACTTTGACACGTTTGTATTGCTTTGTATAATGCTACGAGGCACTTGCTTTCCTCTGAACTTCAATCCACAGATGGATTTCACAAGATAAATGTGACCCAGCAGAAGTTCATTTCGTGTTGGCCTTCACAAAGTCTTTTCTCACACTGTTGTGTGTTTCTTGAGAGAAAAATACACATCTCAAAGAAAAACTATGAAGTAGACATGGAGCACGAAAAAACTTTGCTGAAATGTAGACTCAAGACACATTCCCCAGCAGCTGAGGGCTGGGTGCTGTAATGAAGAGCATTAGGAGATATCATTACTGGAAGAGCACACAAGAGATAGAGAGAACCACTTAACATGGAACAGATTTGTTCCAGAGACTGTTACATGGGTTTAGCAACAGACAGTGTTACTCCTGTGAGTCTCTTGAATTTACTAATGTAGATACAGCCTTATTTTCTCAGGTAGTAGCATTTATAGCTCTTTGAAATGTTAAGATGACTCCTTCTAGTCCTCTTGAAATAAGAAGGCACAAGGGTTACCATTTCTCTCACTGTTACACTTGCATGTTAAACAAGACAAATTGTCCCCCCAGGCCTTAGGGGAACATCCACGTGTTCAACAGCAACAGCACAGTGACACAGCAAATCCAAGTTGAGAAGAGAGCATTTTTCAAGTGGCTCACAGCTGCTTCAACGTGAAGTGATTCTCTTCAGACCTGCAAAATTGATGTCCTCGATGCTCCAATTGTTTTGGAAGGGACAACTAAGTATCAGGATCATTTGTCAAAGCTGTCTGAAATCTTCCAAACTAGTCAGACAACTGGATGTTAGAAAGATTTCTAGCTTGGATTCCTGCTGATCTTTGAAGAGTTTGAACATCTCATCAAGCTGATAATGAGCATTTAAAGCTGTCTTTCAGGAAAAGCCTATGCTAAACCTGTAAAAAATATTACTGCTGCTTCTGAACTATACTCATTGTACAAGAATACTCCTGTTTCTAATCGTGTTGTTCTTTGAAACAGTCCAAACAAACATCAACTCCTCCTTAAGACATTCTTTTCTGAGCTTGGCTAAATAAGCGAAAGATAAATCTACTGGTAATGCAATTCAAGTCATAATTATACAGAAATACATATGCAATTACTTTCCCATCCTCATTAAAGTTGAATGAATGCTTAGGGGGTTTTAACTACCTTTTAAGTACAGAGCAAAAAGAAAGTGAATTAGATAGCTGTGAAATTTTACGTGGTAAACTTTTCCTAGCAGAAGGGTGAAAGAAAAAAGTTGCTCTGGTTCTTGGAGAGAAAAAAAAAAATAACAGCTAAACATTCTGTGCAAAGAAATTAAGAATGCAAGCAAAGTGTATTAATACAAATTCCATTAGAGACTTATTGCTTGTGCAATTTTCAACTAATTGCATTGCAGCAAGATTTCTCTCTTGGCTAGGCATCACGTTTCCAGCAGCTCCAGATGATACCTAATGAAGCTTTGTTTAAAAGAGTGGGACAAAGGAGATGAATTGTTGTTAAGGACATGCCAAATGAGAGGTTGGTGAGTGATGTGTGAGAAAGGTCCCTGCATACAGGTGGTAAGATGATCAGGGTGGTGTATTGTGCTCCCAGGAAGAATTTTACATGAAGCAAATGAAATGAAATCCACTTAAATCCTGTGTTGGAACACCAGGAGCTAAAAGGTCTGGAGCAGGGAAGGTGGGGCTTCCTCTCACTTGGCAGGAGAGCAAATTAAATATCAGGTAAAGACTGATATGATGGACAGGGAGAGGAAGAAGAAACTAATTTGAAGCACCTGACAAGACTGGACCACCACAGGAGTCTTCTCCAGAGGGAACACTGTCATTAACATCTCTCAGAGACCTGGTTTGTCACAGAATTGTCTTTCCCTCAGGCAGAAAAATGCAATACTTCGTTATTCCTTCTCCTCTCCCCAACTGGTTAGTTGGCTGATGAAATTACATGCTCAGTATTTCAAACATAGACTAATCAAGTCTGACTAGACAAAATCAGGTAGCAGGCAATTACCTTTGGTGTGTTAGAGGTAATGCACTTCAGCAGGCCTTGCCTGTGTTTTAGGAAAAGATCAACAGCCCAGGGTCACCTTTACTTTCTGGCAGCTCCCATCCTATGTGGTGATGAGGACCCAGCTCCTTTTGAAGCCCACCTCAGATGCACAGAGCAAGTACTTCTCCGTTAGTCTGTCACTTGTCAGCTATTTGCTCACTGGGTTTGCAGTCCCAGCAGTGTCAGAGCAGCAGCTTTCAGTCCACTTGACTTGCTTTCTGAGGAATGTGTTGCACATCCTTTGACACCTAAGGAACAACTAGGATAAGTATCAGACCCTTAAGTACTGTTCTTTCTCTCTTCCACTGTCAAGTTCTCAGGCATCACCCCAGTCATCCAAAGTACCTGTTTGCAGTTGCCAGCACCATCAGTGTGTTCATTTTGCCATGTACTTTACCAGGAGAAGGTAACTTTCAAGTAAATCCAGAGAGACAAGAAAAAGAATAGCCCAGCCTTTGGAGAAGCTCTGCAAAAAGCAGCAGTAAAGCAAACTGGGAGTTCCCAAAGTTAAATGTGTACCCTGTGTGCTTTGGTCTGGTGACCGTGTCTGCACACAGGCGTGAGCAGCGAGCTGTAAAGCTGTTTTACTGGCATGACAGATGAGTCAGCCAAGTAGAGATGTAGACATTCCCTTAAGGGATCTGAAGTGTGGGTTTTTGCAGAACGAAGAAGCAATCAACCTCTTTTCTTTCCTCCTGAACCTCTGCCTCTATCCCTGGCTAAAATGTATCAGGCAACCTGTCCCAGTCTCAGGAAACAGCCTGCTGAGCAATTCCAGGTGGGAAGAGGAAGCAGCTGTGGTGATAACAGAGGGCAGATAGGCTCACGAGGGAACAACATCCTTGGCTCCTGTCCTCCTCACCTCTAATATGTTGGGCTTATCCTCAGAGGAAAGAAAAACATTGGCCAAGAACACTATCACCCTTTGGGTGACACTGAAAATCAGCCCAGAAGTATCCATGTTGTTCTATAGGGTCTAAATCTCAATTCAAGAAATACATGGGGAAAGAAGGAAAGGCATTGAGTTACCAGAAGAGTAAGGACAGTCAGCAGCTTACTGTGAGTCCACCTGTCCTGATGGGGCCTCCAAGGTCACGAAACTTGAGCTATTCCCTGGTCACAACTGTTGGAAAAGAGTAAAACATTAACTTTGGCAGGCAGGTACTGTGATGACTGGCATTGCTGGGAGAAAGAGCTTCACAGATAGAGAGCAATACATCAGATTGTCAGCTAAGGGTGTCCAACTAGACAGTCATGTACAGTCACTTTCTTAGAGTCTGTCTCACTTCTAGCTTATTACAGCCAAAAAAGTCATGACCAAAGCAAGTTTCCATCCCAGAGATAGCTGCCACCCAGAAAGAAAGTGTCCATTCCCATCACTGGGAATTTATGGCTGAGAAATCATTCGAGGCAAAGCTTTCCAAAGGCTTTCAGGAAGACTGATGTCTTGGTAAGGCCACAGCTTTGGTACCATGGCTGTAATACAAAGGGAATAGATGTATGAGTGTATTAAGGTGGTGGACTGAGAAATATCTGGCACGTGTGAAGCTTTTGTATCAGCAAACAGAGTAGGATTTAAGTGGAAGCACAAGAATGGATATCCCTGTAAAAGTACTGAGGCCTCCCTATGTAGATCTGGATCATCTGAAGACTCAAACAGATGTTTCTCCATTTTGTACTGTTGTTTTTTCTCTATTTTTTCACCTTTTTTTTCCCTCAACCCTCAGAACAAAAGGTAAGACACATTTTTTAGTCCCTTAGTGATCCTTCAGGTGAAATGTCTTCCTACTCCATCTGTCAGCACAAAGGATAGATGGCAAAGTCCAGGCTGACATCTTTACACTGACATGATTCTTATCCACTCTCCAATCCTTCAGGAAGGTTATTGCCTTTCAGAAGGCTTTCTGAGGCCAGCTGCAATCAGTTCAGAAGCTAAGAGCAAACCAGCTGCCAGGCCAGAGATAGATCATAGACCCATGTGGTGTTAAACCATCAGCCTTGCTTTGAAATGAGTTTAATATAATGTCAAAAGCCACTTCTCACTTGCCTTTCTGCATCTCCCGTGCAAGGAGGCATTTCCCAGCGGTCACTGGTAGCTGTGAGCTACAGTAACCTGGGCTAAAATGGCTCAGGCTTGGTTTATCCTACCAAATCAGCAGTTTTCTGGGCTGCTGCCAGAGTTTTATCAACACTGACCTGCTCCCAGAAGCTTAGATTCCTACCACCACTTATTGGTGACATACACTTGTACCACTGCCTGGGCAAGTGCAACTGAGCAATTACAGTGGTGGTCCCTGTGCACATTCATTGAGGTCTCTGTCATTGAGAGATTTATTCCTATGTTATTTACTACAATATTCTTGCTTTCTTACAGCAGGAAAGGTCCAGTTTTCAATCAGCTGCCTCTGGTACCCTTTTACTCATGCTCTGAGAGATGCTTGGGTTGCTGCTTTCCCTTGCAAATCGAACAAAGGATGAGGTGCTGGGATCTTTCACATTCTAATGGATTCATTGGTTGCCTCCATCTGAACCCCAATGAATAATTTGAATACAATTGGCCAAACTCTGTGCTGAGTCAGCACCTGGCAAAGAACAATACTAGGAAAATTAAAAGACCTTGTAAGTGAGACATGATGGTGTGATGAGAAAGAGAAGGAGCAGCTGGGCACTCAGCACACTTCCCAAGGGCTGGGGTGAAGGCATCATCATCACAAGGAGTGATGACAGGCAGAGTTGTGACAGGCAAGCTAACATACTAGAGTGATTGAGATCCTGTGTATCATGCCTCACTCACACACATTGTCACTTCAGCTACTCAGTTTGTCCACCTCCCTGCTCATTTGGGGATCGAGTCACTTCTAGGTGTCTATGAAATGTGAGTAATGCTGTGAAACTTGTTCCATTTCTGGGACAACTTGAGGAGGGTGACTAGGATTTCACAAGGCTGCCCACTACAGCCCTTGGCAGCTGACTGTGAAACCAACAGTCATTTATTTCTCTCTCCAGCAGCCTGGAGCTGTGAGGAACAGTTACCCCAGTGAATGCCCCTGGCCTTGGATAAATAAGAGAAAGGAATGACAGTGAGAGATGCTTTTCAGTCAAGAAACTTCCCCTTTCTCCCTTCTGGTGTTATTCCAAAGCCTTTCCCTGGGGATTCTCCAGAGGATTCTTGCCATGCAGAGATGTCTGCAGAAACATAACAGTTTGGATACTGTTCCCAAGAAAG
Source organism: Urocolius indicus (assembly GCA_013401255.1). NCBI lineage: Eukaryota > Metazoa > Chordata > Aves > Coliiformes > Coliidae > Urocolius > Urocolius indicus. Next base: position 154,037 of record WBNH01008005.1, on the reverse strand, counting down.
CTGGACTAAGAATATGCCCAGGCACAGAGCTACAGACAGAGTGCTGTGAGATCAGACTCCTGCTTAAACTTGCCAGAAGACTGTGGGACCTGGAGAAGGAGAAGTTTGAGTCCCCTGTAGGTGTTTGTCCTCTGTGTAGGTCAGGAGTATACAGAGAGGTCCCAGCTGAGGCCATTGTAGGGTCTCCTTTCCTGGAAATGCTGTACTCCAGAGTTTTCCTTTGGAAATACACTGTGTCTCATTCCCATTTGTCAGAAGTTACATTTCGTTCCAAACCAAGGGGACAGTGAGTTAACAGTAACCATCGTGTTCCTTTTCCTGTGCCACTCCTCATGTGAATCTGTGATGTGATTCCTGAGAAAGCAGCCTCCACAAACACCCTCCATAAAACCCTCCTTCAGCTCCTGAACCTCCAAATGGTCTCCCAAAGGACTCCGCAAGTCTCACACACGAGCAGATTCTCTCCAGCACAGCCTTGAATCATAAACTAGTTGGTTTGGGTTTTTTTTCTCCTTAAAAGGATCTAATTTCAGCTTGAAATTCTGGGTCTGTTGCACAACAAAGAAGTCAGTGAATCAGACAAAGAAAATGAATTCTGTCATTATTTGGGGACAGGGATGGCACATTTCTGTGCATAAGCATTGATTAAAGCTTACTGCAAGTGTTCAATTCAGTGGCCTGCAAGATATGTGTGTGTATGACTGCCTCATTATCATTAGAACCACAGAGCTGAAGGGGGGAAAAAAAAATTGCTTCATTAGAAGAATGTAATTTTCTTTGTTAATTACCATGAAGCTGCAGATCTTTCTCTTAGCTCGGGCCTCAATGCTTGGCTTTGATGTTAAACAGAGCCATTGTGTTCCAGAAGCTTTGTGTAAATGATGGGAGGTTTGTGAAGCAATTGTAATACTTTTCACAGTGACCACACATTAAAAACCAAAGATGTCAAGGTTGTCCAGCATGCAGAACAACAGCATTACTGAGTTTTCTGCTCTGTGATGCTGTGTCTGATGAGAGATGGAGTTTGGAGGGTAAATTCCTTGTTTTCTTGTAGGCACGGGGCACCAAATATCTCCCCCAATAACAGTCCAGGGCACTAGAGCTGGATTTAACTCATGTGGCCTTTAATCAAGTAACAGGAGGACTAAATGATCTCTAAAGGTCCCTTCCAACCCCTATCATTCTGTGATTCTATGACACACATCTAAGTGCTGGTACCAAGGCAAACTTATTAAAGCTCTATAGGCTATAGCATAAGGACCTCATCAGAACCCAAATAAGCTCTTATCTATCCTTAATGGCTTTGTGAGATGCTTGGAATGTGCACCTAGGGATTCTAATCATCTCAACCCTCTTTAGTTAGTTTAGCACTTCGACATAAAATAAGGCAGAAGGCTACTAGAAATAAATTCAACCCAGATTGGAAAAGAAAGAGAAAAATTCTCCACACAGAAAAGTAAACCTGATGTGTCCTGCCACTGCCACACAGAGAACTTTCCATTTAAAGCAGCAGTTAACACGAAACTGTGCCAAAGGCAAGCTGAAGATGTTCTGTCATATCTCATTTATGCTCCGGTGCCACAATAAAAAGGAAGCATTCCCTGTTCAGCACAGCAGTCCTTCTCTTTCAGAAGCTAAACAAAGATCACCAAGGAATTTCAGTCATTGGTGAAGGCTGTAAGTGAGATATTCTTTCTGACCCTGTGGAAAACGCCTTTCTTCAGACAGCAGAAAAGTAATAGTAGATCTGGTGAGGTTTTGCCACAGATATCACTGACTCCCATGCCATGGGAATTGGTCAGCTTGCTGATTGGCTTTCAGTGAGAACACTGGAGGATGCTGGCTCCCTCAATACTGACAAAGTACACTCAGCATATGGTTGCACCTCCCCACTGTGTGCTTGCACCACTCTCAGGCATTGCTGGAGAGATTCATGGACCTCCACTTAATAACTCATAATATTCAATCTAATGTACAAGGGTTACTGGGGTTCAGCAACACTTGGAGAAGGAACCACCACCTTGAGCAAGAATGAACCATTCTCCAAAGTCCAGCTGCTGTTTTCCTCCTTTATACCACGTTCAACTAGTTTCTTCTTATTGCTGAGGAGAGTTGCAGTGTACTTGTCTCTAAACATTTCACTGGAAAGGAAGTGCTGCTTAGCTTCTGTCCATTTCTATCAGACCACCAGCCAGGATTTGGTTGAAAAATTTGACCATGGTGAATGTAGGACAATGCAAATGCTGAGCTGAGCTCAGGTCTGCTGTGTTTGAATAGCTGAGGCACCTGCTCTGACTGTTAAGAACTGATGTCAAGGCTCATAAGTAATATTCCAAAGCAATCTCTCCTATGTTAGCTTTATGACAGGAGGCAGTTTGGTGATTTTTTAAGGCAATAAAGGGTGATCTGACTCATTTTACCAGGATTTTCTATGTTGCTGACACTGACCTCACTTAGGAATTTCATTGGTAATGCTGATAGGGGAAAATCATTGTAGCTTGGAATGTAAGCTCAGTAATTGTGAAGCAGAATCTGTCCCTTAAACTGTCTCCTCAGATACTTGAGCTCTACCTTCGTGCAGAAAATGACCAAATGGGTTTGAGTTGCCTTCTCCTCTAAGCCTCCTTGTAAATAAGTACTTCCAACACCCTCAGTTCCCATCTGCATTCCTTCTAAGGGTGTCGAAATCAGGTTTGCATGATGTCATGGCTAAAAAGGACATCCACAAATCCCACTAGGCTGCAATCAAAGCTTCTTGATTGCAGGCAGATTTATTCAGCATTAATTAGAATATAGTGCAATCTAGCTTCCTTCTCACTCCTTTAGCCTGTGAAAGAAAAATCATCATCATAACATCCAGCAACAACAATGCAACTACCATAGAGTTCAGGGGGCATCTCAGAGCAGCCAGAATGACCACCATCCATTTAACACATACATTATGGATCTGAAGATCTCCTGAAGTTAAAGTGGGGAGATAAATAGTCTTTGCAAATAGGATTAAATGATCCAAATGTCTACATCAGAACTGGAGCTGACAGCACCACTTGAAATCTTACCTCGACTGTCTAAGTAGCTGTTCTTCCTGGTAATGAGCACTAGCATGTTATTAAAACAATATATAAGGAAAAGGAACTACTTTGTGTTTGCTCAGTCTTGTCAGGTGACAAACTGCACAGTTCTGCTTCTCTAAGTGACCAGTTATCTCCCAGGGGTTGAGTAAATGATTGTGGTGACATATTCCCTCCCTCTCCCCTGCTATCTCCCTTCTTATCCATTTCTCCCCTTCTCACAGCGCCAGTGCCCTGCAGTAAGATGAGCAGAGTGAGTGTGTAACAGCATCTTAGTCATTTCAGGGAAGAAAAAATCACCTTCACGAGCTCAGGGCTCTGCCCAAGCTGGTAGTTAGGCCTGCTGAGAGGTACAGGGAAGGGGTGAGGAAAAGAAGGGCATAAACCAGTGTTTGCTTGTGGAGAGGAGACCTCACTTGAACAGACAATTACCTTCCTAAAAAGCACAAACAAAGCACCTTCTTTTTCTTCTTCTTATTTTCTCTTCTCTTTTTTTTATCCCCCCTCCTTTTTCTAAGTTCAAGAAGGTTCATTTTCATCCTGGAAGCTTCTCAAAGGGAGCTCCCCTATTACCACAAAACTACCTGTCTTGCTCTTCTCCTTGACAATAAATCCTCTCAATGTGTTGTTCTCATGAGATTTCCTAGAAGGGAATTNACCACCACCTTGAGCAAGAATGAACCATTCTCCAAAGTCCAGCTGCTGTTTTCCTCCTTTATACCACGTTCAACTAGTTTCTTCTTATTGCTGAGGAGAGTTGCAGTGTACTTGTCTCTAAACATTTCACTGGAAAGGAAGTGCTGCTTAGCTTCTGTCCATTTCTATCAGACCACCAGCCAGGATTTGGTTGAAAAATTTGACCATGGTGAATGTAGGACAATGCAAATGCTGAGCTGAGCTCAGGTCTGCTGTGTTTGAATAGCTGAGGCACCTGCTCTGACTGTTAAGAACTGATGTCAAGGCTCATAAGTAATATTCCAAAGCAATCTCTCCTATGTTAGCTTTATGACAGGAGGCAGTTTGGTGATTTTTTAAGGCAATAAAGGGTGATCTGACTCATTTTACCAGGATTTTCTATGTTGCTGACACTGACCTCACTTAGGAATTTCATTGGTAATGCTGATAGGGGAAAATCATTGTAGCTTGGAATGTAAGCTCAGTAATTGTGAAGCAGAATCTGTCCCTTAAACTGTCTCCTCAGATACTTGAGCTCTACCTTCGTGCAGAAAATGACCAAATGGGTTTGAGTTGCCTTCTCCTCTAAGCCTCCTTGTAAATAAGTACTTCCAACACCCTCAGTTCCCATCTGCATTCCTTCTAAGGGTGTCGAAATCAGGTTTGCATGATGTCATGGCTAAAAAGGACATCCACAAATCCCACTAGGCTGCAATCAAAGCTTCTTGATTGCAGGCAGATTTATTCAGCATTAATTAGAATATAGTGCAATCTAGCTTCCTTCTCACTCCTTTAGCCTGTGAAAGAAAAATCATCATCATAACATCCAGCAACAACAATGCAACTACCATAGAGTTCAGGGGGCATCTCAGAGCAGCCAGAATGACCACCATCCATTTAACACATACATTATGGATCTGAAGATCTCCTGAAGTTAAAGTGGGGAGATAAATAGTCTTTGCAAATAGGATTAAATGATCCAAATGTCTACATCAGAACTGGAGCTGACAGCACCACTTGAAATCTTACCTCGACTGTCTAAGTAGCTGTTCTTCCTGGTAATGAGCACTAGCATGTTATTAAAACAATATATAAGGAAAAGGAACTACTTTGTGTTTGCTCAGTCTTGTCAGGTGACAAACTGCACAGTTCTGCTTCTCTAAGTGACCAGTTATCTCCCAGGGGTTGAGTAAATGATTGTGGTGACATATTCCCTCCCTCTCCCCTGCTATCTCCCTTCTTATCCATTTCTCCCCTTCTCACAGCGCCAGTGCCCTGCAGTAAGATGAGCAGAGTGAGTGTGTAACAGCATCTTAGTCATTTCAGGGAAGAAAAAATCACCTTCACGAGCTCAGGGCTCTGCCCAAGCTGGTAGTTAGGCCTGCTGAGAGGTACAGGGAAGGGGTGAGGAAAAGAAGGGCATAAACCAGTGTTTGCTTGTGGAGAGGAGACCTCACTTGAACAGACAATTACCTTCCTAAAAAGCACAAACAAAGCACCTTCTTTTTCTTCTTCTTATTTTCTCTTCTCTTTTTTTTATCCCCCCTCCTTTTTCTAAGTTCAAGAAGGTTCATTTTCATCCTGGAAGCTTCTCAAAGGGAGCTCCCCTATTACCACAAAACTACCTGTCTTGCTCTTCTCCTTGACAATAAATCCTCTCAATGTGTTGTTCTCATGAGATTTCCTAGAAGGGAATTTGGAGAACTGATCTCAAACCTGATGTGTACTTTAGGAATCAGCTCCTTCCCTGTCACTCATACCTGACATGTTGAGAATGCATGAGGCTGTACCTGCAGGCTTACTCACACCGATGAAGAGACTTGAAGATGTTCCCCTGTCTTTCACAACAAGATAAAGCCTCTTGATGTCTCAGATCCTATCTCGGCTCAATCACATCTCATGCTACAGGAAAACCCATTCTGGGACCCTTTTCTTGAACAAAGAGACAGATGTCAGTGTGCCACAGATAATGGCTGATTGTTCAAAATGAAAACCATTCCAATATCCTGAGAGAAGCAGAAATACATGAAAGTGTGTTTGCAAAGTACCCATTTGTGCCAAGATGCATGCAAGAAAACATTGCATTCGCTGCTGAATTACTTTCACATTCCTTTTCTCCTACTTCAGCTCCTTTAACCTTGGCTCTGTTGAAGTTGCACTTTCCATTTGACCACTCCTTTGACACTGACTAACTTAAATCAGGGATCTTCAGAGCATTGCAGGATGGAAAGGCACAGCCATTACAGCCAAGCCTGTGGATGTATTTTTGCAGATTACATAGAAAAACCAAGCAGTAAATCAGTGTCTTGATTAGCTCTGGGATTTGAGGAGGTTCTGATTTGAAAACTGATGAGAGTTTATCACTCCTCTGGAGTGATAAATGAGAAAGCTTGGAAGGTCTTTGTTAGTTTTTTGGGAGAGCTAACTGTATTTTCTTCCCAAATCCCAAAGCTGTCCCATGGCAATTGTTAGGGGCTGAAAGATCTTGTCACAGTTTTTAACCAAAGGGACATCAGAGCTTTGTTTCTCTGCAGCAGATATTCCAAGCAGGGACTAGACAAGGCAGCACCTGAAGAAGCAACTTTCCTATGTCATGACAAAGTCAGTACCTGTCATGATGCTCCTCCCAGGGCCTGGGGATGTGCCTTTGCTTGAGCTGAAAGTACCAGGGTTCAGCAGTCTTAAAACATCTTGAGTCTGAATTCAGTCTTTCCAGCACCTCCTAGTTCCTGCCTGGTACTCAGACAATAAACTCCTAGGACTTGACACTGGTTTTGTTTTCTCTTTATCCAGCACTGTAACACTGCTGCTAATAATAATGAAAGATGCAAAATTACCCCTTGGGTTTCCCTGAAGCCAAAGCTTCCCTGCAATCAGAGATCACCTCTCCTATCACAACTAAGAGATGATTCACCACTCTCCTTTAAAGTTCACCTGCCAGTTTAGTTTTCAGTCACTGACATTTTAGCCTATCGATATTTTCTGATTAGTCCTCCTTGTTTTGGTGTCCATGGTGACAACTGCTTTACTTCTGCAGCCAGAATCCCAGTGACAGCGTGGGAGTGCTGATGAGACCCCCTCTGACTTGGCAGTCGCTCACACTTCCTAAGAGAGGCTTATCTTCCCTTGTGCTCAGCACCTGGGGAACCATGCAAGATCAAGGGAAACAAGGAGGAGAACCCCCCTCAGCTAGCTGAGCTTATTCATTTAACAAGCCAAATTCAGCATTAACACTTCAGAGCACATTCAACAGCCTGGAGCATGTTTTGGAGAAACGGGTGTGTGTGTGTTCACTTTTACCTGCTGTCTCCTGTTAAATAGTTGATGGAAAGGAAAAAGGAGAAAGAAAAAGACAAATGGTGTCTGCTTTAGTTAATTGGACTAAGAGAATTTCCACTTCCACTGGACTTTAATTAGTGCCACTGGAGGAGTTAATACAACATTGCAACTGTCTTCTCTGTATTTTATTTAGTGATTTCAGTGCACCTCAGATGCTCACTGCTGAGAAAAAGAAAACCCCCACACTTGGAAGACATTAACACTTCCTGCAATAAAGAGCATCAACAAGTGTTGATCTGATCAGCTCTGCAGGATCTCAGCCAGCCAGCCAGGTGCTAAAGAAAAACATCAGCATCATTTCTAGCTGTGCAAGGCTCTGTAACCAAAGCGTCTCGTTGCCTTGTCATGAATTCATTCATGTTCAGATGGGTAAACTGAGGCATTAAGACACTGAATTCTAATGTTAAAGTGAAGAACAGGGCTCTGAAGATGCAATTCCCAGCATTGTGTGGCTTCATGAAACTGTTCTTTCCTGTCTGGCCAGGCATTCTTAGAGGATTTCTGACTTGTCAAGCATCACATATCAACATACAAGATTTAAAGCACGTCACCAGTAAAGACAGTGATTATAAAATGCTCTTTCTGTACATGTGCTCTATGAGCTGGAGATACGACTCCAGCAAATGCATGCAGCCATTTCTCATGGGTTCCCCTGCAGAAGGGGAAAGAAAGCAGGCAGTTCCATTTGTAAGGCAATAATCCTTGTCCTGCTACCTGCAACTTGCTGGCAATAGTTAGAATACCTCAAAAGAATTTCTGCCAAGCACTCCAGGAGAATGCAAATGTGAGAAGACGTGGGTAAGAACAGAGGCAAGGGCTGTAAATAATGTCTTGCCTCTCTCTAACATGCTTCTCAAGTGAATTTTGGATCTGAGGAATGAGTTTGGAATGCTGGCTCACAGTGGCCAGACAGTGGCCAGACTGGGGCAAAACTCAAATGAATGTAGAGATTGTGGCAACATGTAGCTGCCCATTTCCAGTGTCTGAACATCTGAACACAGCGTGGGAAATGCACAGGAAGAATTAGAAGGTTGTATTAAGCTGCAGAGCTACAATCTGTCTGGGGTCATAGAGAGGTATTTGCTAAGCAGGAAGGCTGTAGTGGATGGTTACAGCCCCCTTCATCCATCTGACAACTCTCCTGATCTTTGGATGAGGCACCACTGACTTAGGAGAAATGAGAATGGCCCAAAATGCAGGGAGGGGAAGGAAGAACAAAGGTGAGAGCCATGAAACCATTCAAGACCATAAATTCCACTGAGATCTTTTGTGACTCTGGGTCCCTGCCTCCTGTTCTTGTTCTTGACTTGATGATACATGATATCATTTTCAAGTTGATTTGATTCACCAGAGTATATCCAGTACTTCCCGGCCTTTGCAAGTGCTTTAATTCCAAAGCAAATACTGTGAGTGCTATAATCTCTCATCTGACTAGGTAATTACACTTACAGGAGATAAAACAACAGCTTTTATATTGATATGTCATGCTCAACACAAGCAAAGCTTTTTGTCCTCTTCCAAGTTCCCATCCATCACTGAGCCAGGGACTTCATGCAATTGTTTCAATCTTCCAAGAGCTAAATGAGGCAATCAATTAGCTCACTGCTGCCAATTGCACAGTCCTCCTGTGCCCTACTGTGACATTCAAGAGTAATGGTGCTCCTGAAACCTGAGAAACCAGCAAGTTGCCAGGGCTGGGGTAGCACCAGTCAGGAACACAAAATGGACAACTGGGAAACCAAGTGCACCAGAAAACAGATTTGTTCTTTCAAGGAAGATAACACAAGTGGCCAGAAACAAGAATGGGGTTTTTTTTTTCTAGGAGTAAATGATATTTGCTGCAACTTGAGATCAAAAGAAGCATCAAAAAGACAATCTTTCTCATTTCCAGTGGAGCAGGTGTGAGCTGTGTTTGGAGCTTTTGTTTCAATAGGAAAGTTTAATGGCAACATTTACATATCCCAATGCTACTTTACCCTATAAATACAGTGACTGTGCAACATTCATCATCAATAGTAACAGTCAGGTCTTAAATTGTTTTAGCAAACGTCAAAATAAAGCCTTTAGCTTGTCACAATGAGCCAGCAGCAAGAGGAAAGCAAAAGGTTAGAGTTTGCTGCAAACAGTCCAAATAGAACCATCCCCACCAAATGTTAATGTCGTTACAGTTTTAATCAATTGGAGGCATTTGAAAAGGAACAAAAACCAAAACAGAACAAAAATACACAGTTTTCCATTAGAAACACCAGACTCTTAGTGAGCTGAAATGATCCCAAATCTTCCAGAACTGGCTTGAACCAGCGAGCACAAAGCAGCTGAGAGCCATCAGTCTGCTAGAGGGATATAAAGGGCACAAGAGAATCTTAACCCTTCTCTTTTCAAGAGAGTCAGACCTCACCCTCGTGCCAGATCTTGCAAACTTCTGCTCTCCTCTATAGGACTCACTATGTAGGACTTGAAAGTCAGATTTGAAGTGTGGCAACTGAAAGTTGCTCCAAAGCCACTCTCTGTCCTCAACAGCAACAACGTGAAGAAGCAATAAATAAGCATCGATGTCAGCCCCTCACATTCTGCTACTACAACTAATTTAGTCCTCTGCTGTTTATATTGTTGCTGAAATGAAACTTAATGAGTGTTCACTTCACTAGAGGCATAATCAAATATTAACAGCTGAATGGGATGAAACTCCCTGCCAGGGCTCACCATAGAGAAAGAAATGGGTCTGTAGGCAAGAAGGATCAGATGAACATCAGCGGGTGGGCAGGGATGATTAATGGATGCAGTGAGGAATCTGCCAGAGTTGGAGTGAGTGGCAGCGTGAAAAACCTTACTCAAGGCAAGTGTTTTGCTGTTTATTGTGACAGTACAACCTGGTGCCTTCCTTCCCAGGTGGTTTGGAGGCGATGGGGATGTTCCCCAAGCAGTTGGCTAGTGAAATCCAAGGGATAGGAGGAAAAAGCAGCAGTGTTTCTCCCCCATTCCCTTGGCTGCCTAGTGAGTCTGGTGTTCCCTGCAGAGAGAGATGTCTGAGTAGATATTGAATGTATCCTCACCCCTTTTAAGCCTAAGATTGTGTTTGCCAAGCCTCACACTTGCCTTTGCTTCTGTTTCTGGCTTTTTGCTGATTTTTCTGACACTCGGTTTCAAAGCAGGTGGGAACTTTGGCTTCATCTGGAGTAATTCCTTCTCATTATTTTTCCTACTGAGAATAAACCACGATCTGCTGAAGGCAACGTGGTTTAATATAAAAGAGAGGAAAAACTAATTCAGTAAACAAAGATGCAGATCAGCTTCTCATGAAATGACAGAGTGTGTGAAACCAACAGGACCGTTTGCTGGCTGTGCAGGTTTAGTAGGGGGGCTTGCTCTTGCATGACAGATATACAAGCATCAAGGGAATGAAATAACCATCTCTCTGTTTATTTCTTGCTCTTGCATGACAGATATACAAGCATCAAGGGAATGAAATAACCATCTCTCTGTTTCTTAGTAACCATGGAGCCAGGCTAATACATTTAATATCTGTTACATCCACATCTTTCTATTCCCTGTAGACAAAAGACCACGGGTCTACTAGGAACTCAAACACACATGCACTGTTTAATTTCCCTGTGGATGTTTTCTCTGGTCTTGTAACAATTGCTCTTGGAACAGTTTGTTAACTGGACATGTATGTGAGTCATTCATAAAGCAGGATGGGACATTGTGTCTGAGAATGGAGACTCTTCCTTAAGTAGAAAACCAAATCCCACGATGCTTTTTGAGTTACAAAAAAAAACCCATGAGACTGATGAAATTCAGGAATGGGATGTCACAACTGACATCCTTAAGCATCACAAGATGAAAGTCTGTCCACCAGGAACCAGGCAGGCAGGATCTAACCAGCAGCAACAAGCATGGGCTTGATCAGAGGTGTGGTCTTGCACTAGCTGAGTGAGCTGGGGCTCTGCAGCTTGGAGAAGAGGAGCCTGAGGGATGAGCTCATTCATGTTCCAAATGCATCAAGGGTGAGTGTGAGGAGGCTGGAGCCAGGCTGTGCTCAGGGATGGCCAATGATAGGACAAGGGGCAATGGGGACAAGCTGGAACAGAAGAGGTTCCAAAGAGATACAAGGACAAACCTCTTCCCTGCTGAGGTGAGGGAGCCCTGGCAGGGGCTGCCCAGATGGGCTGTGGAGGCTCCTTCTCTGGAGACATCCCAATCCCAGCTGGATGAGTCCCTGTGTGCCCTGCTCTAGGTGCTGCTGCTCTGGCAGGGGGGTTGCACTGGATGAGCTTTCCAGGTCCCTTCCAACCCTTAATATTCAGTGAGTGTGAGAGAACACAAGAGACTTGGAGATCTAAAGTAAGCAAGAAGCTAATGCCTAGTAAGAAATCCAGCTATATACTGAAAAGATTAATGACACACTCCATGGCTGGAAAAGATGAATTGGAAAACTATTTGAGCTTTGCACATTTGTTTTCATTTTGCATCAGAACAGTCAGAAGCTTTTGAAAAATTTCATGAAGAACAAAAAATCCATCCCAGAATGATGAAGAGCCTGAGCACTGGAGCACTCAGCTGGAGTGTGGGAGACTCTGAGCCCTTGCTTTGATACATTAACAAAACACACTCCATGGAGTCCTGAGTGTTTTGAACATGGTGCCATCCCCTCCCATCTTCAAGCCCCACATGCTACAACATACTAGTTCTAGAGATGGAGGAATCTTTCATCATTGGGACCAAAATCTTCTTCCAACAATAGATTTAGAGAAAAGAAAGGAGGCAAAGAAGTTTTTCATTTCAATTAACAGAGCTTTCTCTATGGAACACACAAAGTCCAGGCTTGTAGCTAATCTGTCTCTTTTCAGCTTACATTTGCCATTGTGTTAGTTCTCACACTCATCTGTTTGCTTGGTACAAAGAAATCTCCTTTCTAAAAAAAACCAAGATCCCTACTGTTTTTACAAAGCTTTTTCATGTCACAAGATCTTCAAGATATCTGGGTTTTTATCTGGTTGGTCTCCTTTATACAAACACTGACTGAGAATTTAGAGAGAACCTCAAACTGCATTTGCAAAATCTAAATTACCTGAGTGAGGGAAACTTGTGTGTGCATTTTCCTACTCATCTGGGGCCATGACAGGAGTGTTTCAGAACCAAACACTTCAGGCCAGACTTTATCTGTGCAAGTGAGATACCCCAGGTACTAAGATTCCCCATTTTTAAGGCTGGGACTTGACCTGACCTTAGGACAAAACAGGCAGGTATCTGGAGTGGCAAAGTGGTCCCTAGGACTTCATTTCTTGCTTTACTTATGCCCAAGGAAATCACAGCCAAATCTTCATATAAAATAGATGATTTATATGTTTGGTGTCAGAACAGTGCACAGACAACTCTGGTGGTGATTGCCACCAAGGCAAAGACTAAGTGCAAGGCATGGAGTCACAATGTTTTTCCCCACAGCTCCACCTGTACTTCTCTGCTAACAGAAAATCCAGTTGGCCACAGCTCATCCCACTTTGGGAAGACAAAACTCCTCTAGGATAACAAAGATCTAAAGAAGTTGTGCTTGCTTTTCATTACTTTTTCTACAGAGGTCAAAATCTTTTCCCTCACTTTCCCTGAAGCCAGGCTTTGTGTTTCATAAGGTTATAAAATGCAAACTCAGGACCTTACATGGACTTTCAAGCTTCTCAAGCCTTAAATTTATCATCAGATGGATAAGGCTCATTTAAATGTCCTGACCTCTGACCTTCCCTCTGATTAAAACCAGTAACTGATGAATCTCTGGGTCTATGGGGAGGGCAAGGCATGGCTCTGCCAGCTAAATAGCAGTTCAGTTAAAACATAACACATGATGCTGACATCCTGGCATGGAAATCTTCTTGATTTGTAAAAAAAAAACCAAAACATTGAAAGGCAAAATAAAGATTGTGAGAACAAATGAAATAATTCAACTGCCACCAAGCACATCAGCTTCTTGGACCTCATGCACTGCTGAGGCAAATGTCACACAGCTCATCAGTGAATGCATCTGGGCCAACTTCCAGGGAGCAAGTTTGGAATCACTGATGCACACAGATAAAGAAAGGAAGGACTGAGGGGTGGTGAGTGGCTGCTTCCCCTAGTTGAAGAACTGCTCCAGTCTTCTCCCCTTTTGCAAATTGCAGAACAAGGAGTAGGTCAGAGAACAGCCTGTCACCTCCATTTCTTTCTTTCATATTACCCCAATGCCTTTTATCCTGAGAAGCACTACAGTTGTCATCACCCACAGCTCCAGAGCCAAGAATCTTTGAAGCACATGAAAGTATCTTACAAGAAGCCATTTCCTTGACAGTTACCCAGACAGACCCAGCCAGTGTTAAATGGTTAATTAATGCAGGTCCTTCTTTCTGACATAATTGTCCTGGGCTCTTAGTGAAGAGAAATGGGTATTTCAGCTTATTTTACCAGGGATTGTTGAGAGCTTGGGGAATTTACCCAGGACTATGAAGGGAGCATGGATTAAAAACCCAAAGGGGAGAGCTGCTGCTGGCAGGATGGACCAAAGCCCAGGAAAACAACTCAGTTATTGGTGGTCTATAGCAATAAGAAGTTCCATCAGAATACAGTAAAACAACCAAATCTATTGCAATTTCTCTTCCTCCTATCAGTCAGAACGAAGCCACAAAGTAAATGCACGTGATATCAGAAATCTCCCCCAGAGTAAAGCAATTTGGTTCAGGGAAAAGAGCTTTTGTCAAGAATGTGCCTATGGCAAGAGCTTTCCCCTGTAAGCCCTATTGGAGAAGGCAGTAAGACTATATGGATCTCCAAAATGTTATATGGATCTTCCAGTGTAAGTCTCTGCTTGGTTTTAAGTTAATTGCAGATAAAGAAACAACAGATGGCACTCTAGAACATATCACAACGCTTTGTGGTTGTAGGACCACTGAAGTAAGCAGCCAAGCACAGTCATTGAATCATAGAATGGTGGGACTTGGAAGGGACCTTTAGAGATGATTCAGTCCAAACCCACTTGCAGAAGCAGCTCCCACCTAGATCAGGTTACAGAGGAACGTGCCCAGACAGGTTCAGAAACCTCCAGAGAAGGAGCCTCAACACTCTCCCTGGGCAGCCTGGGCCAGGGCTCCCTCACCTCACAGTGCCTCATTTGTGCAAAAGTAAATTGGGAAACAATTACATGTTGCAGGGGGGAAATTACCATAGTAATTTACAGTAGTAAAGATCCTGCAGCCTTTCCTCATCAGGAAGATGCTCCAGAGCTCTGAGCATCTTGGTGGCCTTGTACTGGCCTCTCTCCAGCACTTCCCTACCTCTCCTGAGCTGGGGAGCCCACAACTGGCCCCAGGACTCCAATCTTTTTATGTTCTTAACAAGACTTCAACCAAAAAAGGCCCTACAGATAGTCCAGGACACAAGCTCAAGACTCAGCCAAACTCTCCAGGGCATCAATCTAGAATTACTTAAACACACAGTAAAGTAATAATGAAAAGAGATTTAAAATGAATTATTAGGTGAAATGCAAGTGGAATTGCAACTTCCCCTTCTCTGGCATTAAGGGATATTGAAATCTATGGACTAACATAACAGTTTGATGTTCCTGTATTGCAATACCCTAAACCCTCTTGTCTCCTTTTAGAAAGAACTACTGACAATTCCTTATGGGTTTAAAATAACATCAATTTGATCTAAGTAGAAAATCAGGCCCATTTTCTTTCATGCAAGGTTCTTGCATATACTTTTGTATCATCTTTTAGCCCAAGCCTAAGCACGTGAAACAAGACCGTCTTGACTTCACCCATTGTGGTTACAAGTGATGTTCAGCTGAGGCTACAAGAGCCTGGAATTATTCACTTCTTTAAGTCATTAAACGTTCAAACAGGTTTTTTTGCCAGTGGTCAGACTGCCTGCTTCACATTCCTACCAGATGGAGATTGTTGCTAAGGTAACAGCCAACATCAGCTTCCTCTGTATCCTCCACCCTCCCCCAGCCATGGACTCAGAGGCGTTTTCTCTCTGACTGAGCTATTCACATGTTTAGAGACGTGGTTACCTGATGTGAATGATCTGTTTGCTGTTAAACTGTTGTGACAGAACATCAGAGTCAAAAAGAGACGTTGAATTTTGGTGTTACTATTGCTGGAGTCTGGGGAAATTCAGTCATCAGGTTCAGAAGGACTAGACTCAGGTGATATTTTTTCCCTAAGCCAATAGGAGCAGAGCCAGACAAGCTGCTGACACATGATGATGTGTGACCATAGACCTGGGCTTCAGCCACTGTGAGGCATTTCAGCTAAATCCCATCCTGAGTCATCTGCAAAACACAGATTGGCATCTCAGCTAGCCACATTGAGGGTGAGTTGTCTCTGCTGAGGAAGAAAGAAGTCTAGATGCCTGAGCTCAGATGTTGACATCCACTCTGTGGCTACCTAAATCTTGATGAGGTGAATGTCACTCCTTAGACACTTTAGACTGATATTCTTTGTCCAAATGTAAATGTGCTCAGTGTTGGCATCTCCATCTGAACAAGTTCTCTGCACTCCCTTGGCAGTTAATGGATTAAAACAAGCACCCACGGGACACAGTTCATCCCATTGCACTGGACACGTGTTGGACAAAGCCAACAAGAGATGCTCAGTGTTGTGTAGGAGGTAAAGACAGGAGAATGATAGGAGCCAAAACTAACTGCTGGTGGTGTTGTCTTGTCATCCCTTATAGTTTGAAAGGGAAATGCAATAAATTGTGTGGAGGATTGGAGAAAGAGAGTTGGATTTCCAGAGAAACCTGGTTACCAGTGGTACAAGCCACAGGCATGGAGGCTAGTAGTGGACCTGTAAGGAAAGAGACACGTTCCTCTCAGCTCCTACAGATGCTGAAAGACCCCTCCAACAACTCTGGGTGACCAATCATTGAAGATGGTACAGAGAAACAGTAAAGACCTCTACCAACTGACTTTTCATTCCCTCCCTCTGCAGGAGGTGCTGGCTGAGAACACAGAATAACCAGCCAAAGTCCCTTGCACTTGATTGCATCCATTTTCTTCAGTGTTGTTTCTGACAGGATGTGTTTCCTTGGGCAGTGAAAGAAGATCAAATTGTTTTGCGAAGGGATCCTTCCAAAGTTTTTCAAACTTGAGTGGGAGGAAATCAGAGGGTCTGCTGGCAGCAAAGGCTGCTGGAGAGGGAAATGAAAATGTCAGCAGTTTATGTAGTGGCACTTAGCCAGAGGTGGACTGAATTAACTCAGCCAGGATAACACTAAACATGATGCACTAATAGGCTCTCAGAGTATATATCAGCCAGATGAAAGTAATTGTCCTTTAACCTTATACACCACAATTCACCTCTGGCATTTACAATAGCCCAATAATATTTGTTTTGGAGGAAGATTACTGCTACCTTGGCAAAACTATTTCACTGTATCCAGAGCTCTTTATAAACTCCACAACACAATGGCCTTCTCTTGATAAACTCTAGGTGAAGCTTCCCTGTTCTGAAGACATCACACCCCACGTGAGCCATCTAAACATCATCTTGCAAATTCATTAAGCTCTTTCCACAGTCTGCAGAGGAAAATGAGGTGAATTCTGCACCTCTGCCTGTTCTGTCCTCTAAAGGCTGACTGATGAACACAACATAGAAGAGCTGCAACTACAGGAGAGGAAAATCTTGGTGTGCACATCCCAGACTTACTCTTCAAGACTTGCAGCCAGTACCATGTTTCAGCCATGCAGTGTTTTCTTGGCTGCTCATAGCTCAATGCCTTTTCCTTATTGCTCCCCAGGGAATTATCAGGCATTTCCAGGGTTTCCCTGGTGATGAAAACCCCTCTGAATGATCACTCAGTGGCACATGAGCCAGAACCTCTTGGAAGCAGGAATGAATGCATAGTCTTCATGGATTTACCCCCTTTTGTGACAGCTGTTACTTTGACATTATCTGTTGGAGCACATTTATAGGTAATATGAACAGAGTGGATCTGGAGTGGACTCAAAAGTGGTAATGGATGTGATGTATTTTTACAGTGGAGGCTTTAAGAGACTCAAAAGCAATCTGCAAGAACTACATGTATGGAAAAGATGTTCTTCTACTCATTTATCCTAACAATGAAGCAGCCATCACACATACCAATTCACATTCAATCTCCAGCTCACTTTACTCAGGAGATATTCCAGGACCTTGGAAATCACTCTGACTGGGACAGATGGTTGTGAATTTTCTCAGCACAGTCACTCCCTGGATTTAAACCTTCTAGAGCTTCACTAACATTTGCCAAACTTGACCAACAGGGATTAAGGCCAGTGAGAAAAACAGCTTGAAAGAAAATCTGTTACTGTGAGTGGTTTCTGTCAGCCTGGAAGGTACCTGCTTTGCAAACCAAGTACTGGGCTAGTGTAGGAAGGTGAAGGCCCTCAGGGGCTGCCCTGAGCTAACATCCAATTGCACAAGCCTCTTCTGGCTCATCTCCTTTGCCAGAATCAAAGCTACCAGCTCAATTAAATCAAGACAGATTTATTTCTCCCTTCCAGCCTTCAATGGCCAGCACAGCCCTGGGAGAAATTCACTGGAAGTTCAGGGCTTTTGGAAGGAGTTCCACAAGAGAAACTTGGAAGTTTGAAAGCCCAGTTAATCAAAAGCAGGATCAATGGGATACTGTAGGTAGCTGGATTCTTGCATTGCCTGGTCTGAAATCCTATCACAGCACAAAACTTGTGCATTTCCCACTCAGTCTCCTGCGTGCATCATTGCTTTCTGTGCCTTTTGGAGGGGTTTTCCTTGAAAAATATTACAGTGTGCAAGTCTGTGTAAGAAAATAAGCCCAGAGGGGTATCATGGCAGTTGGCATTTCTCATCAGCTCCTGCTGGCCTTGAAATGGATTTCATGACTGAAAAGTTAGGAATAAAAATAAGAACTCTAATGCTCAGGTATTCTGTAAAACTCTTGGTTGAATGGAGCTGTACAACTGCCATAGTCAAGAAGCAAGGAAAAGAATGACAAAATTACAGTACAGAAGCCTTACAAATACTACCAGGGACAAACCTTTCCCAATTCAAGCATTCCACTGGTGTGTGGCAAAGGGCTCAGAAGTCATTGCATTTGTAGGTTCCCAAAGCTGTGGGTTGATCTATCCAAACCTCTGAGAGTTAGGCCATATTAGAGATCCCATGGCAATGCATTCACTTGGCATCTCATGCCAAGAGCACATCTTGAAGTGTGTCTCCACCATGGGAAGGACTCAGCATATGGTGTCTGCTGTATGTGACAGGGAACATCTGCATGCCCTGCTTTGAATATGCATGAAATGTACCCTATACCAGGTGGATCTTGAGTATTCTGTAAGGATAAAGTCTTTCAGAGCATAAATCAGCCAACAAAGAGGTTTATAGATAGTTGTTTTGTTAGGAAAGCTTCTCTCATTTGTGGCTTTCAGATGGTTTGAACCTTGGTAGCAGGGAGTTAACAGAATCCCAACCTCATCTATGCCTGAACAAGAACAGCAGTTCCCACATCACACTTGTCATGGCTACATCTCCCAGAAAGTTATGCAGGAACATAGCACTTCATTTCACAGATGGAACAACTGAGGCATCAGAGCGAGCTATTCAGCTTGGCACATGGCAGATTTAGGAACACAGGAGCCACCTCAGTGGCTGCTTGGCCTGCTTTACTTCACACAGCCACGCATGACTTGAATCTCACAAAGCAATTCCTGAGCTGAAAGGGGGAACATAGAGAACAACAGCTTTCTGTTCAGACCAGATCTGGCAGGGTGACCCAAACAAGTATTGGCTCAGTGTCCAAGCACAATGTAACAGTCCATTACCCTGCAGTGGCCCGTGGCTGCACTGACACCAGCAAAGCTGCCCATGTCCCAAACTGTCCTTTGCCACTGATGGCAGCTGTGAGAAACCACTCAGGTCCCTACAACTGACTCTCTACAGTATGATAGAAGTTGAAAGCTTTGAACTGCACTAGGGATTTCTGTAAGAAATCATTGGGACTGCTCCAAAACCAAGCTGAGCACCAGGTCTACACCTGCCACTGAGTCCTTATGCTCAGGATTGTTCCTTGACAATGTATCTCAGTAGTTCAGATACCACAGAAGAGGGCAAGAAAGCCCTCATGTGGGTAATCAGAGCAGGAGTCCTTCTTGCTAGCTTGCCCTTTTCACCAGCACTGGGCAAATGATGAAGAACAAGAAGGAATTTACAGCCCAGCTTCCTTTTTGCATCCTCTTACCCAGGATGAGGTTATTATTCTATTAGACTGACTTTTTCAGCCTCCTTACTTTCCTGATTCTGTCTCCTGGGCAATGTCTTCCATCACTCCTCATTGCAGTAGGGGCATCTGCAGTTAATTAACAGAGTGGTTGGTTGTTTGCTTTCAAGAGGACAGGGAAGGTGAGAGGCTGGAGTTCACTGGCTTTGCAGTCAGCACTGGCTGTTTGTGCTCTTCAGCTCCTACACTGAGGGCAGCTCAAGGCTAAAGCACCAATTAAATTCCACTTAATCCCTCTAATAATTCAAACAAAAACCCCTAAAAGTAGCTTCACCCTTGCACTGTGCAGCACATTGAGGGGTTTTAACCCCATCCTTCATGCTCCACACTTATCTGTCACTCTTAGCCTCCCACATTTGCCTGCCAGGTGCCACATAAAAGTCAGCTCCACCTCTGCTCGTGGTGTTTGGCTGGACCAGCCCCCCCAATTAGCTGCTGGAGCAGCCCCTCTGCCATTTTCAGAGCCCCCTCCTGCCTGGTAAGCAAGCCCTTCTACCCATCACTGCCAACGACAGAGCATCTTTCATTCTCCAGGAGAAGGAAAATAACTCTAAGGCTCAGAATGGGAGGAGGAAAAGAGACACAAGTCAGAACAAAATGAGCCAAGAGCTGGCACTTGCACACAGGCTCTACAGCACCTGCTTCCAGCCCCAGCTGCAGATGTTTCATTGCATGTGAAGCATATGAATTTCCATCGTGGAGTGATCTTACACACAAGGATGCATTGAACATATGCAAATGGACACTGAAACAAGTGGAGAACAGGCAAAACCAAACCCCAGGATCTATACAAAGATATACACCCCCCCCCCCCCCCCCCCCGCATCCAAATACTTGGTTTATATTTGTATTGTGTTGGCTTTATATATGGAATTGTTCTTAACCCTTCAAAATCCCCCTCTCTAAAACCCAGACCATCAGATAGAATGTTATCCCTAGTGTTACTTCAGCAGAGGCTGAATCTGCCTGTGTAAGCTGGCAGTGGATTTATACAAGGCTTGTTAGATTGAGCAAAACATACTTCACCTCTCACTGAAAAACATATCCGAGGACATTCTGGACGTGTAATACATGTGAACACAGATACAGCTTTCACTTAGGTGTTATTTCTATACAAACATTCCATCAGCTGCCTCAATAATACAATCTCGAGCTGCTTTCCTGGCAAGAAAGACAAGTTTCATCTGTGTGCTGAAGCTTTATCCCATACACATTGAAATTGCCACGAAACAGCCCATTAACAGGGCTGTGTTTTCCCAGCACACACCAAAGGACATGAACCCACTCCATAAGACAATCTGCACCAACTCTATTCCTCTGTGATGAGTCCACCCTGAACTGTGGGGAAAGGTTTGACCTTCCCAAGGAGCGTTGGCAAGTCAGGCCCTCGGATCACTTGGAATAAAAACCCAGCCCTCGTTTCATCAAAGCTCTTTCTTTCCCCTGTAGAGAGCACTAATCATATTTCTCATCTGAATTTCTCCTAAACAGGAGTTATTGCCCCTATGGTTGATTTGTGAGGCAATTAAGCAGGTTGGGATCCTCTTTTTCATACTTCACCCATTTCTCAGGCTCAGCCGCCGATTCCTTTAGAAGCAGCTTCTTTGTTCTGGCGAATAATATCATTTATACCCTTAAAAGATCATTTCTGTGCACGTGGATTCCATGGCCCATAAGCTCTGATTGTATTTGCACAGATGCATTTCTTTTTTTAAGGCTGGAAGGAAATATTATCATCACCATCTCCTGTGACCTCCAGCTTAACACGGGACATAAAAACTCACCCCTTCATTTCTCTACAGCACTTTGTCATTTCTTCTTAAGCTAGAGACAGGGAGAAACACCCATCCTTTCCTTCTTTGTTTTTGTGGTGACAATATACCATATTGTAAAGTAATTCAACCACTTTGATACTGACAGAGTTTGATTGACATCCGTGAATATATTTACATCAGATCTGTTGCCTCCAGGTTTCTTTCACCTGTGTGATACTTTTCTCTGATTCATGAAGATTCAGTGTAGAGGGGTTTTTTTTTTTTCTCCTCCAGCAAATTGATTACCCTTGAAATTACTGAGTTAGAGCTGCTCAGGAAATAGTTGCATTTGTTTCAGGTATGAAAATCTGTGTTCGTGAAACCCAAGCTTAACAGCTTTCATTTCTCCTGCTGGAGCTTTCCAATCAATAGGAAATGAGACATTTTGTGTAACAGGGATTTTTTTTTTTCTCTTCTCGTGTGATATTTTGATTTGGAATTGGCAACATTTGAACGTGTTTATTCTCACCTTTAAGAAAAGGAGTGGGAGAAAGTTTACACCAACACCAGACATTTCCCTCTCTGACCAAGGCTCGGTGAGCACGTGAGCTATGCTTAGCAAGGTCGATGTTTCTGGCAAAAACAGGCTGTTGAGCATTTTGCTTTAAGGTAAAAAGGTGTAATGATTCAGAAGTCTGCAGATGGCAATATGCTAATACAGGCTTTCAGTTTGGGTAAGATTTATTTTCCTTTTCCTACACAATATCTTAATTACACTGTAGCTATAATTACTCCAGTTCAAATGGGATTTAGAATGTGTTTAAAAGATCCTTTTCCTGCCTTCTCACATTTGTTTAGACTTCCCAGGTGCTTGGGGGGAAAAAAAAAGACAACTTAGGATGTGTATCTACTTCATGAGCGCAGGCAGTGCCATGAGCAGTGCTGCAGGGCTTGGATCCGTTGCACCTAAGTTGCAGAGGAGCCAGGTAAAGCAGTGCCATCCAAGGCAGTTTATTGGTCTTTCATGGATTCCAGTTCTTCTCAACCAGCTCTTGAGCCTCTATCAGAGGTGAACAAGGGAGCTTTTTAAATTAACAGCAGCTAAAGGCTGAAAGTCAATGGGAGAATATATGACATGCCAAGGCAGAAAAGACCACAGTCATAGTGCTGTATCCAGCTAGCAGGAGGCTGCTAAGGAACCATCATATAACCAGTGGATTGCACGGGATTGATTGTCTCAGATGCTTTTCCATCTCTAGTGACTGTGACCTTCTAAACATCCAATCTCTGATGTGTTTACACACCAAGACTTGAGCCCACTTTGCTTTTAGCACAGGCAGCTCCTGTAGCCTTAAATATTTCATCTGTTGTAGCATATTGCCCATTGTTACCTCTTAAAAGAGTTATTGTCCTAAAGACTAGAAGAGCCCAAACATGCTCCAGCATCAGACATGGCCATTATCTTGTGCCACATGCCAGGCAGACAGCTGAACGTGGCATAATTGAGAGCCATGGGGTAAATGAAGTGAAGAGGTGGATCTTTCAGAAGACATTGGAGACCATCTGTCCCTTTGAGACACAGGCAAACTGGTACTGTGGTCAAGTAATTGGTAAAAACCTGATGAGATTGGGTGCCAACTCTAGACTGGCTCAAGTCTTATGTGAAATACAAGTTCTTTGGAGCATTTCAACTCGATTTCTTAATGTGCTGTTTAGGACCAAGGCTTCCAAATCACTTTCTGAGAAATCTGCCTTCATCTTTCAGTTATCCAAGTTCAAACAGGGCTAATGCACTTTCCTTTGCACCCTAGGGTAGCATGAAGAGCCATAAGCCTTGCAGTAACAAGGTTCAAGACCAAATCTTTGCTTCTGGCTTGAAAACCAAAAGCTTTTCAGACGACAGGACAGTACCTCTGACTGATTTGTGGAACAGCCTTTGATCTTCATTGTTTTGGAGCAAATGGTGAAGGTTTTAAGTGCTGCTGCAATAGAGACGATACCAACAACGTGTCACTTTTAGATTTAGTGGTTAAAATCAAGCTAACTGACACTGGCAATTTCTTATGTGATACATTCTAAAAAAGCAACTCAAACAAGCTTCTAATTATGTTCAGATCCTGCTTTGGTGTTGATTAGAATTCCTGGTCCTGCAGAGCAAGCTCTAATTATTATTTTCTCTTCTGTTGACAAGGGAATCAAATATTAGAAATGTGAAGTACATCTGTGTTGATCAGAAAGGAAAAACAGTGCAAGTCTTCAGTAGCAAGGATGTGAGCTCATGGCCAGTTACAGGGTGTTGAGATTCAGAATGCTGGGTCTCACTTCAGATGATCCTTCCAAGAGGCAAGAGCTGAGGCAACACAATTGCATCGATGGCCACGTGCTGTGAGACCTGAGCCCCAGGCAAATGGGTGCTGTAAAGAAAGAGAAATGAAACTGATGCTTCTAGAAGCTGGAATAGACCTTGGAGAATGTGATTTGTACTTTATCAGAAAGATTGTAGAGTGGATTGGAAATGGGGAAAAAAAAAAAGCTGCCAACTTGCTTTTCATTAAAAGTTTGGAGTTTCTTGCCAGCACTTTCTTGATATCTTGTTACAGAAGTCTGTGACCTTGACAACTTGTATCTGTCTGGAGAAAATAATACCATGAGGGAAGGCAGACTCATTCCATGAACATCTCTTCCCTCATTAAAACTCCTGGTTGTCTCTTGAGAACCATCATTCTGCTTTGAGTAATGTCAATTTGAAATACTTCTTCGAATCAAGTCTCCATCCACTAAATCAACTTTGGGCTCCAGAACCTGCATCCAGAACATCACTTCCATGAGCAGCACTAAATGATGTTTCTGACAAGGTTTCCTGGCTTCCCAATGAAACGACTCCTGGGTTTGGCCTGAGTTTTTAAACTGAAGAGCAGGTCAGAAATGTCCATCCCTGGCATAACTCAACTGGAACGTGTTCATCAGTGATTCATTTCTACTTTTTTCAGAACCATATTTTGGCACAAAAGTGTGCAAAGTCCTAAAAAGAAAGCTTTGGGGTTTCTTTTCCTCTGGCCCTGAAAGAATCAAATTCTTTTCTCCTCCAGCCAAGTCAAATGACAAAATCCACCCATCTTTGCATTATTCAATGTTTTTCATCTTCAGCCCGCAATCACTTATCTCTGCTATTTTAACAAGCATTAAAGAGCCCTCATCCACTGAAGTGGAAAGCTGAAATCCTAAGCTATGCATGAAGATAATTTATTGACCTAAAATATATCTAGCGAGGTTACCAGGTTTAAATTTCACTCCTTTATTCTTTTGCTTCTTACTTCAAAGAGAATATTAAGACAAAGGATTATTTGGAAAACTGATAAACTAGGTCATTGCAAATGTCACAGAGGAAGCATTCCAGCAAAATAACCACCATGAAACTGCCAGGAGGAATTATTTAGGATGACTTTAGACTCAAGTGGAATGGAGTATACTTCTCAACTGGACTTGTGGGAATTAATTTGTACGTTTTTCAGCTCTTTTCTTCAATGTCATACGTAGGATTGGGGGTAGTTTTGGTTAATTATACAGGGGAGGACATTCATCTCCTCTGACTGAGCCAAACAAAAAAACCATCTAGGTCTGAGTGGCCACCCTTTGTAGTTAACAGAGAGAAAGAGGCAACCCTGAAGGACACAACGTGCCTCTCTTGGGAAGTGGATGTAGGATAGGGAAGATGAATCACCCTCTGGGAGCATCTCGCTCCTCACTAACTACAAAACAAGCCCAGAATGACTGCTTCAGATTTGCACAGCTGCATCTAGATGAGACAAATCTTGTACTCGGGAAAAGAAAGGCTTTGAGAATCAAGGAGAGGCAGGATCAAAGCAGGAAAGCAGCAGCTCAACTGCATAGGCTGAAATACTAGTGACTGTGAGCTAGTGCAGAAGACAGCACTGGCAAGGGGGATGTGCTGGGGTATTTGAGTAGTGCAAGCTTCTTAAGAGTGTTTTTGGCTTGGGGTAGAAGTGATGTTCTATGTTTTCACTCAGCAAACAGTATATATATTGAAGAGACAAAACCTGTACACCTATCAGCTTTGCAGCTCCTCCAGGCATGAGCGAGTTTGGGAAGGAGAGGAGGAGACCTGCAAAATCCAGAGCAGCAAAAGAGCTCTAACAGGATTAGACACAGCATGGGCTCAGTGGGAGCAGGGAGGTTGTGGTAAACAACAGCAGTTCCACTGGTCTCCTCTATAGCCTGGCTGGTTACTGCAGGGCTAGGAGACTCAGAAACAAAACTCATCACTCTGCAAAGGCACATAATGATCAAGCCAAGCTCGTTCCTCTCAGCCAAAAGGGAAGAAGGAACGGAGCTTGGCCACACTTTATGCAAAGACAAGAGTCAGAATGAAACTGTTTTGGACACAGTGGAAATAGAAACATAGATGTGCCCTTTGTGGCTGAGTAGACTGAGGGACAGTTGAGTTAAATGGACAGGGTTGACTTACAAGCAGGAAGCCTGCAAGACAGATCTTTAGCACTCGTGACATTTAGTACTTACCCCTATGGCAAGCAATGATGACATTCATTAAAAACAGAAGAGCCAGCTGTAGGGGGGGAAGCTGTCACCTGGCCCAGCCAAGGGCACCCTGTGTCAGGCTCAATGTGACAGTCAGTAGAGACTTAAAGCCACCTACCATAGCACTTTCTTGGCAGTCACTGAAAAAGAGTTTCAGACCTGAAGGAGAATTTTTGCAAGCAACAACCTGAGAACATCTTTCCCTTTCATTCTGCCCCATTGGCCTTGCTGCCCTCAGCCACACTTCACTCCCAAGAAATCCTCTTGCAAAAGCTATTTCCCCTCCCTTGAATCTACAGACGATTCAGGAATCTTTTCTGCTAACCAAAAACTCTCCCATTGTCACTTTTTTTTTTTATTCATAAAAAATAGAGACTTCACCTTCAGGTGCCTGCATTGTCTTGACAAAGTTCCAGTCATCAAAATCTCTGGTACAACTTGGGCTCTGATGGATTTCAAGCCATAAATCTTGCTGTTATTAGAGCCACAGTTCTCCACGCTGGTTGCAACAAGTACTCACCAGCCATAAATCCTTGTCTCCTTTGCTAAAAGAGCCCATTTGGAATGCTTCAGTGAGAGCTGGATTATTCTTTAGCTATTTGGGTGCTTCTTAAAAAGGACATTAAAAGCACTGTCAGAGAGCAAACGAGCCTCCTGGTGAAACTTTCAAAGGAATTCCAACATTAACACAAACGCCATTCCTGAAGCTGCAGGGAAATCAGAGAGTTTTCTTCTGGAAAATAGTTTCCTTCTTCTCTAAACACCAGTTGAGCAGGAGACCAGACACTTAGAGATTCATTGCTGATTCTCAAATGAAGACACACAGAAGTAAGAAGCAAACAAAGCAGATGTAGAGTGATATTTAGAGATGAAGAGGTGAGATTGTCTTCAGATCAGAGTAGACAAACATTCCTGAAGGGATTTTTTTTCACCCCTCAGATCATTCTGTGAACAAACCTCCTTTAAAGCAGCATTTCCTTATCTTTTATAGGCAGCACCTGGATGCCAATCAATTCCTCCATAAAGCAGATAGGACAAGGCATTTTTTCCAATAGCAGTATCGAAATGCATGGATCAGTTTTGAATCCTGGCTTGTTGGCATTGAATACAAAACCCCCCATTTGTAAACCTTTACAGAGCCTCAATGATCCTTGCTTCCAACTCCCACGTTCCTGAAGAGATCCAACGTGTCCCAAGGTATTGTCAAGGCCAGAGCTCTGGGTTTGTGGATAAACCCTTTGAGACAGACAGCAGAAGGGCTGAGCAGCAGTAGCACTGACACTTGAGCCACGTGGTGAGATATTCTCCTTACAGATCTCATTCAGACCTTCCACAAAACCAAAGAGCACTCTGTTTAGATAAATGGAAGGCCTCCATCTCCTGTGTGTATTTTATAGAGCTTTGCAAGTTCACAGAGGTACATTCACACACTTGTACACTCTGCAACATCAGAATAGTCAGTGCCAGAGACCTAGGCTCAACCTCCCTGAGATGAACCTTATTTTAAAAGGTGATTCATCGGGATCAAAACCAAAGAAATAAAAGAGACTTGATGTCATTTGCTTGCCAGGGTCTCTGGTGCAGAAGAAAGGAGTCAAGGCAAGCACTTGGATGACTCAGAGACAAAAATATGGGAACCTCTGTGGCACTGACAACAAATTGCTTTGTTAGATGGCAACTGAGAGCTTTTGCCAGTTCCTGGATGTGTTTGGGTCTTTGTCAAATCAGTCTGGGATTTCAGCTCTGGTGGATACATGTGCATGTTGAACATACAAGTATAGTGATCTCTGACACCTTCAGTAAGAGGCTCACTGGAGACACCGAGAGTACTGTCATGTTGTTCCCCAACAGGTCAGGCTTGATGTATGTCAGTGAGGTCAGGAGAAGGCCAGCAGCCAGGGAACCACCTTACCTCTGCCACAAAGACACAGTTACAGGGAAGGAAACCACCCACCCAGAAAAGAGGAATTGAATTGGAAACGTTAACACCTCTAAGCTCAGAGTTCTTTCAGACAAACAAATGCACACCTCCAAAATGACCACTACAAGTATTTTCCTCCTACTCAGCAGGAAAAGGCACCTGGGAGAATTGAGTCATTTAGTTGCCTATTGATGACAGGGGCTGACACCGAATCCTGAAGCCTGGCAAGGAGATGGGCATCCTATTATAGTTTCCATTATTACACTTGCAAGGCAAGACTGTGAAAGCTCCTTACTATAGCATTAAAACCCATTTGTTTTTTCCCTCAGTGGAAGCTCTTGCTGACTGAGATAACATCTTCAGCTAGTGTATTCCTTTCTTGTTCAAAGAGAGGAGAGCAAAACATATGCAACCTCCTGGTGCAAGGCACATTACACTGAGCAATCAGCAGCTCAGTCCTTGCCCCGTGCACCAAGTGTGGTCAGTAGATCTTTTCTTGTTCCCAAGGCTCTGGGCCTTAGGGCAAAGAGTTATTTGGGCCATGGCCCTACAGCAAGAGTCACTTCCCCAGAAAACAAGACTGTTGAATAAACATTGGCTTCTCTCACTTGTTTTTTGGTGCTTGAACTTACAGGTCATTCTTGGGTCTCAGTTTCAAGCTTCCCCTAGCAACCAAGTCAGTGGAAAACTGACTGTTGGAACAACAAGCAGCATTTCTCACTCATTCACAAAAGCACTCAGAAAATCACTCATTACCACAAGGCAATAAAAGCATGAGAGCCAGGAAGGGAAGAATTGCCATAAGATGTTGCCTGCAACTCAGCACTGGCGATCGTTTTCAATGCCCAAATCTTTTCTCCTGCATGAAAAACAAGCCCCTCACCTAAACCATAATCAGATTCCTATCCAGAACTCAACTAAAGCCCTTATTCATTGATAAACACAGATTACCAAGCAGGTGGCATCAGAGGAAGAAAAAGCTCTGTTGATAGCATATGTGGAACTGCCTGCGACCTCAGCCAGATCTAGAAGGAAGCAGATTTTCACTCCAGATGGCAGGCTTTACTTCTTCTAATGACAGATTTGTCCCCAAACACCTGAACACTCTCCACATACACATTTTACAGGCTGATGATAGGAGGTAAAATTTGTTTAGTTACTTAGCAATTCATCACAATCCAAATTTGAGCTCTTTGCTGCCTGCTGTCTTTCACCAAACAGCCTTTTTGCAGCCAGCGTGTTGTACAGGTCTCCTTGGCCTCAGCAGGGGATATCTCTGGAATAAAAAGTTTCAGAAAGAAGGAAATAAGCTTTAAAATTAATCCTGGG
Source organism: Urocolius indicus (assembly GCA_013401255.1). Classification (NCBI taxonomy): domain Eukaryota; kingdom Metazoa; phylum Chordata; class Aves; order Coliiformes; family Coliidae; genus Urocolius; species Urocolius indicus. Next base: position 125,127 of record WBNH01008005.1, on the reverse strand, counting down.
ATTAATTAAGAGGGAGACAGAAGTATAGAGATGCAAACTGCTTTAACTTCCCAATTAAAGACTGCTCACTCCACAGCCTCGTGATCCTGCAGCAGCAAAGGCAGAGGCAGGTGTTCAGCTGTACAGGTCGATATATCCCCATTGACTTTGCAAAGACTATTTATGCCTCTTCTACCCAACCTGACATCCTTGGAAATCAGTGATGAGACTCACAATGACTTGCACAGCACCTTGGGTCAAGCCAATAAAAATGATCCATGCTTATTAATTCTTACAGTGTTTGGTTGGTCATTAGGAGATTTTTCCTGCTTGCCTCCCCTGCTTCTTTGTTCCAAGGCCACAGAGGTAAATTCTACTGTTTTCTCAGCACTGGACTGTTTAAAGGAACATGTTGCAGTTTAATTATCTCACTTTGACAGGATGAGCTAATGTAAAGCCTTATTTCTCTATCAAATAACTGCTTCACTCACAGGAAAAGCCCCAAGGCTTGCTGAAATAAAGACTTCTCATCTCAGGCTGTATGGGAGCTGATAGAGACACACAGAAACGCCTTCCCTGCTGGAAAAGATGCCTGAGAAGTCACAGATTTCCCCCTCCTCCCCCTTTTTTATAGAGTAGCAACTAAGCTTTGAAATCTTAGCAAGTGTTTTGGATTCAGTCAACCCAAAGATGTGTCCTCGGTGTGATTTCACACCGTGTGACTTGTAAGTCTGACATACATTAATGGCTGTGAGTTTAAACTGAGGTGATTTCTTTTGATGAGGACAATGATGATGCCATTACATCTCTAAAGGTGCTCTGTGTTATCTCAGTGATGGGGATAAGTGGAATTCATCAGCCACAATTCCCCCAGCTCTGACACTAAAAGCCAATACACAATATGTAGCCAAATGAGAGCAAAAGCAAGGATTTTTGTTCTAACCCTGTGCAAGCACAAAGCCCTGTGCATGGTTAATACCAGGCATCACTTTGTGGTGACTTGAAATCCAGCAGCAGGTTTTTATTGACTGAACATATGCCAGAAAATCATTTCACAAACGTCAATGGGCTTGAAAGAGAAAATGAAGAATTCATCTGGGCAAACAGGCAAATGAGTTTCACTTATTTCTTCCCTCTGAGTTAACAAGAGTTTTAAAAGGCTTTATTCAGTGTTGTGAGTGGTGGGGCTGTGCCATGTGCTGCAATGCAAATCTACTTTCCTTGTAGAGCTGCTTTGCAATTATGAATCCTGCCTGGGAGTTCAATGAAATCCTTGGTCACAAAGTGCTCAAGTGAAGCTGATACGATGAAACCAAAGTGGGGATGTGGAAACAGCTGAAATGGAGCATTTGTGACATTGCTTTTATAGCAAAAGGTTGCATTTCAGACTCATTCAGAAACATTTTGGCAATTGAAGATCATTTGAAGCTCAGATCAAAGTGCTCTTGGTGTTTAGGTTGTGAACCAAATCCTCTTGTCTTGCTCTGCATTTCATGTTGAAAGCTTCCCAGTCGCTTGAGCAAAAAGTTTCATTGTGGACAAAGGGAAAGTTAATTACATGAAGGATGTTGATGTTCATATTTTCTTGTGTGCTCTCCATCAGAAAAGTATTTGAACTGTCTCTACATCCAGCAAGGATCTTGGTTGCAAACCCATCATGTTAGGGTCAATGTGTTTTCCCTTTTTCAGTGCAATTCCACTGTATATATCTAGTCCTGGCTTCCCAGAACAAAAGCAGCTTGACTAGAACTAGTTTTTCAAAACATGGCTCTTGTGCTTCATTCAGACAGAAAACTGAATGATTAGGGTCAAGTCCAATGCAGTTCATTATCCACCTCTACCCTGCTCTGGTTTCCATGATGCTAAAGAGTGACAGCAAAAAATGAATTGGCCTCGTGACAAAGTAAAAGAGATATTGGTGCTGCTGATCTTAGGACTGATGACATTTTCACTTGAGCCTGGAAGGATTGTCTGGTCTGACTGGAAAGCAGCATTATTAGCTGTGGCCCACAAACAACCACAAGCATGAGATCATCTGATTCCAGAAGAAATATGATTTCTCCACGCTGTCATCAGTTGTGTTTGTCTACAGGCCAGTTATTTACTAGCTCTCAGCATCAGCTGAAGTGTTTCTAGGAAGCTGGCCATTATCTAACCTTGATAAATGCTCTTAGTCCATTCCCTCATCTTTTGATCCTGGCACATATCTTTAAAAGCACTGAGAAAATCAACTTCTCCTCCCAACTCAGCTGTGGGATGGGGTGGGAGGGGGTTGTATCACCTTTAACATTTCACTTCGTGGCAGCTATTTGGATTGAATAAAAAAATCACCCTTCCCCCAGATTATTACAGGACCCTTTCCTGAGGTTTCTATGGAAACTCATCTGCTTTTAAAAGTCCTCTGCTGCTTCCTCCAGTGGAAGGGACTCAAGCAGCTGATTTCCTCCTGACCAGTTCTCCCCTTTGGATGGGCTGTTTGCTCATTCACTCACCAGATCAAGGCCTCTCCCTTGCTCTGGCTTGCCAATTGCTTTCCCACAGGTTCAAGCAGCAGCTAAGTTCAAAGAGCCATCACAGGACATAGGCATTGGAAACCTGGACCATGAAGAGCCCCCAGCTCTCAGGAAGCAAAAGACAGCAGTTACTTCCATATTCTTCAGTGTTTGGTGAGGCCACGGACTGAAGATCCATCATCTTGGCCATTCACACACCCACATGGCAGCTGAGCTCCCCTCACAGTACAGTCCAGACACTGGGCAAAGTCTGAGGGACTTTGGGGTCTGTCCCAAATGCATCTTTGCACCTTTTTTGCCTCAAAGCCTGCCAGAAAATACCCTACTGTATCTGTGCGTGGTGTAGCAGCACTGGCTGCAGGTTATACAGGCAGCATCCCCACTTCTCCCCAGCCACACACAGCCTCTGACCTCACTGAATGGGGGTACTGGGAAGGAACTCACCCCCCTAAGCCCACGCCAGCTTCCAGATGCTTATTGCTTCTGACAGGCCTCACTGCCTGCCCGTGTTTGCCATAACAACCGTTTCCAGGCAGTTGTGCATCCTGAAAGCACAAATCCCAGTGCTTTAAATCAGTCTAAACAGTTTCACAGACAAAACATCTTGTCAGCATCTACACAATCTCTCCTGATTGAGCCAGTGATGGATGTGACACATCGAAACCACAGTGCTTTAGACTTTTTCTCCTCTTGCTAAAGCTCTCTGGGAGGGGTTGGGGAAAACAGCTTAGGGAAGCACAGGGCAGGGCACCTTTGCTTTGCTGACATACAAAGCACATTCAGCAGACATCCTGTGATTACTAGCTTGTGTTAAAGCACAAATTGTTACTTATCCTCCCATCTTCTCATGCAGCCCTCAGAGTTTCTCTAAATAGCACCACAGATGATTTAGAGAGGGCTGCAGTGCTTGGCAGAGGCTGGGGATAGTGGGGTTTGCAGGTATTTGCATTCTATTCTGCCAAATATTTGCTCTGTCTGGCTCTCCAAATTTCTGGGACAGAGTGGAAAGAGAAACCTGGGACAAAATGATCTCTGGGGATGAACATCAGCTTTTGCATCGTTTAAAGGTTGACATGTCTGGAGCCAGAAAGGTTGCAGTGACAATTTTGCTCTCACAACTGATATCAGCACTCAAAAGAGTTCCTTGCAGGGAGGCTTTTGGAGCCAGCAGAGGATTTGGCATGCCATGAGGGAGCTTGTTTTGTGGACAAGCAGCCTCTAGCCTCTAGCCCCTCTCTGTTGCTGTCAGCTCCACACACTCACACGTTGGCAGGTGAATGTGTACATACGTGTGTCTGCATCTGTGTGGGTAGCTACTGAGCTCTCTGCCCTTCCACAAGCCCTGCTCTAGCTGAGCTGTCTAGTTATCCACCAAATAATGTGATTTTGCTTTAAAGTAAGGAGATTAAACGAAAGAACATGAGTACCTTTCATTTACAGGCTGGCTTTTCAGTCCAACCTGCAACCTTTGCTCTGCAACTCAGAGCCCAGAGCTCTGCTTTGTAATGACATCAGTCTGCAAGTTCCCGTTTTATCAGAGGAGCTGAAGCTTTAAGGAAAACATGAAGTTTTGCAAGATTCATAATAGAATCACTAGAGCTGTGGAGCGTGTCATCTGAAGTGTACATTTCCAGCCCTTTTCCCTGGCAAAGGCAGCTGGGGAACTGATAACTCCCTGCCAAAGCTCAAGTTTGTCCAGATTATTTAGCAAACACACACAAGCACTTCAGGAGAGAATTTGCAAACAAGGTATTAATCCAAACACTGTTTCCCACAGCATTCTCTTAGAGAAATGGGCTGGGATGGGCACACACTGCTGAGATGGTCAAGTCCAAAGAGTTGTGGCCAAGGGAGCTGAATGCAGTTGGTGTCCCCCAGGGCTCAGTGCTGGGGCCACTCCTGGCTAACAGCTTTATCAATGACCTGGATGAGGGCACCCAGGGCACCCTTTGCAAGTTTGCAGCTGACACCAAGCTGGGTGCAAGTGTGGATCTGCCTGAGGGTAGGGAAGCTTTACAGAGAGATCCAGGCAGGCTGGATGGCTGGGCCAAGGCCAGTGCCATGAGTTTTCAGACCTACCCTTGGGCCACAACAACCCCCAGCAGTGCTACAGGCTTGGGGAGGAGAGGCTGGAAAGCTGCCAGGCACAGAGGGACCTGGCAGTGTGGGTTCAACAGGAGCCAGCAGCGTGCCCAGGTGGCCAAGAAGGCCAAGGGCATCCTGGCCTGGCTCAGGAACAGGGTTGGCAGCAGCAGCAGGGAGCTCATCATTCCCCTGCACTCGGCTTTGCTGAGGCTGCACTTTGAATCCTGTGTCCGGCTCTGGGTCCCTCTCTACAGAAGGACCAGGAGGTGCTGGAGAGGATCCAGAGGCTGGGCTACCAAGCTAGGGAAGGATTTGGAGAAAGGATTTGGGAGAGCACTGACAAGAGCTGCCCAGATGGGTTGGGGAGTCTCTTTCTCTGGAGACATTCCAAACTCACCTGGATGAGTTCCTGTGTGCCCTGCTCTAGGTGCTGCTGCTCTGGCAGGGGGGTTGCACTGGATGAGCTTTGCAGGTCCCTTCCAACCCTTAACTAGAAACAAGAAACAGATCCTCTTTTTTCCTTTTGAATCAGAGTGACTTTTTATTTAGCCTGAGATGTAACAATGGCACTTGCACAGGCTTCTCAAGTCCATGAGGGTCTGTCTCTACAACACCATGCTCAGGACCAGGAGGAGGCTTGTTCTCCTTTTGCTTGGTAGACACAAACTCCCCAGACAAGGAGGTTTTTGCACATGATTCCTCTTTCTGCAACAAGGTCTGAGCAGGAGGTGCTTCTGCTTCAGCCACGAGAGCCCTGCCTCATTCAATGTGCAGCTCAAGGGGAAAGCCCTTATCTTCACTGAGTACCATCCCCTAAGGATCCAGACAGAAAATCGATAGCAATGCAGAGATTTGCTGGCTCTGAAGTGCTGAGGAGATAGGAGCCCATCAAGCATGATTAGATGGGCTGATTATCTGCTGGTTTTTAGCACAGGGATTCCCTTAGCAGCTGCTCCTCTATCCCTCATCTGTCCGTCTCTGCCTCTGCTCTCACCTTTCTTGGGTCAGTACCACGTGTGATTCCCTGTTTTCACCCATCCCTGAGCTCTGGGAATAGGGCAAAGGTTTGCTTGTTGTTTTAGAGAGAGCAAGGGAGCACAGAGAGGGGAGTTGGGTGCTTCTGAAAAGGTCCCATTTAATTTTCTTTCCTGGGATGCCACTTCCCACTGTCAACTTGGCACCTAAATCAAAATTCCTCAGGGAACTAGTTCATTTTAAACTATCCAGGATCCTTGCTCCTACTTATTGGGGATACTCTAGCTAAAGTTTCATAGTCCTCCAGTTCAAGCTGCTTCTCAGGCTTAGTATTTAGTATTTCCCTGAGTCAAAGCTGCCTCATGGGCTGCAAGTTATGGCCACAATAAAGCAAAGATTCCCCTGTTTCCTAAATAGAAGCTATTGGCATATATACATGTTCATTTGCATGAGTAAACACTATCTGCCTTGATCTTACCCTGAGACAGTTCCTGATCCTACACTATCTTGAGAGGAGAGGATTCTGTGAACAGACAATGCTCAGAATAAGAAAAGAGGGAACGATAACAATCACATATCTTAACAGCTAACAACAACATCATTTCAATCATCTTGCAGCTTAATAAATTCCTTCTCTTGAACTGTTGGATAGAATATGGCATCAAGTGATGAGACAGAGCAATCCACTTAAGCCTTCCAACTGGGCTCTCAAGGGCACAGGCTCAGAGCTGTCCCAACATCCCTTTGCTTCCACTCCCCTTCTGCAGCCTGGTGTTGGTAGCAGTTAATCACTCCTCATCTTTTTGTTGCCTTCTCTACTCAGCCTACAAGATACTGGGCAAGAGGCTGCTGTGCTCCATATCTAATAGAGCTTTGTTCTGCCCTTCCCAATGTTTGAATGCAAATAACAGGGAATCTATAATTACATCTGCAATCATTCCTAAGTGTGCCTCATAAAGGCTGTTTTGTGTTTCCTGCACATAAAAGCAGGGTGTGTGGTAGATAGCAAAGCATTTCAGCGCCTGTCAGAGGTGAGAAAGGAGAGGAGAACAGAGCATTCTGCTTTTATTTGTTCTGCAGCCCATCTACTCTTCAATATTGTTATGAGCAGGTACAATCTGACTACTGCAAGCTTGAGGATTATTCCTTTATGATGTTTACAGCTGTAAAGCAGCCATGTGTGGCATGCAATTTCCCTAAAGAACTTAACCACTTACAAGCCTCATCACATCCACACGAGCCTCAGCAGTTTTTAGCACAAGGTAACAGCACTGGAACATTGCTACCAAACCCTAAAACCATTGCCCAGAACTGATCCCTTGGCAAAAGCAGGAGACTCATTGCAAGAGGAATCAAAAGTACCTGGAAGTTTGAGGGAGAAGGAAGCTCAGGAGGAATAGTTACAGGTACAAACAATAAGTGTCTTAAATAGACATAGCTAGCACTGAAAAAAATCCATGCTGACCCTGAGCAGGAGCTTAGATACAAGCATCTATAGCTGGATTCATGGATATATGAGAGAAGAGTAGACAAATCACAGCCTGCAGCTGAAACCCTGAGGCAAGAGTCCTGCCAGCACCCTGCCTGCCACCCCTGAGCACCCCAAACTCCCATCAGCTGCCTCAAAGGAACGAGACTTGCTTGTGTTTGAGTCTGATATCCTGGGAGCATGAGTGTCCATCGATGGGATGATCCTTACAGCAGAGGAGGAAAGGCTGAGAGGTCTCATTAGCAGTTTGACTGCATAAAGCAAGTCCCTGGGATTACTAAAATCACTTTTGCCCAATGAGTAGCGTTTCTTTTCAATTAGGAGGGAGAAACATCTACCTGCCCAGATAAGGTATGTGCCAGTGGGATGCTCATTAACCTAGATGTATTTGCTTGGCTGGACTAGGCTGATAATTAAAGTTTTTCCTTTTGCTTCCCTTGGGAATGAAAGGCTATCACTGTCTCTGCATCCTCTTTTCATGAATAATCCTTGAGGCTACAGGCTTATCTGTAAGAGGCAAATTGCCTTTCTGTGGAGGAGCCTAAGCTCTGGGCCTGCCCTAGCTTGTGGCAGCAGGGGCTTTAGGATCTCTGTCTTGGCTCTAGATGCTCTGCACAAAGAGGTGACATCTTTAGGCTGAGGTACTGGGAAGAGGGAGGTTTGAGGCCCTGGCTGAAGAGCAGCAGTTGGTTTGTGAGGGCTCAAGGTGGTGCAGCCCTCAGTGTGATGGTAGAAGAGGTACAGATCAGCTAAAGCACTGCAGCAGGTTCCTCCAGCATCCTCACTCTCTGTGCAGGCACGAGCTGGGCTGTCTGAGCCACATGCAGGGGCTTGTTACCCTCTTTAAGTCTCAGTGCCCAGCTTGGCTGAGCCTTCCCCATCCTACCACAGCTTTCTGCCATCAAGTCAATGTCCTGGCCTTCAGAAAGGAGAAAACAACCCCTAATCCTCCTCCTCTTTCTCAAAACAGATTCTCTCCTTTCCTTGCCTACTTCCTGGCTCTGGCAGGGACAAATGTTTCTTTGTCCTGACAGTTATTAGCCAAAATCTGCAGCATAAATCACCCTAAGACAGGGCATGAAAGGCTGCCAAAGAAAACAGTTGGTATGTTACCCTGGGAGTGTGAGTGGGCTCCCACACTGCAGAGTAGGCATCAAGCAGAGCATTTGAGTGTTCTCTGTGTCCTCTGTAAACCTCAGACTATGCAGAAAGAAATGATTCAAGACAATCTCTGGGAGAGGAAGACTCCTTCCAAAGCAAAAAGCCTTCACCTACATTCAGAGATGAGACAGCCCCAACAACTCTTAAGCCTCCAGGGGAGTGCTTCAGTTCAGCAACCTCTCAATTAAAAACTTTCCTGTTCTATTTGGGTCCCACTGAGACACAACCCTCTATTGCTGGCTGAAACTGTTTTGCTTTTAATGCAGCCCTGAAAGCTGCAGTTGATCTTTGCTGCTGCTACTGCAGCAGCTCAGCACCTTGCTGCCAGCCAAGGGTGATTGTGTTGCTCGTGCAGTGATTAATGAAGCCTAAGTGGAGCTGGGATGGGAGTGAGTGCCTATAAATTCAACCAAATTCTCTTGGGTCTGATTACCCCAGCTGTAAAGTCAGTGGGAGTATCAGCTCCTCTGGGGAGGAGGTACAAACAGGGTTAAATCTATTAAAAGCTGTAAAGCCCTGCTGGGGCTGATGCTTCATACAGATGCAGAAGTGAGACCAGAGGCAGTTTCTCTTCCCTACATCCTTGCCTGTGCTGGTTTTTTCTGGTAAGCATTTGAAAGCTTGTATTCTCTGAGGACTTCTTTACCTGGCAGAACCTTCCTACCGAGATGATTGAGCAAATTCATCAAAGACCAGAATCCCCTAACTCTGAGATACCCTTGAACAGACCTTTCTCTTTCAAGCTTTCCAAAGGCACCAAACCAGGGAGCTCAGTGCTGCCTCTGCTGCTCCTGCTGCAGTGAGAGAGAGGGATCAGACCTAGAGAATTTTCCCTGTGTGTTTGCTTAAAATTGGCCCTCCTGCCTTGCATGCTGCTTTCCAGCTCAGGGGCTAATGCTGAGAAAAGGCCCTTGGAGCACAGAGTTAGCTAGAGACAGCTTTTGTGCTAAACTTGGCGTTTATATGTGAGATTAATCCTTACCTCCCAAATCTTTTCATGTTAAAGAGGAAAAGAAATGTGCTGTCAGTGTCCAATAAATGACTCCAGAGACAAGCTTTCCACTGGAGGGAAATGAAATACAGCAGTCCAGGATTTCAGTATCACACATTTAACTCTCTCAGAGCTGGACTGCTCCAAAGGCATCAGAGGCTTTGTTTGCTTACACCTAGAGTAGCTCAACACCTCTTGGTCACAAATGCCATCTGAGTGATGAGCACAAACCCCTTGGCAAAGCAGAGCAGCTCCTATTAACCTCCAGAGGTGGAAACATCTCTGTCATTTGAGCTCATACCTGTCTGAGCTTTGCTTGACCACATGTCCTGAGCTGAATCACAAGAGGCAGAGAGTTAGCAGAAATCTCTTAAGTGTAGCTAAAAACCTATCTCTGCCCTCTCCCCTCTCCTGTTGGGATTCATTGCTGCTGCTGATGATATCACTTTAGTCCAGCTTCCTTGCTGCCCTCCCAGCACTGCTGTGCTATGCAGAGCCCAGCTAGTGAATTCTCTTCAGCATTTCACTCCTTCCCTGCTGTGTCTTAGTCTCTCTGAGAGCATCTCTGAGCCATCAGGTCAGACCAGGGAGCTCTGTATGCCCACTTCTATGCTGATCTCAGCTTGTGGGCTGTGTTGTTTCTCAGACACCTGCTGTTTCCAAAGGGATTTCATGTCCAAACCCCCAGGAACTCAGACTTTGTTTAAAAAAAGCTTTGAAAAAGCCATCATGAGCTTTGCATGAGCTCTGTGCCCAGACTGTGATACGTATTGCTTTTACTTTGCTGAGGTTCCATGTGTTCTACAAGACACCTTTGCATGAGCTCTGTGCCCAGAAGAGCTGGGGAAGGGGCTGGAGCACAAGTGTGATATGAAGGGGCTGAAGGAATGGGAGTGTTCAGCCTGGAGAAGTGGAGGCTGAGAAGAGCAGAAGCACTCTCTGCAGCTCCCTGAAAGGAGGCTGCAGTGAGCTGGGAGTTGGGCTCTGCTCTCAAGTCATGGCACAAGAGGAAACAGGCTCAAGTTGCCCCAGGGGAGGTTGAGGTTGGAGCTGAGGCAGAACTGTTTCCCTGAGAGGGGTGTCAGCCCCTGTGCCAGGCTGCCCAGGGAGCTGGGGCAGTGCCCAGCCCTGGAGGGATCCCAAAGACCCAGAGCTGAGGTGCTGAGGGCTGTGGGTCAGTGCTGGGCTGGGCAGGGTGAGGGCAGGAGCTGGGATTTGACCTTAAATATCTTTCCCAATTGAAATGATTCTATGTGGTAACTCCAGTTTTACTCAGTTCCTCCCTATCACTCTCTCAGTGCCTTCAGAGCAGGGAGGAGGGAGCATCTGCAATTCCTCTGTGCTGCCACTTATTTCTAAGCATTGAGGTGGTTTTCGGTGAAGTGAGAGAAGTCATAGCAAGAGTGGGGTGAAACATCATCCCCAGCTATTTCAAAGCCAAGACTTAGCTGAAGACACCAGATGCTTGTTACCAAGTCCCTCAGGCTTTCAGATCAAAACATAAAAGCAGAGTCCATAAGATTCCCAGGATCATCTTGGCCATGTCACCCCCACACCCCCCCCCCACCCCAGCAAGCTCAGCAATCCCCAAAAACCACTTGAGATGTTTGTCTAACGTTGTTAAAAGTCTGCAGTGATGGAGACTCCACTTCCCAGGCAACCTGTCACAGCCTTTCATTCTCTTTTTCCATTAGGAGGCTTTTCTTAACATCTAACTTCTCTCTTTCTTCCTACAGTTTAAACACATTATTTCTCATGTTATCCCCCATGGACAGTAAGAACTCATTATTGCTTTCCTCTCTGCAGCTCTCTCTTGTGCACCTGAAGGCTATATTTATCTTTACAACATTGCCATGATGTCTAGCAAACAGATGGGAGCAGAGAAGCTAAAAGTGGGTTTCTTGCTTAATATGAGACGTTCAGAACTTAGAAGACTGAGTTGTGTGATGCTGGCTGTTGTATCTAGCACAGACTTCTCCAACTGGGAGTAACCTGAAAGGGCTTCCCCGTGCCACACTGATCTTCAACTTCCATATCACAAAGTGTTTTATTTCAGGGTAGGACAAGGGGAATGCAGGATGCTGCTTTCCCAAGCATATCTCAATTTCTGGAGCCCCAAAGCACCCATCCCTACCAATGAAGGTGGAGAATGGGATGTATTGAAGGGCTACAAGCACAGGGGTGATGTGGCAGTGAGTGCCACGTCCCCTGCACAGCAGCTGGCAGTGCCAAACTCAGGTGAAATGCCAATGTGGCATGTCTGAGGCAAAAAAAAAGAGATGTTATTTCCAAGTTAACTTTTATAATGCTGCCTTTCATGTGCAAGGCAACTGTCTCACTTCATCAGAGCAAACAGCATCTCTTGGTTGTTCTTTCCCTTTGATTACTTTTTAAGCACTGAGCTTGTTTTCTGTCTGAATTTTGGCAGGAGCATAAGGCTGTAACAAGTAGGAGGTAAAGCATGGTTAGTTGGGAGAAAGGGATATATCATCATGTTCTCCAGTTGTTAAAAAAAAACCCCAATAATTTTCTCCTAATACATGTTGTAAATTCAAGCTGTTAATTGGGGAGGGGGAACATAAACATTTCAGGCTTTTTAGTGTCTCTGTCAATCTGACTCTTGGAGGAATAGAAACCAAGCTTTGATTATTTTGCATCTGAAGGGATGTTTCATCTCCAAAACTGCTTTCAGTTGGCTGAAAAAACACTCAAGAAATCCTGGAATTGTAAGACATGTCTTCAGTTCATTTCTAAAGTCCTTTGTTTCAGGTTATTAATACATTGAAGCTCTTTTCTTTTTGCCCTGTTTCTCTAGAATCACCAACCAATTGCTTCTTTACTCAACTCAGTGCAGGTGTGAGCAAGGAGAGGGGAGCAGGAGAGCTGGGGCAGGGTTGACTTATTGCCTGAGCTTGCAGAGAGATGCTGCGTTTTGACTTATAAAACTTTCACCACCTCTCTCAGAAAGCATTTTGCCAGTTGCTCTTTGCTGAATTTCAACAAAGGAGAACCAAAGCAAATGTTATAAAGGAAAAAGCAATGAGCAGAGGGAGAGGGAGAATTCTTGGAGATGGAATCTTTTGGTTTGAGGTGCTTTATTCTGAGTAGGGGTTTGCTTCAAATCAAAAGGAGATTGAAAGAAAAAGCCCACTTAACCTCACAGTAAGCCAAACCCCTCGAGGTTTTGCTGCACTAATGGCAAGTAGAATATTCCTCTTCTGAAACTTACTTTCTAAAGACAAACTTGGTGGGTTGTTTTTTTTTGCAAACAACACCACATTGCAGTTTAACCCCAAATCCCAATAAACCAGACAAAAACTAATTGAGCTGGAAAGCTCTGAGCCAGCTCTCATTGGGAACCAGAGGACCTTTGCCAATGCAAGCTGGGCAGGATGGCAGCTCCAGAGCCCAAATAGCTCATGTGTTAGGGGTTTTTTTTACTGTTGGCACATGATAATCTCTGTATCCCAGGACTGACAGCTTCTGCTATGTTAATCCGGTCTTGTCTGAGAGCTGCAGTGTTTCCCTTGCCCAGAAACTTCCTAGAGCTGCCCATCCCATCTTGTCTCTAGCAAGCTCCCCCAGGAGGAGGTAGACATGGGTTTATTGTTGCCCTAGGATGTTAACATGTGCCTCCATCTACTAATGTGACCCTTTGCCTCCTTCTCAGCCCCCTGCACTCAAAGCTTTGCAAGGCTTCGAGCATCAAACAAATCTGCTTTAGCAGCAGGGCAGCTTGCAAACCTACTTCATGGGCCCTTGTTACCCATCCAACCTGCTCCCCTGGGAAATTTGCCAAGGAACTTGGATCAGAGTATTGTATGTCCATGACTGAGTGACAGCTCAGCATCCCTCCAGCATAGCAATTAGTGATATTCACATCTCACTGCACTAGCTGAGAGTACTGTGGAAGAAGGACTTGGGTAGCAAGAGTTTATGGCTCTTTTTGGTTCACTTTCCAGACCTGGTCCAGCTAATGCAAAGATCACTGCCATGGCAGGACAACTTTCTTGGGGAGAGTTCTGTGTAGTTACTGTCCTATTTCTGATCCTGGTTATTTTAGCATCTTCCTCTTCCTGAACCAGGCACAGAGTGCTTGGATGGTATTTCCCTTTGCTCTGGGAACACAAAATCTCTGCAGCACCTTCTGGCAAGTGCAGTCCTTGGCCTGGGTCCATGCAAAGATTGGCCTGGCTGGTTGGATCTGTATGAAGTATCTCTGGAAGGAAAACAGCTCCCTGAAATCTGTATCTTCTGGGATGGATTGTGATGAGCTTCAAAGCCTGGTGTCTCCTTTAGCACTGCACTGATGAGTAGCAGGGTTGTGAAATATCTCTCCTCTTGAGAAGCAGCTCTCCAGATGAATGTGGGACAGGAGAACCATGCTCCCAATTTCCACAGCTTCCTAAAATATTGAGTGGACAAATATCCTCAGCTTTTCCCCATCCTGGTATCAAAGATCTGTCCTCCTTTGGTTTTGTGTCTGGCACTTGGAGGGATGTTCCCACAGATTCACTTCTGATGCTGCTTGTTACCAAGCAGTGCTGCACACAACAACACACTCTGAGAACAATGAAAAAGCAGCTTAAGCGTGGTGGGGTGAAACACAAGCAGCATCCAAGAGAGAGAATGTTTAGTGAAGTCCTTTGCCATTATCATCAATGTTCATTCACAGCAAGTGTCATGTGCAAAAGGCCTGGGGAAATATTCTGTATTGGAGCAGGGGAAACTAAATAGCTCCCTTTGAGCATGTACCACAGGTGTCTGAGCAGAAATGAAAGCAGATTGCATCTTAACATCTCTACAATGGAGTCTCAGCCCCCTTTTCTAGCTAATTCACTGGGCTACATGCTCAACACAGCCAGGAACATGATGCTATTAAGAGAACAGTCTGAACAAGAACCAGATATGCCTGCAACCATTGTTCATATCTTGCAGCTATCCATCAACCATCACCACCTAGAAGCCACACAGGAGATGTCTCATCATGGGAGACCAGTTTCTCATATACACACTGCACCCAAAGCACACAAACTAGGACATCAACAACCCAAGGCACAATAAATAACCACAAAGGGAATCCTACTACAACTGCTGGAACGAGGACAAGAGGGATGCATGGAGGAGTGTTTCAGTCTCTGCAGTTTGGAAGCCATTTGGGCCAGCAAAAAAAAAAATGACACTGAGGAGCTGTGTTGGGGAGAAGTTTTCAAATGAAGAGCTCAGTCTGTCATTGCAGCATCTGGGTCTTCTGGTGGCTGCTGGAGGAGGTCTTGCTTTTTGACACTGGATTTGTTTAAGGTATTTCTTAACCTACAGATGGTAACTGATACAGAAAATAGGGGAAGATGACATCCAAAAGTTCCCAAATGGGCTCTAATGTTCTCTCCTTAAAACACAGACTGGTATTCAGTGTTGTGGGTCCCTCCTGAACCACTGTCCTCTTCTTATGAGCAATGACTGAGTAGGTGGCCCCATCCTGGGCAATGCCTATGGTAGAGGATACCCATAATGACATCCCTCTTTTGGGATGGCTGCTCCAAGCTTGGCATGATGACAAGTACCAGGTTCAATGCTTCTCCTTCTCCCTGCATGGCCACACCACTTTGCTGTGGTGTTTGATGATTTCATGTTACTCCCATCCAGTGGCAGCTGTGGAGAAAGGAAACACATGACACTGACATAATCCTTGCTCCTCCCGTGCCAACATCCCGTTCTGTCTGGCTTGGGGACTATCCACAGTTAAAGGGTCACCATCTCCTTTGCCTTTGGCACGAAGAGCTTTAACACTCTTCCCTTCCATCTCTTCTACCTCACCTCCCCCTTTCCCTCCAGAGCAAACAACATTTAAAAGAGTCAAAGTGATCTCATGGAGTTGCTTTATGGCCTAAGACACAGAGGCCAGGCTGCAGCCGCGTCCCTGAGACGCGTCAGCGAGAGAATGGCAAACACAGCAAGATTTTACTCCTCCTGGGATATACATTACCACAGGCACTCTGCCTTTCCACCTCCTCAGTGGGCGTCACGACCTCACTTATGGACCTCAAACTGTAGAATAGCTGAACCTTCAGAAGGAAGTGGAGAGGTTGGCTGCCTACTTGGCTCTAGCATTTGCTGAGGGGGTGTTTGTCTGTTCCTGCCAGAAGCAAAAGCTGCTCTGCATGGACCTGTTAAAAAAGAGTAAGTCTGGCTGTAAATAGGCATTTCACCATGATCACACTGCTTACAAATGTCATCCAGGAGAGGTGACTTCTCACCAACACACATGCAGAAAGAACTATCCTCATGTTAACCCCAAAGGGATACAACTTCTTCCCAATCAATGAATTGCCCCAAATCAACACAACAAGGGAGTGAAGCTGTAACAGTACTACATCAAGAACAGTCCAAACCAGTGTTACTTCAATGAGAAGGACCTGTCAACAAAGCTCAGACTAGAGCCTGGGTTCTATCCTCCACTGTTGCAGTTACTTCAGCAAGGTTCAGTAAGACCTCCTGTGACACCCCTTGCAAAGTTCCCAGCTTCTCACTGCCTGTGCTTGGTGATCACTATGATAGCAGAGAAGAGGAAAGGAATATGAGCTCTCTTGGATCGTCAGCCATGGGCAGTGTTTGTGGACAATAGTAACAAGGCTGAGAAGGTGGTGTTGTTTTTCTACTGCTCGTTAGCTTCAGAAGATGAGGAGCTGCCTTTCTGTTCTTCCTGGCAGGCTGTTGGCATCATCCCGTTTGTTGGCATGTGGCAGAGGTCCCAAAGAGGGTGAATAACTCCCAAATGTGCCCAGATGCCTCAGCATCCTTCTGTGCTGGGGAGAAGCAATCCAGATGTTGATATGGTTGTGGACAGTGAGATGAAGAAGGTGGGAAATCAAAATACCAGTGGTTACCATTGCTGAGAGCAGTGAACACAAGAACACAATGGCTCATCCATCACCTCACCTGGAAACAGCTCATTGGTGGCAAGCCAGATGGGGCCCAGGCTGAAGAATCAGAAGTGGATGAACAGACCCAGCAGAATGGTCACAGAATAAGGTGTAAAATTTGACTTCAGTGTGACGTGTTTGTTGCCTTCCTTTCCCTTCCCTTCCCTTGAGTAATGTCATCGTTCTGAATCCCTTTGCCCTTCCCTGCCAACCTTTCTTTGGGCAGGCTTGTCAGGTACTTACCCTAAACCAAAATGTAGTCATAGCTAGTTGCCTGGGTCAGTGATTTTCATGTCTTCTTGTAGTCATTGTACAAACAGCAGCTTCAACAACTGGCCACCAGAACTGACACAGGGTGACCGTGACCACCATGAAGCTCCCCAGACTGTGACAGCACAGGGACTCTGCCTCAGATTTCAACTGCAAGCAAAACCACGTGGCCCAGCTCCTCTGTCACCTCAGATGTCCACCTCACATCACTCAGGTGAATCAGAATGGCTGGAGGTGATAGCTGAGGTGCTTCTTTCCCCATGGGGTGTACAGACCATGTGCTTCCTACGTAACATTCTGCTCCCAACAGGAACACCTCTGAGGTTTAATTTGTCCCCTCTGATCTTGCATCCAGGATCTGTAAGCTCTGGGCAAACTCCCATCTTCCTGATGCTCTTAAGTAGCTGATGCTGCTCATTGTTTCTGTCATTGATGCCAGTTGGTCACGTACAACTAAGCAAATGAGACATTTTCCCACGCAACTTGATAGTATCCTCACTCCCCAGCCTCTGATTGTTCCTGCGTGCCAACTGTGAAAGAAACAGTGCTATTTTTAGCTTTGAGGTGTTGGCAAGAAATGCAAAGTATGGATCTGCATCACAACCAGCCAGGTGATAGCACAACCCCTAACCCTGGGCCTCTGTTTCATTCTCTCTAGGCTGCAAACCTGCTTAATCTAGTGCCCCAATCACCCCTCAGCCACTCTCCCAAATGCAAATAGGATGAAACAATAAGGGAAGGTTTTCCATGAGGAAGTGCATGAAGGAACGAGGAAGCTCTGTTGCAAGCTCTGTTCTGTGGTTAAAGTCTGGAGTGCTTATTCTGTCTGTTTTCTCCTTTCTCCCCTTCTGAATTGTGTTTTCAAACAGGGAAGAGTCTTTTTCAAGGTCACACAGAGGTTGTGATTTCAGCTGTTTCCACTGCATAGCTCCGGGCTAGGTTCAAATTCCCTTCATGATCTCAGCCAGTCTTGACTAGGATTCATTTCTTCTGCTGTCTTTATCTCAGACCATCCTGAATCCTGTTAGAGCTGTGATGCTGTTAACATGACCCAACACCAAGGACAAGGAGACACTTTTCTCCCTCTTCTTTATTTTCTTTTAGAAACCTACAATAGTGATTCCTTGTCTCTTTGTGTCTTCCTCTCTCTTGCTTTCTCCTGGCTTCTAGCTGACACAAATGAGCTGCTGAGCTCTGAGGGCAGGAAACTGGCAGCAATGCAGCAATTGTCTTTATTCTAGAGGAGACTGAGCAAGCTGTCAGTGCAAACCCCATTCCCCCTGTATAACAGATCCCTTTGCACTGGCTCACCACGTGCCACCTGAGTCACCTTTCAAGTTATAACCCCAAAATGAAGCAAAAGCACCACACCATCCCTTTTTGGGCTTGCAGACCTAAAAACTTGATGATATTCAGGAATTAAAAGCCTGTGACATTGTGTTGTGAGGGGTGGGGGGGGAAATGAGCTGTGAATGTGAAGCATTAACACATTGAGCCTTCCTCTATAGTGCCTGCAGCTCCAACCCACCTTTCATCTCCCATCACAAGCTGCTTTGATTACAGAGCCACCAGCCTGTCTAGGTGGTGAAATGCCTTTGGAGAAGAGAAAGATGCTGTATACTAATAAATAATGATAAGTGATGATGCTGTCTGAGGGCTAGCAGAGAGGCAGAGCTACAGATTCCAATGAACAGGTACAATTTGCATCCCCAGAGCCAAGTACATGAAACAACCTTCAACTAAATGAATGACTGCAGAAAAGCCAGAGCCTCTCATGGGACAACCTTTGTCCCAGGGATGTGCTTTGGCTTTGGCTTCTATCTAGATGTAAACCTTAAGAGACCTTGTTTCCACTCTCATGCTTATAACAGGGGCAGATGACTCTATTTGCAAGGACAGACTATAGCACAGGTAATTTGCTCTTATATTAGCTAAAGCCTTGAAGCAAAATCACTGGATGATAGGCTGTCATGGCCACTCCTTGCATGGGACAGCTGCCATGGCTCTGCCTGAGGTCCTTTAAGCATTCACTGTCAGCTCTGCATGTGCATTAGGTACCATCCATCAGCTGAATTCTCACCCAGCATGGAGCAGCTCCAGCCAGAAAATGTGCACCCAAACAGGCTCTTGCTGCTCCCACAACAATGTTTTGTTCATCTTCTCTCTCTGCCCACACAAATTAACCCTGTGCTGGGATTACTCTCTTCTTGACCTTTGGGTCCTTTCCAAGACATCAAGAGCATCAGGAGCATGTGCCTAACCTGTTGCTTTGGTAGCTGTCCCAGCTTTCACCCAGCTTTCATGCCACTGACTTTGTTAGGGACACAGTTACACAGTTACAAGCGATTTATACACTTAAGGACTCTCTTAATTTCCTCAGATAGTGTTTCTCTCCCAGCACCTTTGGCTTTAGCCAGTTGTATGCAGAGGAACTGCTGGACCAATGCTTACCCATTCATGGGCAAACAACCCCCAGCAGGAATATGGTCACTTCTGCCAGGACAGTGTATTCTGAGTGTTGTCAGAACAGCAAACAGGCAACCCAAAGAAAGTCAACAGAAATCCATTGCTTCTATGGCTTCTTGTTTGTGTAAGGAGAGTTTCTCCATCTAGCACTGCATTAACATTCTTCTATCCCTGTTTGAATTGCTTTGCCTTAGTCTGCCTTTGCCTTTAGTCTCTCTCAATCACAAATGGTGTCCCACGCTTGTCCCTAGGCCAGTGAACACCTCTGTTTGCTTCTTTTCTACCCAGTATTCTCAGCAGAAAGAACAGAAACACAGCCATGAAACACAAATGAAGAGGATAATGTGTTTTACACATTCAGTGGTAGTCACCAAGACCACATTGGTAATATGATGGTGTTCTGTAGCTCAGTTGCTATGTAGCTGCCATTACCTCTGGTGTTGATTATCTCACTCCTCTAGTACAAGAGGGAATTTATACCTAGACCTGTGCCACCACATCAGTTTACAGCGTGCACACAGCCTGCCCTTCAGTTATTTGCACTCTGCATCCTCCAGTAAATTCAGTGAGTGAATAAAAACCACAGGAGAATCAAAGTATCTTATTCCCCTCTATAATGCATCTGTTCTGTGCTCCAAAACACAAGCTGAAAGTAGACTTGTTAATCTTAACTTGTAATGTCTCTATCTTTAACACTTTCTCTCCCATAAGCATATAAAGCCTATTACAAGTTCCTTGTTCTTTCACATGCTCATCACAGAATCTTAAGGATTAGAAGGGACTTCAAAAGCTCATCCAGTCCAGTCCCCCTGCCAGAGCAGGACCACTTAGAGTAGGGCACACAGGAACTCATCCAGCATCCTCCAGAGAAGGAGATGCCTCACTGAGACTAGAAGGAAAACTGTTACCAGCTCAGGCTGTATCAGTGACACCAGTACCACCACCAAAGGAGCATAAAGATGATCATGAAGAGCAGAGAAAGCATTAATACATTTTGAGATGGGTTGTTAAGCATTGTCTGGCATAAGTCATTTCCCAGGGTGATAGGAAAAACTATCTGCACTGCAAAATAGCTGCATTATAACCTGCTTACTGCAGGACAGCATCCAAATTATATCAGGACAATATTAGCTGGTTAAATTCCAATATCAACAACAGAGATTGCATGAGGATACAAAAAGTACCAAACATACCAATAACTCCCACTGAAACAGTGTGAACAATTACAGAGCTCTTGGGGTTGACAGGACCTGAGTATGTTTTAACTAGTATGTTTTAATGTGGGCAGCCCAGATCACCACTCAGGAGCTGACTAATCTCAACACAAGGCTAACTGTCCTCATAATGAGAAAGGATTGTGTCTCAGCTACTGGGGCTCATCTGCAGCATATCCTCTTCTCCTGGACAGCCTGTGCTTTGATGCAGAAATGGCTTAAAAGGCTTGCAGGTCATAGAAACACAGAATGGTGGGGGTTGTAAGGGACTTTTAGAGATCATCCAGTCCAAACCCTCTGCTTAAAGCAGCTTCATCTACATCAGGTCACCTAGGAACAGGTCAAGGTGGGTCTTAAAGAGCTCCAAGGAAGGAGCCTCCACACCCTCCCTGGGCAGCCTGGGCCAGGGCTCCCTCACTCAAACACTGAAACAGTTTGGCCTCATGTTTCAGTGTAACTGTTTGTTGCAGCTTCATCCCATCACCCCTTGGCCTGGCACTGGATACAATAAAGTGCTGCCCCAACCTCCTGACACCCACCAGTGAGATCTTGGTAACTATGAATGAGATCCCCCCTCAGTCTCCTCTTGTCCAGACTCAACAGCCCCAGCCCACAGCCTTTCCTCAGCAGGAAGATGCTCCAGTGCCCTGAGCATCTTGCTGGCCCTGTGCTGGCCTCTCTCCAGCACTTCCCTGTCCCTCTGCAGCTGGGGAGCCCACAACTGGCCCCAGGACTCCAGATGAAGCCTCACAGCAGAAATAAACTGTATTCTCCTGGTTTCCCAACTTTGAGAACAATAAACTGAAAGGGTTCTGACACACACACACACACACAGATGACTGTTCCCTGAACCTTCTGCATCCATGGGTGCCAAAGAGAGGAAGACAATGGAAACCTTAGACCTACATGGAGAAGGGAGAAACAGCCCCATTTGTGCAAAAGTAAATTGGGAAACAATTACACGTTGCAGGAGGAAAATGACAGCAGTAGCCAGTGAGGAAGACTTCTCTTAATCATCCCATATTAGCTCAGTGAATCGGAAAATGATGCTGAGTCTGCCAGAGAAAATACAGCCCAACCCTCAGATCAACCACCAAGCTACAGAATATTTAGCTGCTTGGACAGGAAAATGCATTGCTGGCCATAAAACCTGCCACCCAGAGGATTACAAGCTCTTCTTTGTCATGCCAAGGTGGGTGTGTTGAGGGGGAAAGAGGGTTGGAAAGAAACGCTGCAAACGCTCTCTGTTGTGAGTAGAGAGTTTAGTTTATCTCTTCAAGCCAGAACATAAACCCCACAGCTGTGAGGGGCCACGCTCAGGGTTATTTACAGTGCATCTTTTTGGATGAAAGCCTTCCAGGAGGAGTGAAGAAGTTGTTTCTTCTTCATCACCAAGCTGACCTTTGCCTTGTGTGGATAAGGGAAGAATAAAACCTGTGAGATCCTTGAAGGGAGAGAAAAAAACAGTGTTTTGCTGTGAGATGTCTTCCCAGGGCCACCCTGACAAATCTGCAGTGCTTGTCATTACAGTGCCATGGAGCCCTTCACAAATACACCCAGCAAAATCCAAATACACCAGCAGTTCAAGTGAGGAGCCTTCTATCAGCTTGGACCAAGCTCTGACACCTCCTGCTCCCCTCATATATCAGCCACTATTATCCAGCCAAGGTGTTTAGCTCTGCACTGGAAGCCACAGTAGTTTCTTTGGTTGTACAGCCCTATGGTAGCTCATAACTAAGAGGGGTTGCAGTGGTTAAACCTTTAGGCTGGGGCCAGTTTGCTCAGCCACTGATGAGCTGTAGAGCCAAAAGAATTTTCTTCCCTGTTTTATACTTTCCCCACTGATTAAAACAAGAGAAATGAGCCCATGGGGAGGTTCCTGTGCCACTGATTAAGGACTCACATTCATAGTAGGATGAACTATAAGGATTCAGAACTCCCTCTTCTGCTTGGGGAACCTCCACTTGAAGGTGAGGAGTTCAGAAATCAAGCACATCCTTGAAGCAGACTCACACCTTGCTTTTACTTGTCTGCTTTCACAACTGCTTGGCACTAGAGGAGCCAAGAGTGGAGCTTGGGTATAGGTGACACTTGGTTGCATGGAGCCACCAGATGACTGTGAGCATTGGTCTGTGGGTAGGATGAATAGTACTGGTATAAAACAGAAGCTTTTGGCAATTGCTCTTGACTTTGTGGGTGTTCTTGCTTGGGCTTGCTGCCTGGGCACCTTCAAGAGCATTCACAGTTCCTCCTTGCACCATGTGTGTATGTGGTTGCAGAGAACTGCTGCCCAACTAATCATTGTATATGACATCCCAGGCACTGAAAGACTCACTTCTCCATGGCATCTTCCATCCAGGAGCTTACCCAGCCAGCCTGTATGCCTGTGGAGCTGGGATTAGGGTCTGTTCAGCTGAAAACTCTGCCCTTTGGGGGGAAAAAAAAAGGGTCAAGTTCCTGCACAGGGAAACAACCTGAAAGAGAATCCAGCTCACACACATCTGTTGTATGGGAAAGCCATTTACTGTGTCTTTACATCTGGGAGTGGGAAACATGATGCTGTATCTGATGGCAAGTTATCCTTTAAAAGCAGCTGAAGCATCCTCAAAACAAGGGGCTGCTTTGCTTTTTAACGTGCAAGATTGGAAAAGAGAAGCTGTTTGATATGGAACTTTGCAAGAGCTAAAAGAATGTCTTTAGCAATGCTTCACTGGCTCCTCTCCTGAGAGCATCTCAGCTCCTAAAGGTGGTCTAAAAAATCCTTTGTAGAAAACAGCTGCCTTTAAAGAACAACTTCAGAAATGCTGTTCTTGAGTGGAAAGAAATGAGCTTTGGGGATGGTGATGCACTTGTAAGGGTAACTCCCAGAGCTGGGCAAACAGGGAGACTTGAGAGATNTCCTCAGCAGGAAGATGCTCCAGTGCCCTGAGCATCTTGCTGGCCCTGTGCTGGCCTCTCTCCAGCACTTCCCTGTCCCTCTGCAGCTGGGGAGCCCACAACTGGCCCCAGGACTCCAGATGAAGCCTCACAGCAGAAATAAACTGTATTCTCCTGGTTTCCCAACTTTGAGAACAATAAACTGAAAGGGTTCTGACACACACACACACACAGATGACTGTTCCCTGAACCTTCTGCATCCATGGGTGCCAAAGAGAGGAAGACAATGGAAACCTTAGACCTACATGGAGAAGGGAGAAACAGCCCCATTTGTGCAAAAGTAAATTGGGAAACAATTACACGTTGCAGGAGGAAAATGACAGCAGTAGCCAGTGAGGAAGACTTCTCTTAATCATCCCATATTAGCTCAGTGAATCGGAAAATGATGCTGAGTCTGCCAGAGAAAATACAGCCCAACCCTCAGATCAACCACCAAGCTACAGAATATTTAGCTGCTTGGACAGGAAAATGCATTGCTGGCCATAAAACCTGCCACCCAGAGGATTACAAGCTCTTCTTTGTCATGCCAAGGTGGGTGTGTTGAGGGGGAAAGAGGGTTGGAAAGAAACGCTGCAAACGCTCTCTGTTGTGAGTAGAGAGTTTAGTTTATCTCTTCAAGCCAGAACATAAACCCCACAGCTGTGAGGGGCCACGCTCAGGGTTATTTACAGTGCATCTTTTTGGATGAAAGCCTTCCAGGAGGAGTGAAGAAGTTGTTTCTTCTTCATCACCAAGCTGACCTTTGCCTTGTGTGGATAAGGGAAGAATAAAACCTGTGAGATCCTTGAAGGGAGAGAAAAAAACAGTGTTTTGCTGTGAGATGTCTTCCCAGGGCCACCCTGACAAATCTGCAGTGCTTGTCATTACAGTGCCATGGAGCCCTTCACAAATACACCCAGCAAAATCCAAATACACCAGCAGTTCAAGTGAGGAGCCTTCTATCAGCTTGGACCAAGCTCTGACACCTCCTGCTCCCCTCATATATCAGCCACTATTATCCAGCCAAGGTGTTTAGCTCTGCACTGGAAGCCACAGTAGTTTCTTTGGTTGTACAGCCCTATGGTAGCTCATAACTAAGAGGGGTTGCAGTGGTTAAACCTTTAGGCTGGGGCCAGTTTGCTCAGCCACTGATGAGCTGTAGAGCCAAAAGAATTTTCTTCCCTGTTTTATACTTTCCCCACTGATTAAAACAAGAGAAATGAGCCCATGGGGAGGTTCCTGTGCCACTGATTAAGGACTCACATTCATAGTAGGATGAACTATAAGGATTCAGAACTCCCTCTTCTGCTTGGGGAACCTCCACTTGAAGGTGAGGAGTTCAGAAATCAAGCACATCCTTGAAGCAGACTCACACCTTGCTTTTACTTGTCTGCTTTCACAACTGCTTGGCACTAGAGGAGCCAAGAGTGGAGCTTGGGTATAGGTGACACTTGGTTGCATGGAGCCACCAGATGACTGTGAGCATTGGTCTGTGGGTAGGATGAATAGTACTGGTATAAAACAGAAGCTTTTGGCAATTGCTCTTGACTTTGTGGGTGTTCTTGCTTGGGCTTGCTGCCTGGGCACCTTCAAGAGCATTCACAGTTCCTCCTTGCACCATGTGTGTATGTGGTTGCAGAGAACTGCTGCCCAACTAATCATTGTATATGACATCCCAGGCACTGAAAGACTCACTTCTCCATGGCATCTTCCATCCAGGAGCTTACCCAGCCAGCCTGTATGCCTGTGGAGCTGGGATTAGGGTCTGTTCAGCTGAAAACTCTGCCCTTTGGGGGGAAAAAAAAAGGGTCAAGTTCCTGCACAGGGAAACAACCTGAAAGAGAATCCAGCTCACACACATCTGTTGTATGGGAAAGCCATTTACTGTGTCTTTACATCTGGGAGTGGGAAACATGATGCTGTATCTGATGGCAAGTTATCCTTTAAAAGCAGCTGAAGCATCCTCAAAACAAGGGGCTGCTTTGCTTTTTAACGTGCAAGATTGGAAAAGAGAAGCTGTTTGATATGGAACTTTGCAAGAGCTAAAAGAATGTCTTTAGCAATGCTTCACTGGCTCCTCTCCTGAGAGCATCTCAGCTCCTAAAGGTGGTCTAAAAAATCCTTTGTAGAAAACAGCTGCCTTTAAAGAACAACTTCAGAAATGCTGTTCTTGAGTGGAAAGAAATGAGCTTTGGGGATGGTGATGCACTTGTAAGGGTAACTCCCAGAGCTGGGCAAACAGGGAGACTTGAGAGATATTCACACCCTCCCTGGGCAGCCTGGGCCAGGGCTCCCTCAGCTCAGCACCAAAGGACTTTCTCCTCCTGTGCCAGGGGCACTGCCTGTGTTCCAGCCTGTGCCTGTCACCCCTTGTCCTGCCACTGGCCACCACACAACCAACACTGGCCACAGCCTCTCCACATCCACCATTTAGGTACTTGTAAGTGTTGATGAGTTCCTCCCTCCTCTTCTCCAGGCTGAACAGCCCCAGGTCCTGCAGCCTTTCCTCCTCACACAGATGCTCCATCCCCTCAGCATCTTCATTAGCCCTGCACTGGCCTCTCTCTAGCAGTTCTCTGTCACTCTTCAATAGAGACAAACTGGAGAGATTTATAGGGCCTTTTTATTGCCCCCTTTGAAGGACATATCTTCTGGGCTATCTGAACCCAAACCTGTCATGATCTGGCTAGGGAAGTCTTTGTGGCTCCTTAAACAACCCTCCTCTTCCTCCTGCTGGAAGCTGTCACAGCAGGGAGAGGTGACTGCTGCTTCTCACCACTTCACACTCTTTGCTATGCTGCTAATTTTTCCTTAGGCTTCCTCTGGGGCTGTGTCTTGCCTCATAAACAGAGACATCAACAGCAGCCCTGCAGATACCAGGGACAGCAGAGCAGATTGCGCAGGGTTTCCATACAGCTCTCCTCTTCAGCTAGCAAAGGCAGCCCTCACTGCTGTACCATTTGTGACCACATCTCAACCCAAAGCTGCTTCAGAGAGTTTTGCTATAGCTGAACCAAACCAGATGAGCCTGATGGAGGTTTTTCCAGGGAAACAAAATAGCTGCCTGCCTCCTTGAGTTTCTATCTGCTCCAGTTAGGCTCTCTGTAGCTTAGCAAGATCCCTCAGCTCCTCTGCAACCCAACATCCAGAGACAAAGCTAAGCAATTCCTTTCTATCTCCAGCTGTCACTCTGAGTGGTTTATACCAACACAGAAGGCTTTAGTCACTAATAGCACAGGGTCTCCATGTGTGCTTGTGTGTTTTATAGCATGTTTTCCCACTGTGTGTGCCCACAGTGGCTGTGGAGCAGGTGGCACAGTTGGCTATCAGCTAATGGAAGCTCTTCTGGGACATCTGGAGTCATGGAGAGCCCTTCTTTACCTGCATGTGCATCCACCAATGCACACACATACCTGAACCTCCCAGGGGGAATGCCAACAGCACTGAACACCCAAGAGACAGAGGAGGCAGAGAGGTTATCCCACATCTGACTCTTTTTCTCAGGGTGCTGAACATTCTCCTCTGCAGAGACTCAACAGCCTTGCTCTGGTGACTCTCTCTTTCCCACCAGCCTCCCAGAGCCCACATAGTCTTGGCCTAAAGTCTCCTCACTCCCAAGTCTGAGCTAGGACAGGTTTTGAGTGGAGAAATGATTAGAAAACACTTGAGAGAAACACGTGGTCTCATCTTGTTTGTAACTTTTCAGAGCAAAGTATCAGCCTGATTCAGTGAGATCCACTTGAGGACAAAAGCCTGAATTCATCACTTGGACTTTCTTGTTTGCTTTCACAAGTTCTGAGTTCTTTGGTTTCAGACAGTTGCAGCTTCTCATTTGAATCCCTTTTAACAGGTTACTGTACTGAAATATTAATGGCAGGTTATAATAACCAAAGCACCTAAATGATACTAAAGATCCACTTAATATATGTGTAGAAACCTATTTCATATCATCTTTAATATAAACCCTTTCTAATACAGCATAAAACCCCATCAGGTCACAGCATAGTTTCATCTTTTATGGTGATCAAGAAGCAAAATGCAAACAAGCCAACAGCAGCATTCTTTCCCCTGTTGCTCTGATTTATTTGATGTGCATCACAGAGCAAATCAACGTGAATTGGTCCCAACGTGCTTTGAGAAGCAGGTTTGACTGGGCTCCAATCCAGCAGGACAGGAACCCATCACCAAGCAGCAACGTTTCCAAGGGAAGCCATCAGAAGCTGGGAAACAAACCCACCCCAGCTGAAAGATCTTGACTCAGAAGTACCATTTCCAAGGCCTGTCTAGACAGGGAGAACACAGAGCTAATTGCTGCCTGGCTCAACAGAGCTCAGCTCTCCAATCAAGTTGGTAAGGGCCCAGCCAACCTTGCTCAGGGAAGATGAGCTCTGCAGGCTCCTGGGTCCACATCCCACACACGGCTGGGCTGACAAATCCCCCTGGCTGCTCCCAGCTGGGGAGCTGAAGGGGACACAGCCATGCCTTCATGTCCTACAGTCTCAGCTCAGTGGAGAAAAGAGAGATGGGGGTTTAAACTGTTAAAAGCATTCTCTCAGAACAAGAAGACTTGCTTATTCAGTGGGGGATGGCGTGCAGCACACAGAGCCATAAATAATGCATAGATGCCTCACATGGAGTTTGCTTCAGCTTTACATTCCTTAGACAGCCACTAAATACTATTTTTCTATTCTCTTTTGTGTTTCTCTTGAATGGTGGGTGGCTCTGGGAGAAAGGAAAGTCACTCAGAGGTGCAGTGCTGAGCTGCTTTTACATCTTCCTCCTCTGCTCCACTCCTCTTCACTCCCCTTCCCAAAACCCCTGCGTGGCCAAGTGTCAGATGAGCAGCTGTACCAAGCTGCCCTGGAGGGCTGTGGTTGCAGCTGGGCTCAGGAAACAGATTGGCTTAATGTGTGAAATGAAACACAGATTGTAGAGCACAGAGCAAACAGGGCAAACTGCAGCTCAGCACTGGCAGTGCCTGGGACTGCTGCCTCTGGGAAAATTGAAGCAGAAGGATTTGGTTGCTGGGGAGTAACAGGAAACAAAACATCAGTGTCTCTCCAAAGCTAGTGGAAATGCTTTCCTGAGAACAGGTTTGAAGCACCCTGGGACTGTTAACAGGGGGAACCCAAAACTCACAGCTGCTGAGCAGGTGCCTTGAAATGATGATTCAGTGATGTTGCCTTGCTGGCTCCCAAAATGCTACTGAGCTGTTCAGAACCCTAAACTGCTAATTATGCATCTGAGAGAGTGGCCAGGATGCTTACATGCTGTTAAAATAGCAACCAGCCTGCATTGCTGACAGACTATCCACCAAACTCTGGCATTACTTAATGAGACACCAGAGTCTTGAGTTGCCAGAGTAACCAGACTAGTAGTTATTACTAGTAACCCACTACACTAGTAACTAGTTACTAGAGTAACTAGGTTTTTGGCATCCTAAATGTGTGGATAAGCTGCTCAGGACCCTGGTACTGCTTCTCTAAGTCTGGTGTTTTTTGGAAGCAGCTTGAGAAATTGATTCTTTACTCCTGTGTTACCGTCCTCATCTCTGCTTGAGTCCATCCCATCAGGTGGGATTTGTGACCTCGTGGGTAATCCCAGCTGGATGCAGCATTTATTCTGTGTTACAGCCACTGTCTGAATCACATGGATCAGTAAACAGAGAGCAACTCTATTAAAAGCCACTCTACAGAGTGGTGTCACACTGACATGTATTACTTCTTCTACAGAGCATCCTGAGATGACTTCAGTTCTACACAGTGTGACCTACTTTAAGGCCAGGCTGATTTTATCCACGCAGCAGCTGTATTTGAGGGCAAAAAGATAGGATTAAAAGCTTCTGAAATCCAAAGCCAGTTCCCTGGTCACAGGCTTGTGCCCCTTAGAAAGATTCAGAGCTGTTTGCCATTGGTATCCCCTCTTCTGGCTGCTCCTTGGCTTTCCTGACACGTCCTTCCCAAGCACAAGTAGCCTTGGCTTTGAGAGCAAAGAAGAAAGGGAGGCAGCCTCTATTAGTCATTGCATCATTTGCACAGCCATCAAATGGGAGAAGTAATTAACTCAAACATGTTTATCTACAGTAATTATGAATTTGCATTGCTGTCTCTATCAACAAAGTGATTTGGGCTCCCAGCACTCTCTAAAGTGTTCACATTGCACTTGCATTCTGTTTTCTGTCTTTAGAAGAATCCCTTTCAGTCCTGGCTCTGTTTATATCCTTCTGTCTCTGGGTACCCTCCTGAGGATCTGGGGTTCTCAAGATGTTTCTCAGAGGCCAGTCATCACCATGCAATCAAGAGACCTTTGGTTTGCTTCCATTCTCCATCAATATGATGGAAATAACAACTCAGATAACAAACTTTGTGAGGGGAACAGAAGACAGGGAAGTGCTTCAGTGTAGCAGGGACTGAGACTGTATCTGGAGCTTTAAGGGCATTTCAGTGGGACCAGGATTATCCCTGAGATGTTCCACTGCATTTGCAAGAAGATTTCAATCTGCATGGCTGCTGGGACTCTCTTGCAAGACTCTTATTCACAGAGTCCCCCTCTATCTCACACTGCAAACAGTGTGACACGTAATATACTCTTGATTTGTGTGATTCTGGATTGTGTTGGAGGCTGCTGGCATGTGGCTTGGCTCTGCACATCACACACCTTCCCTGGAAAATGCTCCAGTGAACAGTCATTAAGAATCCCTCCCCAGCAAATGGGAGTTATAACTGAGGGCATAAAGGTGCTGCTGAATTGACAACATATGCACACAGTCAAAGCAAATGGGCTGGAACACAACAGTGAGAGATGGAAAACTCTCTCCCTTCATGGATCTAAGAGGTGATGCTGAGCTGCTGGTGAGGGCAGATCCTTCATGCTTCTGTCCTGCTGCATTTTCACCAGCATCAACCTTTTACTGATACCCAGGAGAGGTGATTTCAACATCTAAGGGAGCCCCAGCAAAGCCATTGCCACCCATTTCCATAGCTTTACTGCACTTTGTACCCAACAACCAGTATGGATGTACTATTTTGTCTCTCCTTGCTGGCTGCATTGCTTAAGCAGAGCATCCTTCTTTTTGCAGCAGGGCTAGCTGAGATGTCACAGGTCTGATCTTAGTTCTCCTTTACATCAGAGTCATCCCTCTGGAGATGGGTCATAGGTGAAGCAAACAAAGCACCAAAAGGTTTCAGTGCTACTGGCTCTGATTGCAGCACCAAAGTGATGTGAGCAGGGTCACCGCTGACCTCCCTTGGAGTGAAGCTTTCAAACACAACATTAAGGATTCAAAATGGACTCCGAACAAAATCCCAGTGCTGGCATTAAAATCAAGAAGAAAAGGGAGTTGAGCTGCACATTCAGCACAAAGCTGAGATGCCAGTCCCACATTCATTAGCCAATATCCCCTAAGTCAACAGAAAGTGAGGCTTCATTAGTCCCCATGTGAACCTTGTTTGGGCCAAAATGCCAGACCTCTCCTTGCTCCCTCCCTCCCTCTCTCTCTTCAGGCAGCTCTATCAAAGGAGTTGATTTGCAGTTGAAGCCTGTAACACAACCCTGCAGGGCACATTTGCCTTGGCTCCAGCTTTGCCTGTGAGTGTTTCCATACAGCTCTAATTAATAGCAACAACAAGCACTTTTTTTAACCATGGGAAGGAAAAAACCCTGGTGGGCAGAGCACATATTTCTCTAACTGCTGCCACAGCTTTGTCTCTCTAGGAAACCAGAGGGCAAACATCCAAATGTCTTTCCTCTTGTGCAGTGTGTTCCAGTGGTGCAGCAGCCCTGCAGGGAAGCCAGCTTTTGTGATGAAAACACAGTGCTTTTGCTTTCACTTATTGATGGGATAATAGAGGAGGTGCTCTGTTTCATGAGACCATAAAGCAGAGTTCCTAGGTGGAGAAAATCAAGAGCAACTAACTTATCTCTGCAAAGGGAGGGTGTTATTGTCTTTTCAAATGAGGTTTGCATTTCTCTGTTGTGCTGTGAGTGCTGGAAAGCTATCAGTCAGAATCAGTCTAGCTAATGCTTTTCCTCCTTTTTGTCTCCCTTGCTGCTCAGAGACCTCTTAAATCAGAGAGAACATTATAGTATTTTCAAGCAATAGAGTTGACAGAGCATCTTTCTGATCCCATTTTTGTACAATGTCTAATACAATAGCATTCCAGGGGCTCACAATTGCTACGTCAGCACAGCTGATAAACAAAAATCCCACATCTAATGCCTTGGGTTCAGTCAAATGGGCCATTAGCAAAACCCTCAGGATGTTTGTACCACCCCTTGGAGGTGAAAACGTTGAATGACACTGAGGGATGGCCTCCATTTGCCATTAATATGTGAGTTTGAAACACTGTGGGGCCTGAGATCATCTACACTTCAGGTGACTTGCACTTGTGTTTTGAGTCGAAGCTCATAACAAACCTCATGAACATCTTCAGAAGCTGCTTCAGCCTCCACGTGGCATCTCACAGCACTGGACAGGGTTAAGCACCCAAAGGACTTGCACCCTGAAGCACTGACCATTAATTTCTCTATCCAGACATAGGCAGGGTCTGAGTTAATGACGTTTGCAGATCTGACAAGCTGTATATTAAAATCCCACCATCAAGAAACACACTATTCCCAAGATATCTCCCAAGCACTGAGAGGAAAGAGCTTTCTAAGTCATGACTATGTGTTTCCAGCTTTCCCAGGCACCTCAGCACCTTGCAGACCCCAGCTGGGATGTGCCTGAGGCCCACAATGCAGGTTTACACCCAACCCTTTCCTTCAGTAAAGGGAAACTGTTGTGTGCATCAAACTGGAGAGGTCCTTGAACACAGCCCCCTTTTATTGGCAACAACATCACATAATCCCATCTACAAGGGATGATCCTGGTTTAAAACCTGCTTGGCTTTTTTATCCCCGTTCTTCTCATCAAGCAGTTACTTCAGGATTTCATTCCTTCAAGCATTTAACCTCCCCTCCCTCCACCTTTCTAACTTCTAACATAAAGTTATCCATGACCAATTTATACCAATTGCTCCAAAGCCAGCAGCATCATTTAGCTGACATAGCTTCCTCTCCCTCTCACTGCTTATCCCCTGATGTATTTTCTACAGAGTGATCACAGCCCTTCACTCAGCCTTTGCCTTTCTAGCTTAAACAAGCTAAATTCTCATCATCTTCCCTCCTAGAACAGGTGCCTGTTTCCCTTAAACCTCCTTGTAGTCTCTCTATGTTCCACTACCTGTTCCATTTTGGGTTCAGCTGCTTTTGAGCACCATTCACTCTGCACTAGCTTGTGCCATTATGTTTCTCCAGTGGCATCCTGACCTCCTTAAGAAATAAACCACAGAACATAGAATTGTGTTGGTTGGAAAAGCTCTTGAAGCTGCTGCAGTCCCAGCCCCTGCCCTCACTCTACCCAGCCCAGCACTAACCCTCAGCACCTCAGCTCTGTGGCTTTGGGATCCCTCCAGGGCTGGGCACTGCCCCAGCTCCCTGGGCAGCCTGGCACAGGGGCTGACACCCCTCTCAGGGAAAAAGTTCTACCTCAACTCCAACCTCAACCTCCCCTGGGGCAACTTGAGCCTGTTTCCTCTTGTCCTGTCACTTGGGAGCAGAAGCTGACCCCAAGCTCACTGCAGCCTCCTGTCAGAGTGTCAGAGAGTTGCTCCTGGCTCCCCTCAGCCTCCTCTTCTCCAGGCTCAACACCTTCAGTTCTCTCAGCTGTTCCTCACATGACTTGTGCTCTAGATCCATCTCCATTGTCCATGTACAGATCTTTGGCAAGGTACATAGAGTTAAAGCAGCCACACACCCCAAAATTAGCCAGGAACTCTGCCTGGTAGTTCACATAGCCACACAAAAATTCTCAGCTATGGACTACTGAGAGCTACTGCTCATTTTAGCTGGGGTGAGCATGTGCAAAACAGAGAGGCAAGGATGGAGCACTAAGAAGGTCTTTGCTTCCCTATATGGGTCCACAGCCTCTGCTGAAGGTTTATCCAACCTGCAGGGAGGACAAAAGCTTTGGCTGGACTGATGAGGAGAAAAGCTCCCCCTTGGCTTAGGGGCAGAGGATGGTGTCATGAGGCAAGTGTGTCAGTACCAGCAGTGCCTGAGCTGTTCCACGTGGCTCATGTGGAGGAATTTGCTTAGTGAAGAGAAAGGATTTCCCAGTGCACTCTGAGGTCTTCAGTGTTATTGTTTCCTGTGGAGGGAGGGTTAAGGAAGGGAAAGAGTGGTACTTTTCTCTTTGACTCTTTTGCAGCGCTCACAAAAGCATATAAAAACAATAATGAGCCACTCCACCACTTGAAGCAGCAAGGCAATAAAGAATGAGACCTACTCAAACACTCCTGTCTTTTGCCAAGGGCACTCTGAATTATGCTTGAACCTATTTGAACCCCAGCACTTACTTAACCTCTTTTCCCACAGAATTGCCATTGCATGGCAACAACCATGATGGGAGCTCCAAATAACAAGTTGAAGGAATGGCTCCCTGAGAAGAAGGGAACATTTGCTTCACAGCTGGGGCTGTGTTTAGCAGAAGTGGAATTTATCTGCTTGCCTAAACCTCATGATTTGAAAGAAACAGGAAGATAATTGTGGGCTACTAGTAAAGAAAGGAGGAAAGCTATGAAATCCTGATGGAAGGATTGTTGTTGTGACAGTCTGGCATGAAATCTACAGGCAAAGAATAGAGCTCAGCTCATACAAATGCCCCTTGCTGCCTTAAATTCAAATCTTGGGCAGCAGAGCAGGCAATCAGCCTCAGGATTGGGAGAATATCAACTGATACCATTAGACACACCTCTGCTTGTGCTTTTTCTGTGGCTATCTGTGCTGCACCAGGTGATTTAGTTTGCAGAGAGCTCAAAATGAAATGGCATCAAAGAGCAGAGCCCAGGTTTCCAAAGATGCATTCGTGGGACTTGAGGATCCATCCCTGAGGACCCTGAGGTAACACAAGCAAAAGCTTGCTGTTGGTGCTGCATCTTGCTTTTAATGTGTGCAGCAGAGGAACACACATCTCCTCTTCATCCTTGGACTCAGCCAAAGATCTGCACGTTGCTTCCACCAGTAGAAAGTCTTCCCAGTTCACAGCCACCAGCATGCTCTTTACACCCTGTGCAAATCGGTCCAAAGGCACTTCTGACAGCTCCCAGGTGCCTGCAGGAACAGGAGCAAGATGTAAAGATCTCCTCTGATGGATATCTTGGGCACAGGGGTTCCCCATGAGGAGCAAGAATCATATGCATAAAACTGCTCCTTCCTTGCAGCTCTTCAAGCCCCACCTGGACACGTTCCTGTGTGACCTGATCTAGGTGGGAGCTGCTTCTGCAGGGGGGGTTGCACTGGATGAGCTCTAAAGCTCCCTTCCAACTCCCATCATATGATTCTATGATCTTAAGCCTGGCTTTGCCCAGAGAGAAAGTGAAATCATTCCAAATGAGACCATGAAATGCTGCAGGGAGATGGAGCTGCTTGGGCTCAGAGCTCAGAGGAGGGGAAGCCTGAAGGATTTCTTTAGCAAAGAAGTCGAATGCTGTTTGCTGAGTTTATTGTATTGAATGAAAGGGAGGTGGAGTGTCTTTCTTTTGAAAGACAAGTGTGATTACAAGAACACACCTGACTCACACATTTATTCCTTCTCCTGGTAGAGGAAAAAAAATAAGCATGGAAGGATCAGAATAACAGAACCTAAAAGAGCTAACAGTGACTGTGGTAACAACTCACACCTTGTCCCCAGCTTCCAGCATTGCTTTGCAAATGAGAACTGTGTCTGTACCCACTTGATTGGCAACAAAAGAAATGCACAACACATCTCTCTGTCCCTGCTGACTAAACTGGCCTGCCTTGATCTCTAGAAATAGTTTACCACATGAATTTATTTACCTGTGGTAGCTGTGCTTTAAGCCCCTGCAAGGGGTACTCTTACAGGTTGCTTTTGTCCAATGATAGGACAAGGGGCAATGGGGACAAGCTGGGACAGAAGAGGTTCCAAAGAGACACAGAATTGGTTCCCTGTTGAGGTGAGGGAGCACTGGCAGGGGCTGCCCAGATGGGATGTGGAGGCTCCTTCTCTGGAGACATCCCAACCCCAGCTGGATGAGTCCCTGTGTGCCCTGCTCTAGGTGCTGCTGCTCTGGCAGGGGGGTTGCACTGGATGAGCTTTGCAGGTCCCTTCCTACCCTTGAGATACTGTGACTCTGACTTGAAACATGAGAGGCAAATATGCTGCAATTAATTACGCCAACAAACAGCCAACAGCACCTGAAATAGAGGAATAATCACAAACACCCTTCCACATTTAACAGCATTCCAAAGTGAAAGGGAGGCAGACTTTTGATTCAGGGATGCTGTTTAGCCTGAAGGTGCTTGCAGAAGTTATCTGGGCTTTGCAGAGCTGGCAATAGCTGGGGATGCTCAGGCACCCTGTGTACCTGATCTGCAAATACAGTAAGCAAGGCTATTAAAATGGGCTTTGAGTGAAGGAACACTTTTCTAGACCATAGAAAAACCCTTTCCCTCTTGATACATTTTTCCCTGGAGAGATACAGATGTGTAAAGACATTGTCATAGGACTAACTTGAACTGACCAAGTGATAATGAGATGTGAATGATTTTTCCAGCTATGGGAGCTAACAGCATGATCTCCCTCTCCTTAATATCTTTACAAGGCAAATTCCACTGCAGTTCAAGAGAGGCAGGACTGCTTTGTCCTTGCTGGGACTTGCTTTCTCCCACAGCTCATCCTTAACAGCCATTTGTAGTGTTGCATCTTCTCACACACAGCATTGTCATTTGTGTCCCTCTAATTCCATGCACCCTACAAGGAACTGGTGCAGAGCAGCAAACAGCCCTCCCAGTTCAACTACAACCCCTTGTAGTTGCCCTGACCGAAACATCTTCATTTCTTCTTCTTGTGGATGTCACATGTATTCCAGGAGATGCTCCATCATCGTTTAGCATCACTTAATACCCACTTAGATTAGGATTTCAGCCAACCAGTGTGTCCAGAGAAATGAAGCAGAGTGAGAGGAGAAACTGCAGTTACCAGCAGAGTTCACAGTAACATTTGTGGTTTATGGCATCAGAGAAATAAACTAAGAAACCTGGTGGCAAAAAATCTGTTCTAACCAAAGATCCCCCCTCAAATAAATCATCACTTTCCAGGTGGCTCAGAGCAGCTCCCATCTCCCAGAACATGAGGCTGTCACCCATTTGAGCACAAACTGAAGGCTCTTTGGTATCCTTGTTCAGCTGTCTCGAGTCTCTCCATCACTGGAAAACTATTGAGGAGTCAACAGCACTACTGACACTGCTGCTTCAGGAGAGGCAAAGATGGATCACACTAGAAGCATAGAATGGGAGGGCTTGGAAGGGACCTTTAGAGATCATCCAGTTCAAACCCCCCTGCTAAAGCAGGTTCCCTTAGATCAGTTCACACAGGAATGTGTCCAGTTGAGTTTTGAAGAGCTCCAAGAAGGAGCCTCCACACTCTCCCTGGGCAGTTAGAAGTGGCAGTGGAAGAAACACAGGAGCTCAAATGGATGTCATACACATCCCATCTGTTTTAATGCCAGGGAGCAGTGGAGTGTGGTGTTGAAAGTTTAGCTCACAAAGGGTTAAGCTTACATTAAGGGAGTTTACATCCTCCCACTGCTCATTAACTACCTTCTGCAATGAATTCAGTCCTTTGTTGTCCTGCCTGTGACCTACTGTGATGATATTTTCTTGCCTGCCATTGAGTGATCCCACATGACAATGATCCTCTCTGTGCTGTACCAGGGCTTCAGCTCATCATTCTCTACTTGAACTGGGAGAAGTCCCTTGAACTGGGCTCCTCTCTGGAAACTTGAGCAAGTACAAACCTCTTCCCATCTGTCTCACTCTGAGCAATTATATGTGCCTTTTTCTTTACTCTAACTTCTTCACTTCACCCTCTCTGACTTACCACACAGCCTAAATCCTTTCTTCAACAGCAACAGCAACAACAAATGATGAAAACAATTCAGCTTTTCATCAAAGACCAGAAGGTTCTTCATTTGTACATATTCATGGATGGATGGGAATTGTTTCTTGATGGGCCCTGAGCATCTTGATGTCAATCTGTATCAACCACTCACAGTCTCTTTGACCTCCAAGGAACAATTTCTGGTGCTGGGCTCATAGATTAATCCATGGCAGATGGAGTCAGACATGACATCTCATCTAGCTCACTTTCAATCTTAGCTTATTGAGCTTGTGAGCCCTAAGAGGTTTCCTCCCAGCTACTGACAGGTCTCAACAAGCTTCTAGAAGACCATTCAGAGGTTCAATAAAGTCACATTACTCAATAAATTTACATTCAAGGCTTTACTGTTCTTATCTTTTCAATAGATACAGGTGGCAAAAAAAAAAACCCACTGGCTTTTGCAACCTGCAAATAACAGCCACAGCTCATGTTTTC
Source organism: Urocolius indicus (assembly GCA_013401255.1). NCBI lineage: Eukaryota > Metazoa > Chordata > Aves > Coliiformes > Coliidae > Urocolius > Urocolius indicus. Next base: position 87,711 of record WBNH01008005.1, on the reverse strand, counting down.
CTCCCTATGGAAGATCTGTGTTCTCCTCTCACTGCCAGTTCTCTCATAGCTGTGCTCATCTTATAGGAAAACTTCTTCCCTGAGAGGGGTGTCAGCCCCTGTGCCAGGCTGCCTAGGGAGCTGGGGGAGTGCCCAACCATGGAGGGATCCCAAAGCCACAGAGCTGAGGTGCTGAGGGCCAGGGGGTAGTGCTGGGCTGGACAAGGTGAGGGCAGGGCTGGGACTGCAGCAGCTTAAAGCTCTTTTCCACCCCAAACCATTCTCTGATTCTATGAAATGAAGTTTTTCCTGGGTCTGTTCTTCCAAAGAGTTCTTCCCAAACCCACAAAAGAGAATCACATCAATGCAGGGGGCAAAACACTTTCCATCTCCTGTAAGCACTATGTACAGTTGACCCAACTGTGGCAGCAACACATCCATCTGGCATCTGCTTGATCACAGTATCTCAGCAATATCTTGCCTGTTATAGCCATGAGTCGTTCCCCCCCACCAAGTTCTGCTGCACCAGCCAAGCTCAAGCTGCCTGTCACTCCAGGTAGAAATTCCTTTACCAAATGCTTTTATGAAGGTGTAGGAGGGAGATGCAGATGCTGAGCTCTGCCAGGGGAGATGGAGATGCTTCAGATGACCTGGTTGGCCCTGCTGCTGTGCAGCCAGCTGAGCTCCTCCAGAGCTCTGAGGCACATTGTCTCAGTCGAGATGAAGAATGGATTCGAGGCTTTGTTCTTTTTCTCAAGGAGTCTCCACTGTCTCTTCCTAAAGCAGATAGGAATGGTTTTAAGAAATGGGAAAGGACACAGGGGCTTGCTCAAAGAAGCTGTGATGATCTCATTATGAATCAGAGCTGTGAATGCCTCAGATGCTCAGTGCAGACAGACTTGTCAACAACTGTGCATGTGAGGACAGTGGTTTTCCACAGGTCAGTCATGGGCACTCAAGGCTCATGGAGAGGAAGGGAATCATCTTCCAAAATGTTTCCTGCTTGCATTGAAGCCTGACAGTGAATTTAGCATGAAAAGAATGAGACTCACCCCAAAGCAGCAAAAAAGGGGATGAGCAACAGCAGGTACACACGTGCTTTTTATTGTAGGATCATTAAATAACTCTGCCTGTAAAGGACTTGAAGAGGCCACCTGGGCCATCACTGAACTCAGACCTATTTTCTCCTTTAATTGAGAACTTCTCCCATTTCATTTCATGACCGTTGGATTTGATTTTGGCCCTTTTCCTTCCATGGGAATCATGAACCTTGATCTTTAGTGGTCAAGACCTTGCAAAGAGCGTTTAGGTTAAACCCACAGAGTACTTGATGGCAGTCACAGCATGGGGTTTTGTTCCACAGGCCATCACTACACTTGGTCAGATAAGCACAGGGATTCTGCAAGAGGGAACATCTGGGTGGCTATTTACTGTTTGTCAAGAAGTCTCTCCAAGGTGCACTTGTGTGAGGTGTAAGAAGGTCAGGACAGACGTGTTGTACTAATTTACCTCTCCAGATGGAAAGCAGATGCTGGTTTGGGATGTATTCCTTGTTTTTCTTGGCTTTCACTTACAGTTTTGGACATGATTAGTTATAGGTCTGTAGAAAGAACACAAGTAATCCTTTCCTGGTTTCCCCCTTCCTCCACTGCAGACAGCAAGCAGGAGATCTCAATCCAAGAGGGAGACCCTGTAAGGTGAAATAGGTTGGGTGCAGAAAGCCATGGGCTCAGGAAACCCCATGTTATGGTGGCTGAAGGACATTTCTCATCCTTGCTCTTTGTTTTTTACAAGCTTGCCTCTCCACAGCCTTCTAGCACTTTAACTCTCGGGGTCACTCTGGGACAAAGGCTGTTTCTCCTTATTTTACAGCTCCTAGAGCTGAGGTGCAAGAAACCAGACTCAGAGGTAATTCCAAAGCAAAAGAAAACCTCAAGCAATTCCCAGGAGAGTTCTGAAACAGCCTTGCAAGCCTTTAACCATCTGTGTCCTTGCTACTCTAATGCCATCCTTCTTGCTCAGCCTTTCTCCCTTGTCTCAAGAGCAGCATTTGCATTTTGCTTCAGCTCCAGATGCTGTTTCACCTGCAAATCCTTCAGCAGGTGTGGTACAAAGGATGAGGCTACAGAGGAGCTCTCACTTGGCCTCCTGATGAATAGCTGTGATGAATGGGGATCTGTTAGAAGACAAGAGTAGTTCTTGTTCTCCTTCAAATGAAGTGGCCAGGTGCATGGTGTAAGGTAAGAGGTGGCTGAGCCCACAGCTAGCTCTTACACACACAAGTGCTCTGGATTTCCTCCTCCAGTGCCTTCTCTTTGCCTCATCTCCTTTTGCACTCAAAACCCTCTCATCTCCAGCTGGATCTCTGATATTTTGGCTGTGGCTAATAGCTGAGACATCTCAGATCTTTATAGATTATTTCCCATCCCAAATCCATGTGCCTGGTCAACAAACCAGCTCCAACCAGAACAGAGCACAAACCATCTAAAAGGAAACTAAGGAAGAGTTTCTCAGTGTGCTGCTCAGCTCTTGAGTCAGACCATTGTCCCAAGTCAATGACCTNCCTCCACACTCTCCCTGGGCAGTTAGAAGTGGCAGTGGAAGAAACACAGGAGCTCAAATGGATGTCATACACATCCCATCTGTTTTAGTGCCAGGGAGCAGTGGAGTGTGGTGTTGAAAGTTTAGCTCACAAAGGGTTAAGCTTACATTAAGGGAGTTTACATCCTCCCACTGCTCATTAACTACCTTCTGCAATGAATTCAGTCCTTTGTTGTCCTGCCTGTGACCTACTGTGATGATATTTTCTTGCCTGCCATTGAGTGATCCCACATGACAATGATCCTCTCTGTGCTGTACCAGGGCTTCAGCTCATCATTCTCTACTTGAACTGGGAGAAGTCCCTTGAACTGGGCTCCTCTCTGGAAACTTGAGCAAGTACAAACCTCTTCCCATCTGTCTCACTCTGAGCAATTATATGTGCCTTTTTCTTTACTCTAACTTCTTCACTTCACCCTCTCTGACTTACCACACAGCCTAAATCCTTTCTTCAACAGCAACAACAACAGCAAATGATGAAAACAATTCAGCTTTTCATCAAAGACCAGAAGGTTCTTCATTTGTACATATTCATGGATGGATGGGAATTGTTTCTTGATGGGCCCTGAGCATCTTGATGTCAATCTGTATCAACCAATCACAGTCTCTTTGACCTCCAAGGAACAATTTCTGGTGCTGGGCTCATAGATTAATCCATGGCAGATGGAGTCAGACATGACATCTCATCTAGCTCACTTTCAATCTTAGCTTATTGAGCTTGTGAGCCCTAAGAGGTTTCCTCCCAGCTATTGACAGGTCTCAACAAGCTTCTAGAAGACCATTCAGAGGTTCAATAAAGTCATATTACTCAATAAAGTTACATTCAAGGCTTTACTGTTCTTATCTTTTCAATAGATACAGGTGGCAAAAAAAAAAACCCACTGGCTTTTGCAACCTGCAAATAACAGCCACAGCTCATGTTTTCCTCCCTATGGAAGATCTGTGTTCTCCTCTCACTGCCAGTTCTCTCATAGCTGTGCTCATCTTATAGGAAAACTTCTTCCCTGAGAGGGGTGTCAGCCCCTGTGCCAGGCTGCCTAGGGAGCTGGGGGAGTGCCCAACCATGGAGGGATCCCAAAGCCACAGAGCTGAGGTGCTGAGGGCCAGGGGGTAGTGCTGGGCTGGACAAGGTGAGGGCAGGGCTGGGACTGCAGCAGCTTAAAGCTCTTTTCCACCCAAAACCATTCTCTGATTCTATGAAATGAAGTTTTTCCTGGGTCTGTTCTTCCAAAGAGTTCTTCCCAAACCCACAAAAGAGAATCACATCAATGCAGGGGGCAAAACACTTTCCATCTCCTGTAAGCACTATGTACAGTTGACCCAACTGTGGCAGCAACACATCCATCTGGCATCTGCTTGATCACAGTATCTCAGCAATATCTTGCCTGTTATAGCCATGAGTCGTTCCCCCCCACCAAGTTCTGCTGCACCAGCCAAGCTCAAGCTGCCTGTCACTCCAGGTAGAAATTCCTTTACCAAATGCTTTTATGAAGGTGTAGGAGGGAGATGCAGATGCTGAGCTCTGCCAGGGGAGATGGAGATGCTTCAGATGACCTGGTTGGCCCTGCTGCTGTGCAGCCAGCTGAGCTCCTCCAGAGCTCTGAGGCACATTGTCTCAGTCGAGATGAAGAATGGATTCGAGGCTTTGTTCTTTTTCTCAAGGAGTCTCCACTGTCTCTTCCTAAAGCAGATAGGAATGGTTTTAAGAAATGGGAAAGGACACAGGGGCTTGCTCAAAGAAGCTGTGATGATCTCATTATGAATCAGAGCTGTGAATGCCTCAGATGCTCAGTGCAGACAGACTTGTCAACAACTGTGCATGTGAGGACAGTGGTTTTCCACAGGTCAGTCATGGGGACTCAAGGCTCATGGAGAGGAAGGGAATCATCTTCCAAAATGTTTCCTGCTTGCATTGAAGCCTGACAGTGAATTTAGCATGAAAAGAATGAGACTCACCCCAAAGCAGCAAAAAAGGGGATGAGCAACAGCAGGTACACACGTGCTTTTTATTGTAGGATCATTAAATAACTCTGCCTGTAAAGGACTTGAAGAGGCCACCTGGGCCATCACTGAACTCAGACCTATTTTCTCCTTTAATTGAGAACTTCTCCCATTTCATTTCATGACCGTTGGATTTGATTTTGGCCCTTTTCCTTCCATGGGAATCATGAACCTTGATCTTTAGTGGTCAAGACCTTGCAAAGAGCGTTTAGGTTAAACCCACAGAGTGCTTGATGGCAGTCACAGCATGGGGTTTTGTTCCACAGGCCATCACTACACTTGGTCAGATAAGCACAGGGATTCTGCAAGAGGGAACATCTGGGTGGCTATTTACTGTTTGTCAAGAAGTCTCTCCAAGGTGCACTTGTGTGAGGTGTAAGAAGGTCAGGACAGACGTGTTGTACTAATTTACCTCTCCAGATGGAAAGCAGATGCTGGTTTGGGATGTATTCCTTGTTNTAAGGAAGAGTTTCTCAGCTGCTCAGCTCTTGATTGAGTCAGACCATTGTCCCAAGTCAATGACCTACAGCCACACTCCTCAAGTCTCTTATGAGGGTTCCATGGAGTGGGAATGTTTTCAGTATTAAAGGACTTGAAAGTAGATTTGTCATGAAAAGACCCCCCCCCATCAATACCATGGAGAAGCACCACCATGCTCATTTGACAACTAAAGTCTTAAGGGACAGAGAAACTTAGTCCAGCTAAACATTGGGTTGGCATTTCTCAAGNCTCTTATGAGGGTTCCATGGAGTGGGAATGTTTTCAGTATTAAAGGACTTGAAAGTAGATTTGTCATGAAAAGACCCCCCCCCATCAATACCATGGAGAAGCACCACCATGCTCATTTGACAACTAAAGTCTTAAGGGACAGAGAAACTTAGTCCAGCTAAACATTGGGTTGGCATTTCTCAAGGGCATGGTTTGCATGTCAGCCACATACATGAGCCAGGAACAATCCACCTCTCTTTAGACACCCAATTGAGACAACCAGCAGCAGCAACACAACCACCTTCCACTCCCTCCTGTGCCTGTGCCCATGTGTTGAGACTCAATGGCATGATGCAAACTCAAGATGACTGGGAAGGCTGCACAGGTAGTTAATCTCCTGGTAGAAGAAGGCATCTGAAACTCAAATGGAAGGGGTTGGAAGGGACCTTTAGAGCTCATCCAGCCCAACTCTCTGCTAAAGCAGCTCCCACCTAGATCAGGTCACACAGAATCCTGGAGCAAACTTTGGGAAGAGTCATATTTTCCCAGCAAAGTTGTTAAAGAGAGAGAAGTAATCAAGCAGCTACCATCCTCAGTTCCTTTTTTTTTCCTCCCTAAGAGGAGTAGAAGTTGTGTAAGAAAGAGATGAGAATGGACTAATTAGTGTAAAAAGCAAACACTGGCCTCATGGGTGCACTAGAAAGGATGGGAGAGAGGGGGAAGACACATAGATGGACAGAAACTTGTGTCTTCAAATAGAAACACTCACATGAGCTACTCTCCATTTACACAGCCACTGCCACTAAGCATGTGTATTGAAAAGCAATGAGTTCCAGCCTTCAATTGTCATGGCCACTGGAGATAAACAGGCATCTGGCAACAAAGGCATAACAGGCACAGGCTGAGTTACTGTGTTCCCTCTCAAGGGATGTGGATGTGTGAGGAAACACAAGCTACACATTCCCTTGAGCAAGTGACCTGACTGAAAACCACGCTCAGGTACCAGAATGCATCCCCACTGCCACTGGCTCTGTTTCTGCCAGGGCAGAAAAGGGTAGCCCCTTTCCCCTGCTGCTCATGGCTACTTGTATCTGCTCCCAACTCATCCCAGCAGACTTTCTGCATTCACCCTCTAGGCTGAAAGGGCTTTCCCAGATGTTTTTCCCCTGTAGCCCATGCACTTGCTGGGGCACACACAACATTCCCCAGCTCATCCCATGCTGGAACAGCACTTAGCAGGCCAAGGAAAGAAGCTTTGCTCCAGCACACCCACAGAGATCCCCAGCAAATCCCAGTGTGTGTTATAGGGCTGATGAGCCACAGCTTTCCCACACTCAGCAGCACTAAGGATGGGAAGACCTTAATGTCATGTCAAGCAGCACGAGCACAGCAACTCCAGGAAAATGCCATCTGTGAGGTCATTTGTAACTGAGACCTCCTGGGAGGAGCAATGCAGAACAAATCAGGGGATTTCCTTGGCTGCTGCTGTTATCAGGCTTCCCTCCTCCTTATACTCTAAGGGAATGGATCTGCTAAAGCTTGTTCTGCCAATTTGCTGTTCTTCATTGCTTTGCCTACAGCAGAGGGCTGCATTATCTTATCTGCTGCTCAGTACATTGCAATGCCAGCTCAGGAATCAGCACAGATGCTGCTAAGACCTTGCTGTTCCCTTTGGATGTAGCTCTGCAGAAAAGCTTAAGGGACTCACTCCTCTGAGCACACCATAATACAGGGAAATGTTGTCTGAGAGGCATTAGGCATTATCCTGGGGAGAGGGAACAAGAGTGTGGAAGGAAAGCACAGCTCCAATCCTGTTAATAAAGCAGCAGCAGAGGATTGAAACAGGGAAGTGAAGGATTCCAGCTTCTCCTTTCCCATGTGGCAAAAGCACCGTGTGCTTTATTCAGGGGACACGCTGCACACAACACCCTCCTCTCCCCTTTTATGCCTCCAAAGGGATGGCTCACCAACACTGCACTAACTTCTTTAGTTTCTTCCCTAAACCTTATTGCAGAGTTAAACTGCTTTGATGCAGCCTCCTCCTGCAGAGCTCCTGCCTCTTCCCCTGCCAGGTACATGAATTTGGGGAGTTCTTTTGCCATGCTGACGTAATACAAACCTGCTCTGGGATTTAAACCCTCTGCTTCTTGACAGGGAAGAGATCAGGCTTCGGTGAGGCTGTTTCAAAGTGAGAATGCAGCAGAATGGATGGATTGTCACAGAGCCCACAGGCAGCTGCAACAGGTCATTGGTGATTAAATGCAAAATTCATCCAGGACAGGAGGTTCTGATTCAAGCCCAGAGGCAGTTCAAAGACCTTTCCAGCATAGTCCCTGTGGAAAGACTTACTCATCTTTCAAGCAGACTGCCTTTTATCTCTGAGAGTTAAAGTCTGGAAGGAAAACAGGCTTGTTGGATCCCTTTTGAGTGCTGCTCCCTGGATTTCCATCTCCTGAGAGGTTACCTGGAGTCAGAGAGACTGAAAAAGCTGCCTCTGGCAGAAAGGCACAGAATGCAATGCTGGGAAGATGTTGTCTTCTGGATCATCTGAGAGCTGCTTTGCAGAATTGGACTGAAGTATTTCACTGCCCTGTTTCTGTATCTGTTCAGTACTTTGACAAGGACAAGCACTGTCAGTCTGTAACAGCCTATGTGATTCTGCCTAACCCCAACCTGCTTCAGCAGCACAAGGATTTCTTCAGCAGGCAGGATGTTTGCTCTTTCTGGACACTGCTGTTACCACCCGTGGAATAAAAGAGAAATCATCATTGTTTCAGAAGCAGCGACCTCAAAAAACCTAAATGCTCAGGGAGATGACACCCCCCTCCACGTCCCAGGGAGGCTGCCAACAGCTCCTGTCTTACCTAAGGACAAGATCTGCTTGTTCAAGTCCTGCAGATGTTTTCAATGTGCTGTTTGCTCTGAGGCTTTTGCTTGTGGCTGGTGTTTGTTGCATTAGTGAGAAGCTCATGAAGACAGTGGACAGTTTGGGGAGGTCTGTCTATCCTGTTGAGCTCTCTCCTCACTCCCCAACTCTTCTGTCCCCTGGACTTCTGCATGTGTTTGTCCTTTCTGTCCCATTCCCCTGACCTGATCACGTGGAACATTTCCTTTAGCAAGCTCTTAGCCCAGTGACTTTCTTCATACCTGTCTACAACTCAACCTCTGCTCAAATCTGCCCAAGGCACAGAAGCAAAGGAACACTTTGCCTGCATATCCACTTGCAAATGGACAAGGCATCAGGGTTATTATGCACAAGCAATAACTGAGGCATAAAATTACATGTTCCTGCTCAGACATTGAAAGACAACACAGTCCAGGTAATGGCAATGACTTTGTAGCGTGAGTCACTCAGACTCATTTGCTGGGAGATCCAAAAGCACCAGGCACAGAAAATATTCCCTTCTTCTAAAAACAAAGATGCTGCTGAGAAGCCAGACCATCACAAAAGCTGGTACAAAACCTGTCCTACCTGCAGGACATAGAGTAGGGAGCAGAACAAGCAGCATCACACCCAAAGAAACCACCAGCTGCAGGCTGTAGCTTCCCTCCCTCCAGCATCACTGACTCCCCTGGACTGGTGCAAACAGATTGACCAGCATGGCCTGAGAGCAAAGTACAACTGAGCCCAGTCCCCAGCCCACACAGCCACATCTCAGCCCAGGGTATGACTCAAACCAGCAGCTTGGTGGGAGCAGCAGCCCCTCTGCATCCCTTCACCCAGCCCAGCACCTTCACCTACCCCGGCAGCACACAGAGGGGCATCATCACTTCTTCCAGGCAACCTCCTTTATGGTTTGATTTGAAGTTGATGCTTTTTGACAGGCACACTACCCAAACCAGCCTGCTCTGCCATCAGGATGTCATCCAGAAGCTGTAAACTGAGCAGTGGCTGCTTCCTTCAGGATCCTCAGGCTACCTGCCTCGCTCCACCTCCCCATCAGCCTACGAGCACAATGGGAACACAGCTAAGCCTCATTTCTTTTCCTCTTCTTCTCCCTCCCCTTCTCTCTAACCCAGCATCAGGAGGGTATCCACAATGTGCAGCAAAGTAGGATTTAGGAGCCATGACCACCAGGAACAAGCAGGAAAAACTTCCCCTTCCATGACTTCAGCAAGGGCTCCAAACAGTTGGGGCAATACAAGTACCTAATGGACTGCACTCACACCATCCCTGAATGCCTGCCTTGCTGGCCTCTTCCCAGCCTTCCCTGCTTTCCTCAGCTGGCTAACACTCACAAGCCATAGCAAGAGACTCCCAAGCCCTCTCTGATGCTCAGCAGGACCCATCTGATACCTTATACAGGGTAAAGGCTGGATCTGGCTGCGAGCCCCTGTCAAGACACCAACAAACAAACTTCAACTCAACATTCTGCCTCTTCTTCCTCCTTCCAAAACCTGGCAGACAGCATTCAACCATCACACCGTGCCCACACAGCTTGACCAATGTCCTTCAAGTAACACCACCAAGCATCCACACACCTCCCCCAGAGAAGAGACAGAGTGTCAGCTCATACTCACAGTTTTGAAGTCCTCGTGGTTGCATTCTTGACCTTTGAATTTACAGTACAGCATCATATCCTTCAGGTCATGACCAACCCTTGCCAGGAACTCTTGCATGTTGAAAACTTTCGGTTTATACTGTTTAAAGTTAGCTTTTTCTTGAAGGATAGCTAAAACAGCTGGATCAGCCAAATGAGGGTTAGGGATCTGCAGGTTGACATCAAGGAGAGCCAAAAGCTCCCCAGCGTGATACAAATCGTTAGTGGTGAGACGGGAGAAGCGAAACTCATTGAGGTTACAGATGGTGACAGCAGGAAAGACCAAGCTGTTTGCCACCACCTCATCTACTTTAGTCACGTGCTGGTAGGAGAAATAGAAAGCCACACGGTCTGAACTCTCAACCAAGAGAAGACCCAACGAACCCACAAAGGCCAAAGTCCAGAGCAAGCGTCGGATGGTCAACGGCCCGTAAACGAAGACGTGACGGATCCCGTGGAGAGTGGAGGTGTTGGCAAAAATCTGGATGCTGGAAGGCTGCAGGCTACCCATGCTGCCATCACTGGTACTGTCCTTCAGATCCATGATTCCTTAGTTCAATCCCTACCTCTTGAGGTCAAAGCTGGAGCTGGAACTGGGATCCTGAGCTCTCCTTCTCCAAAGTCACGAAACCCTTTTGGATGCAAGAGAGAGAAGGAGAGTGTGCAGCCAACTGCTGGCTGTTTTTAGCCCACGAACCCAGCAGTGCTAAACATTGACATCCAATCCATTCAAAGTCTCCTTCTTGATTGCCCCGGTGCGATAAGAAAGGCTGGTTTTATTTAGGGAGACACCAAGGTGATGTGGAAGAGCTGTGGGTGGGCGAGCAAAGGAGAGCCAATGGGAAAGCAAATCCTCCCCTTCCCCTTCCCCACACACACACACACACACACACAGACACACAGACACACGTTGCTGAACGATCCGAGAGCAGATGAAGCTTGAAACGAGCCGAGGAGCTTCTGAGGCTGGGAAGTAGTGCAGAAAGCCTGAGGATGCTGCTTCCCGGAGCTGATGCTTTGCAGAGCAATGATGGGGAGGGAGTCGGGGGGAGGGGGGGGGAGAGGCTTTCAGAGCGGTGGGATGATGCTCTAAGGATGCGAGCTGCTGGGTTCAGGCGTCACTCCTCCTCTCCATCTCTCCGTTTTAGGTAGGGCTTTAAAACATAGCAGCCCAAACCCCCTCCCCTCCTCCTTGTCCTGTGCTGCTGCTGCTCGCAGGGCACAGTGGGCAGCTAATTCAGCAGGAGGGGAACAATAAGGGAGGGAAAAGGAAAGGCTTGAAAGAAATGGATTAATAAAAAAGGGAGGAAAAATGCTTCCCCAGCTCCCTGCACGCACGTAGATGCAGCCCAAGCTGAGGAGAAAGCAATAGCATGAAGCTTCTGCTCTGTCACACGGCAGCTCAGAGCAGAGCAAAAGGCAGGAGGGAAAGGCAGCTGGAGGAGAGGGGCTGCAGCATCTCTCGGCTCTTCTCTCTCTCTGGCACTTCAGGATTCTGGCTGAGAGCTGTGAGTCACACATGGAGCAGGAGCCCCGCGACAGGGCTGAGCTCAGGGAGGGGAGGGAGAGAGGGAGGGCAGGGGGAGGGGGCTGAGCTCTGAGCCCCCCAACCTGAAGAGGGACAGAGGGGACTGTACCCAGCAGCTCCTGAAGCCCCCAAGAAGACTTAGAGCCAGATGGTTTTGTTAGCAGCTGGGATGGATGTGTTTGGGAAAGATGCTCCCAGCTGTGTGTTCAGCCAGAAGGGTTGGATGGAGGCAGGGGGAGGGGAAGGCAAACTGGGAAAGGTTTCCTACTCAAGAGATACTGCAAAATCCTCCATAGAGGCAAACAGCCTTAGTGCACACTGCAGGAGCTGGGGATGAGCAGGGTTCAGGCTGGAGATGAAAGGTGCCCAGCGTGAGTAGGGTCTGGGATAACTCCCCTCCACATCACCTTGGTGCACAGCAGGATTTGTATCTGCTTTGGTTCAGATCCAGCAGGGGAAAAAAAAAGCCATTTCTCTCTGTACAGCACCCAGAACTATGGTAGATGAGGATCCAAGGGGCCATAGAAGCACCTGAGAGGTGACTTTCCCAGCTTAGTGAGATGGAAGCAGAGGATCAAAGCACAGACAGAGCTTGTCACAGTCTGCAGTGTGATGCTCAACAACTCTCAGCCACCCATGAAGTTGCCTCAATGCCAAAGATCATCTGGGACAGAGTGGGCCTGAGTTTGGGCTTTATAACCCCCAGTGCTGTTATCATGAGAGCAGCCTGACAGAGCCTTTGCACTTTGCACTGTTTGGCCCTTTCAGTTGTACAGGTCCAAGTCCTTTATCCCCTGGCCCTGAGCCATCCTGTGCTCTCCCTGAGGAGATAGTCAGAGATCACCCAGAGATGAGATAGTTTCAGCTTTTGCTACCTCCAAAGACCCATTTTGAGCCAGCCAAGCCCAGCTGTGACATCTTCCAACACAGAACATCCTATGGGAGCATCTCTCAGGCTGAGCAGCTCGTCCCAGCACTGCCATAGTCCAGTGCAATGCTATATAGTGGGGAAACTGAGGCAAAGGCCAAAGGACTCAAGAGCAGTCATTCAGAAAGCTTGCAATATAGCCATGAGTTGGATTTCTCCATGGGGCTTCTCAGGTACCAAGTTCCTGCCTTAAAGCTCAGGTTTTTTTCTTCTACAACCAGAAGGCTTCAAGGTTGTGCCAAGTCTGCAGCTGCCCTTAGTGAGCAGCTGAGGTGCAGAGGGAGCAGGAGCAGCCATGAGAGGCTGATTGACTCTCTTACACTGCTCTGCATCAGCCCTGAAACGTGAGCCATGGTCCCTCCTCCTGCATCTCTGCTCCAGCCAGGCTCTCAATGCAAAGCTCACTTGCAGCTAACCAGAGCTGTGGCCGTGCTTTATTAAGCAGAAGTTCAGCCAAGGTGAGGTGTGATAAACCTCCTGCATCTTATCACTCCCTCTCCAGGAGGGATGGAAAAGACAACCCTGAGCAGACCCAACAAGTGTGGGAAGCAGAATTAAAGCAGCTGAGGATAGTGGCCACAGCATCCTTGTTCCTGAGCTCCACACCTCACTGCCAGTCTCCCCTTGTGCTCAGCATCTTCCCAGGGCAGAGGCAACACCATTCCTCCCTCTAATTTTCTGGCTGGAGCAGGATCTCTTTCCCCCCCTTCCCATCACCAAACCATCTGCAAATCTCCCTCCTCTCCCCCCTGTCTGTGTGATTTGCTTTCATTGGCTCACCATGTGCACTGCCTTTACAATCCTGTTTGCTGTATCTCACACCATATACCATCTGCTGCCTTTTGTTATTTAACTGTATGGAGTTCTTTGGCTGTAGGCTGCAGGGAAGAAGAGTTTTACCCAGCAGTGCTGCCTGGCACTAGCTTCTGCTCCTCATGGGTTTGAGGTGGTTAAGTACCTGTGGCTCAGGTTTGTACCCAGGAGCTGGCATCACCCCTGGGTGTCCTGAGAGGAAAGGAGCTTTGATCCTGCCTAGGGCTGCACTATGGCATGACACCAGCAAGAGTGGCAGAGATGGGTTGTGATGGTTGATAAGGGGTGCTGGCATTTCTTATCACCCATGCAAACAGCCTCTCTGCAGCTGGATGTGTGTGGTAGGGACAAAACAGCCTGGGCAGTACCATCAGAGCCCCAAGATTGCCATGAAGAAACGAACCTGGGGACACTCAGGGCAGGGCAGCACATCCCTAGAGGGGGGTAAAATAGCTGCCTTGAGAGCTCCTAGCCCAACCCCAGCCTCTGAATGTTCCTTACAGACCTTGCTGCTTCAAATCTCTTTCAGAAACAAAGCTAGAGGAGCCAGGCAGACCCAGATGTGTCCATCAGTAAAGCCCCTTTCCTTCCCTTCACCATAAGGGAGTGGTGGAGGGGGAGCAGCAGGGCCAGGGGGAGCAGCTCTGGAGCCCTTTCTCCTTTGCACAGCCTGTGCCTGCTCTCTTGTGCCTCAAACCGGTACTGCAATCCTCGTTTATTCATGGGGAGATGAGAGAGGAGGCTCCTCTCTTGGGTAAACCCCTTCTGCTTTCACAGCCCCACCTGAGCCCTCCCAGAGGCAGGGGAGGAAGAAAGAAAGGGAAAGAAAAAGCAATGGCAGCTGCAGGGCAGGAGAGTGCTTTGTCTCCTGTGGCCCAACTGTAGATCATTTGTGTGGTTGCATTGAGCATCAGGAAAACATCCCCCTCCATGTCCTCTTGTGTTTTTGTTTTCCCAGGAAACTGCCTTTGCCACATCTCCAGGAGCTTTGCAAATCAAAAGGACAAGAAGGATTGGAAGAGGAACCCAGGGAAGACTTGGCCTGTGATGATAACACCTGGAAGAAGAACTTTGCTCAAGATGATCCTCCTCCTGTAAGTCTCTCTCTTTGTTTCTCAGTCTTGCTTCAGCCTTTTTGGACTCTTTGGTCATTTAAGTGCTTATTGTCAGTACCCTCAGACTGTTGGAAACTCAAAAGTCCCCTTAGCAGAGGGAGCTCAGCTACTTCAATCAGTCTGCCATTCCAAATGGGAACACAATGTTGAATCCAATCCCTTGCAAAGGAGCTTTGGCTCAGTGAAATGGCTTTTGAATAGATAGAAGAGATACAAGTTTTGATTAGATTTCAGTGTGGATGAATTCAGGCTTGGAAGTACAATGGGGTATAAAATGAAAGCAATTCAGCAATTGAAGAGGAGGGGAAAAGCCTCCTTGAAAGAAACCCACACCTATTCAGATTGGGAAAGACCTAAAGGAAGGTGTTAGAAGACAATAAAATGCTCCATTTTGATCCTTCTGCCCCCCAGAGAAAGCTGCTGCTACAAACATGCCATGGACTGAGAGCTGAGTCAGCATTTAGCAGTGAAAGGTCTATTTGGAAGGGATGATTTCTCTGCCAGCTCTGCCTGGCATCCCTCAGCAGCACAGAGGATGCTCTGAGATGCCTTCCTCCTCATCCTCATCCTGCAGAAAACCTAGAACACACTAAGAGAGCTCAGTGGTGGCAGAGTCAAGCCTCCACATCAGGCTGATGGCAGGAGAGGCTTCCCTAGGGCACAGAGATTCCTCTTAGCCCAAATCAGCCCAGAGTCTACATCTACAGCTTTTAGTACAGAAAGGGATTTGCAGCAGTGGTTTTTAGCAGTCAGAGCCTGTCCCTCTCACTCTGAAGTTCCTGGGTCCTCAGCAATAACATTTATCAGCCCTCTCTCTGGGGTCCTGCTCATCAAGAGGGGTTTGAAGATGTTGGTGTGAGCCTGGTACCTGCTCAGCATGCAGAGCCAGCTGGAGGGATTGCAGAGGCCTGTGGCTCTGTCATCCCTTCACTCCATCACCCTGAGCAAATGGTTTCTTCATTCCTTCAGACATTAAAGTCATGATGCTGCTGTGCTGAGTCTCGGAGATTCAGGGATGAAAAATGCAATAGAAAGAGGATGGTTTTCTTTTGGCGCCTCTCCACTGAAGTAGCCCTTGAAAGGATCCTTGTTCTCTGTTCATCTCTACATGATTTGATGCTGCTTGATGTGTGTTAGCTCTACCTGATCCTCTTGTTTCTCACAAAGCCTGTGAAAGCACTCTCAATTGCCCATGAATAATTCAAGTTGAGGACTTCTTCCAGGCCCTTGTTTCTGGACAACTCCAGACATTTGTTCTTGTTGGCACATCAAACAGGCCAGAGATCAGAGATCAGGGGCTTTTTTTTTTTTTTTTTGCCTCTTTCATTCTTTTACCCAAAAATGTCTTCATCAGCTTTGCTTTCTGTTTCACTTCCCCTTCAATGCCAGAGCAGCTCCCAGCTGAAATCCTCCAGAGCAGGCACTTTGCACTGGATTCCAGTTCTCAGCATAATTAAGAGAAAGAATCCCCCAAATTAAGAACTCATCCTTTGCATTGCTATGGCAACTCTGCTTGTCCTTCCTCAAGGGGCTGAACTGAGAAAACAAGAGGCAAAGAAAAAAAAAGCCAATCTAACAGATAATTCATCTCCTGCTGCCAAAGGTACAAAGCTGGGAGGTGAGATGGGAGAGATGGTACACCCCAGGGGGATCTCTCTGAGCCACTACCATTTGACCTCAGCTTGCCACAAGGCATATCTTTTAGCTCCCACAGGCAAGGGGTAAAACCCTGGTAGCAAGGAGATGCTTCAGGATGAGCTGAGTTGCTTTCTGGGCTTCCCAGGTTGGGTTAACCCCATCCTCAGGGACTTCAGAAGGAGAAGAAATAGTCAGTACTCGGTACATGGGGCCATTGTCACACCCTGTCACCATCAGGACATGCATCATGCTGAAGGAACATTTGCTCAAGGAAGCTCAAAACCTCTTCAGCATTAATAATAGGTGAGGCAAAGAAGGACTTACCCCACTGACATGCTCCAGCCAGAAGAGAAAATGCTGCTACCCTCATGGAAAAGCTTATCCTTGGGAGACTTCCAGCCTGAAAGGGGGATAGTTTGAGTAGAGAGAAGGCCTGAGCTCTGCTCCTGGCACACCACAGTCCCCAAGCAGCTTTCAAATCCACTTCTAACCCCTCCTCACACTACCACCAGGACACAGAAGGGTTTCCCAACCCTGACTGACTTTGCAAAGCCAGCAAGTGGCAAACTCCTGTTTCCATTTGGAACAAGAGCAAATCCCAGCTTGAATTAATTAGAGTGCAATAATGAGGCTGCCTGGGACTAGTCCCAGAGGTGTAATCCTTATTGCTCTGTCACAGTAGGAGGCTGCACTCTTCTTTTGCTTCCTATCCCCAATGCCAGGTCACTGAGTGTGGTGCTGCTCAATCCCAGCCCATGCACAGATATTATGGCATGAGTTGTGCTCAGCCTCCACCACTTCCAGATGTCTCTGGAGCTTGGGTTAAATTAGTTGGTGATGCACTAGAGGACAAGAATGAACCAGCCTTGGGGTGTTTCAGGCTGTTCCAATTCCATTTGACTGAAATGGTTGACTTCCATTTCCATAAATGAGCAGAGAGCTCCTCAATGAGGTTTTTGGGGGGAGGTGGCAGCTGATGTGAAGTGAATTGACTTCAAGAAGCCTTCTGGAAACGCTGTATTTTGGGGGAACAGTCTGATGGGGCAGGGCTGTGTCCTGTCACATGGTTAGACCTATTTGTTATGGAAATCAGAGTGCTGGATAAAGGAGTAAAGTTTGCTGGAGGCCAAGGGAGGCACATGGTGTCTGCAAAGAGCTTTTCCTTTGCTGAATTGAGCAGCATTGTTGCTCTGTGCAGCTGCCCAGGCTAAACAGATCCATTCATATTGTAGGGTTGAGCCCTCCTGCTGAGAGACATCAGAGGTTCCCTGAGATGTTGAGTGCATTCAGTCAGGGTCAAAAACACAGCCTAGGCTCAACAGATTCTTTTCCTCCAAGGTCATCTCTGTCCTTTCCAAATGTCCAAACAAAACCCCACTCCAAACTTCACAAATGAAACCCAAAGGAGAAGGGCCCAAGCCACAGATTGAAATGCTCTGTCCCACCTGCAGCTGACTCTTCCCATTTGACACTCAAAACCATTTCTCAGGAAAGGAAAAACTTGTCTCTCTCTACTGAAACTCACTGGATCCTGCAGACAGAGACTGGGTCAGCTTACAAACCCAGAAAATACCCTTCCTTCAAGAGAAGTGTTTGCAATAGACAGAGGAATAACACAGCTCCTTGCAGAGGGGGTTTATGAAACACCAATAATTCCTCCTGTATGAATGACTGATTGCAATTGCAGGACATGAAGTTCCAGTGTGCTACACTAGATGGTGGTGCCTGCCAAGAAAACCATCCCAGAGTGGCTCTGTCAGGGATGCTCAGCCCTAGGTAGGACATCTGTGCACCTCCATCCAGGTCACTGCCTCTAATTTAGGGTGAGATGTGCAAGACAGACACATTCCCCTGTGCAAAGAGACAGGATTTGGCCCTTTCTGTATTGCAGTAGATAAATTAATCAGCATGATTCAGAAAGCAAACAGCACTGTGCATCTAAGGAGAAAGCAAAAGACACACAATCACAGCACCTCAAGGGTTGGAAAGGAACTGAAAGCTCAGTCAGTGCAACCCTCCCTGCCAGAGCAGCAGCACCTAGAGCAGGGCACACAGGGACTCATCCAGCTGGGGTTGGGATGTCTCCAGAGAAGGAGCCTCCACAGCCCATCTGGGCAGCTCCTGCCAGTGCTCCCTCACCTCAAAAGGGAACCAATTCTGCCTTGTGTTGCTTTGGAACCTCTTCTATCCCAGCTTGTGCCTTTTGCCCCTTGTCCTGTCATTGGACAACATTGTTAAGTTGACCTTTGTCCTATCACCTTATGAGAAAGTATCCTCACCCTGCAAATAGTGAGCACCCAAGAATCATCTCTAGGTGATATTCAGCACTAAACCTCTTGGGCTTCCACAAAGCATCCCAGCAGCATGAGCTTCATTGTGTGAATAGGGAAGGAAGATCTAGGTCTAAGGGAGTTTGTTACCTCTCTGGTAATGAAATGATGGTTTCCTCTGTCCCAGGAGACACAGATGATGACAAAGCAGCAGATGAAAAAATTCAGCTGGCTTTAGTTAGTGACAGTCCCTGGGCTGGGCTGGTGTTGTCTCCAGATCCAATTCCAAGAGGCTGAGGTACTTCCATCCATCCTCTGCTGCTGAAGGCAGGGATATCGATGCTGTCACACAGGCCAGCGTGAACCCTGCCAACTGCTGTCACCAGCCATGATTCACAAAGGAAGGGAGCAGCTGGACTCCAGCAGCACAGGCTGAGCTTGTGGAATTAGGAGTTAATGAAAGGAGAGATTCTCTTGTGAAGCATCAGCTTGTTTGTTCTGGAGTCCCTGTCCAACAGCAGCTATGGCTGCCTTTCAACCAAACCCCCACAGCCTGAGTGCTGTGGTATGGGGGGAAGATATTGCAGCAATCTCCATTTCCCAAGGAACATCCATCCCCTCCTGTGTCAACATTAATAATTGACCCAGAGAACAATAGTTTCCTATCAGCTTTGGCACATGTTTCTCTACAAAGGCTTCCCATGTTGCCATCTCTTTCTCCTGGCAAGGCCAGAACTTTCTATTTCTTACCTTTGTGTCATCAGCTGTGGCCCTGGGGCCTCTGCTGAGGGCAGAAATGAAAGCAAACAATAAGCAAACATACCTCTTTTCTTTACAAGCTGCTCATTTCACTCTGCCCTACTGTGCTCCCCCAGCAATGGACTTGGATGGACAACCAAGGAGATGGTAGCAAGGTGAGGGCTGACCTCTGCTCCCAAGTAACAAGGGATGGGACAAGAGGAAACAGGCTCAAGTTGCCCCAGGGGAGGTTGAGGTTGGAGCTGAGGCAGAACTGTTTCCCTGAGAGGGGTGTCAGCCCCTGTGCCAGGCTGCCCAGGGAGCTGGGGCCGTGCCCAGCCCTGGCGGGATCCCAAAGACACAGAGCTGAGGTGCTGAGAGCTATGGGTTAGTGCTGGGCTTGCTTGGGACTGCAGGAGCTTCAAGGGCTTTTTCGACCAAAACAACTCTGATTCTGTGCTCCTCACCCTATTCCCCAATTCAGTCACCTGGGAAAGCCTGGAAAAATCCAGCACTGGTACTGGGCAGGAGTTGTCATGAGCAATGAATGAGTAATAACATGCTTCAGGGCCTAAGCTTCTCATAAACAGCCCAGCTGATGCATTTAACCAGCTTGTTTCCCTTCTTTTTACACAAATGACCCCAAAGCAATTGCTGAGATGCAGCAATTTGGAAACATTTAGAAGAAATCGAGGTTAGTGCTCACATTTGCTTCTGAGCAGCCCAGCAAATGCATCTACCAGAAATGCCCTTACAGCAAGTTCTGGGCAATTCCCACAGAGCAAAAGAGTCTTTTGGTGTGAAAGTCTCAAAGCTCTGGCTTTTCAACATTCTGAAATTACTGGCATTTGCCTCAGAAATACCACCCTGCTTTGCTTTAATAACCTCTAAAGGTTTGGGTAAAGCAGCAGCATAAAATAGAAGCAGGATATTAAAAAGCACCTTGAGTACATCCCCCCAAAGTGGATCAAAAAATACCAGCTCCAACGTTAACAATGTCAAAATGGAAATGGAACAAGGGAGGGTGAGGATTTTCCTTCAGTGGGAGTGAGGCTACATCATTCTTGTTCAGCTTTTCCCCACTGTGCTGTGTTATCCAAGCCAGTGTGTTACTAGAAACCACTTCTAACACATTTGCACTTGCAAACAGGGGCAACTCCAGTGAATTTTGCCTCTGCTGAGGACTCTGTGCTGAATTTCAGAGACTTCACACAATGGCAGGGTTGGAAGGGACCTTTAGAGCTCATCCAGTACAACTCCCCTGCACAAGCAGCTCCCACCTAGATCAGGTCACACAGGAATGTGTCCAGGTGGGGTCTTAGTGTTGCAGCTTCATCCCATCACCCCTTGTCCTGTTGCTGGATACAATAGAACAAAGTGCTGCCCCAACTTCCTGACACCCACCAGTGAGATCTTGGTCAATATTAATGAGATCCCCCCTCAGTCTCCTCTTGTCCAGACTAATCAGCCCCA
This sequence comes from Urocolius indicus, assembly GCA_013401255.1. NCBI lineage: Eukaryota > Metazoa > Chordata > Aves > Coliiformes > Coliidae > Urocolius > Urocolius indicus. The sequence goes on along the minus strand of WBNH01008005.1, from coordinate 67,381 downwards.
GGGCCCACAGCCTTTCCTCAGTAGGAACATGCTCCAGTGCCCTGAGCATCTTGCTGGCCCTGTGCTGGCCTCTCTGCAGCACTTCCTTGATCCTCTGCAGCTGGAGAGCCCAAAACTGGACCCAGGACTCCAGATGAGGCCTCAGCACGTGTGGCAGAGCAGAGGGGGAGCAGAAGCTCCCTGACCCTGCTGCCCACACTCTTCTTGCTGCCCCCAGGCTGCCATTGGCTTCTTGCCCACCAGGGCACATTGCTGCCTCATGGGCACTTGATGATCAGCCAGCACTGCCAGCTCTGTCTCCTGGAGCTGCTCTCCAGCAGCTCACCCCCAGCCTGTGCTGGGGCCAAATTTGGCACTTGTAGATAAACAAGTGGGCAAAGGATGGGGAGGAAAGTCATGTCTTTTATTAGACTAGTTGGTATAGATGGAAGCAGAAGAAAATGCATTTGGGAACAGTGACACAACTGTCACAGCAGAATTGACAGTACACTCTTGTTCAACTTCATAGGATTGAGCCAGTAAGTTCGTTAAGTTCATCTCTTTCCTTCCTCTGCAAGAGTCTGTTTGTCATCTCCAACTCCTACTCAAGGCCAGGGTGTTGTGACTTCTCATCTGCTACAAGTTAAACAGGAGAATTGCTCTGAAAAGTGGGTTTTTCTCAGCTCTCTGAATCCCAACTTTATGTTTCAGAATCACAGAATGGGAGGGGTTGGAAAGGACCTTTAGAGATCATCCAGTCCAACCCCTCTGCTCAAGTTTCTTCAAACCACAACAGTTTCCAGATCAATCCACAACATTTGCAACCCAGAGCTATTGAAAACATAGACCTGTCCTCAGAGAAAACACCTCCTGGGGATTCATGGGGTGGAGAAACATGGTACTCTCAGTGCTTCCCATCATAATAAAAGCAGAAAGTGAAGGAAGAAAACCTCCTTTTCATGAGCCAGCTACAAACAATTCATGTGCTGCTCTAAGAAATCAAGAGCCATTAAGTTCCAGAGCCTGGGAACGATTCTGCTTGGTTTCTCCCTGTTTGATTGACAACTGAGTGGTCAGCAGCAGCTTTACCCACTCCATAACCCCAGCAAGAGCCCATTTCCCGGGTGAGAGCTGTGTCATTCAGGTCTGAAGTCCAAATGTGGCCAATCCATTTCTATTCCTTCCCCCAGAGCATGAAATCCTGATCTCCACTGTTAGATGGTGCTGGCTTGGCCTTCTTTCCTCTCTCTTGACTTGAATTGCTGCAAGGAGCAGCCCTTTTTAGCCAGGATCACGCTGGTGCTTGTACAGCAAAGAGCCACCCAGCTTTTATAGACCTGCAGGTCAGGAGTGTGTACCTAAAGCTCTTCCCTTCCAACTCTGTCAGTCTAACAGAAGCTAGGAGCCCTCTGAACACACTCCACCTTTGTCACAACGTTTCTAACCTCATTGTACATCCCCCAGCCCCAGCAATGCCTCTGCAGGGATGCAGTTCTCAGAGGCACAAAGGCAATCTCACACAGCCCCTGCCTGCAAGCTAATCCAAATCTACACCCTTCTTCACTGCTCCCTCACAAGCAATATCAAGCTATCTGGTTGTCAACAGGAATCAAGGCTAGGCATTTAAGTAAACCTCTGACCATGAAATCAGCTCTGGGATTAGGGATTTGGATTAGCCACAGGAAATGAAACTCAGCCTCTTGTAAACAGAAGGACTGAGGAACTGGCAGAGATGCTGAGATGGTTTCAAGATGCAACATTTCCCACTATCAGAAAGCTTTTACAAACAGAGTCCAGAGTGTAGTTTTTCACCTTGCCCAAAGGTGCAGCAATTCCAGTGCTATCAAATGCTGGGTTATTATCTCTTAACCACCTTTAACTTCCCCTTTCTGTCAATTCCCCAATTGAAAGCAACTTGGAAAAGCAAAATGGGAATGATTGTTTCCTTCAGATCAAAGCAAACAGAGGCAGATTTGCTCTTTCCTCCCCCCTCAGCTTCTATTACAACATGACCTTTTCCCACCAGCAGCTATAAAGCCACAGAGGTGGCATTTTGAGGAGAAGGCTTCCATTCAACAGATTCCCAACCACTTAGCACTCCAGATTTGGAAGCAACATCACATTGTGTCTCCCAACTAGCCATCCAGCCCTGCTGCAAGGAATCACCCAGCCCCCTGTACCCCATTGCCTTCACTAATCCATCACCTTTCCCAATCTCTTGTGCTCCTGCCTAAGTTCCCACAGCATTACACCTCACACCAGCTCATCCCTTTCAGGTTCAGACCTCAATAAGCATTAACACTGGCCAAGCCAGGCCATGAATCCTTTCTTTCTGCACTTAAGCAGCCTCTGGGATTGGGTGTTTTTTTTTCCCCTTCAGTAGTGAAACTACAGCTTCAAAAGCAAAAGACATGGGGATTTATTACAGGCAGAACAAAAACTGAGTAGCAAAGGGAAGATGAACAGCAGCCTGCTTGCTGAGTCCTGCTATCACACACCTTGTAATTCCCTGACTTCTCTCAACTGGATGCTTTTAGTGGGATACATTAAAGCAGCCTGACAGAAACCAAACCCCTGGGGCCAACATTAGAGATGAGTTTGCTGCAAACAAGTGGTGCAGAGATTGTGTAGAGGAGGTAGCAAGGTGCAAAAAATACCCTGTGGGGCATTGCTGTCCAAACACAGGACAAGGATATCCCACAGCTTCATTTGTCTCTGCTGTGTCCTTGAACTTGGTGCTGAAGATCAGTCATGTTGCTGATCAAAGAGGTACTTTAGGGAAAGTATCCTTGGGGTGGATTTTAGTGAGGGCCAAGGTGTTGCTTTGGCCATCACACCCCTTTCACTGTGGGTTTGCATCACTGGCATAGGGAGCTGGGAGTGGAATTGGCCTGGTTAGCAGCCACAGGCTCCTGGGATTCCCTTAGAGTGAAACCAGCTTAAATTGGCTCAAGCAGTTTCCAGCCCTGGGTTTATCTTGATCATTTATTTAGCAGCTAAACCATCTTGCCACTGGCACATCTCATGTTGCAGCATTTGCTTGGCCTCTCTGTGCCTCATCAGAAGAGAAGAACAAGCAAATGAGCTTTCCCCCCCCCCTTCAGCCTCCAGGCAATTTGCTCTTCTGATTCAGCACTTTGTTTGGGTTGCACTTGAATTATGTTCTTGTGTGTTTAATTAACCCAGTGCTTTTGTTATTGTTGCTGCCATCACTGAGACAATACAGAATCAAATATCTTCCTGGGGAGAAGCTTTGGCAAGTGGGAAAGGAGGGCAGCTGGTTTGTGGCAGCCTCACAGAGATGCCAGTGGAGTATCTGCCATTCCCTTAGAATCTCCAAGCTCATTTCATTTCATACTGGACCTCCAGAGCCATACAAGAGCTGTGCAGAGGGACCAATGCAAGCAGCACTGGTGAAGAAGGTAGAGGAGGAAAGGACAAAGGGCTCCTCATGGCCACACAATGCACCCAGCCAAGTTCCCAAGAGATCCACCACTGGGGTTCTGCCCTTTCCCAGTAGTAACAAGCAAAAGGTCATGAGTATGTGGATGCAGGGATAAGGGAAGAAAGCCCTATGGATACAGATGAAAGTGGGCACAAGGAAAAGGCAGACAGCATCCTCTTGACCTTCCAGTGTGGCCATGTGGTTGGCAACACATCCAAGCTCTGCTTCCCTCAAAGTCTGCCTTTTCTGCTGCTCTCATGCTCACACATCCAGTCTTGAAGCCTTCCAGCACTGAGTAATGAGTACTGACAAGCTTTGAGAGGTTTCCCTTTGGCATGGGCAGCTGAGGCTGTTCCAGCTGCAGCCAGGCATTTCTCCACCTGCACACTATAAAAGCACGAGGAAAGGTTTCAATTCCCCTTTCAGTCTTTTGCTTGACAAAATCAGCCCATTCAGGGATGCTTTCTAGTTGCTTTTCCATCCTTATTTACAGCTGAAAGGCTGAACCTGTGGAGGACTTTTAGCCAGAGGGCTAAATGAAATGCAGCTCCTATGGAAAACAGAGCAAAGCTGCTTTGTGTGCAGCTGGTAAATTAGGACATGTCACAGATGACAAAAGGGTGGAGGTTTCACAGCTCCCTGTCTGCTTCACCATCTAACATTGGTGTGTTTTGCCCCTTTTTTATCCTCAAGGACATTTTCTTTTCAGTTGTCTCTAAACCATCATTTGGTTAAGCCAAGGGAGGGGGAAAACTGAATGTTCTTTATTTCTCTCTTCTCCTTCTTGATCTTGGTGGAACTTTTGTTCTTTACCACCCCTATTCCCAGTGTTCACATGTGTGTGAAGCATCTTGAGACAGCTTCCCCCAAGAAACTCAACCAAGTTGCAGCAGTTCAACATCCCCTTGCTGCTTCCATCCCTTTGTGCTAATGAAAACACACCCAGAGAGAGGCTTGAAAGCAAACCAAAGAAAGAAGTATGACTAAGTGGGAGCTGCTCTTGCAGGGGAATTGGACTGAATGAGCTCTAAAGGTCCCTTCCAACCCCATCCCTTCTATGACTCTATGAAGTAACTAAAGGCTTTTAGCCTGGTGATGATGCCCAAAGTGCATGGAAATGGACAAGGAGCAAGAGATCTCACAGGTGGAGACTTGAGACATAAGGACTTGAGAATCTGCCAGTGAACAAACACTCCCATGTGCAACTTCTTCTTCACACCATTAGGAAGCATCAAGTTTCTGCTTCCTCCTCTCTTCAGCTACCAAATAAAGCAGCTTCATATTAATGAAACCCTGAGTTATTGATTTCTCCAGTAGTTTAATACATTCAAGGCTCTGCAGATACACCCATGAGTCTGCTTCTAAATAATATATCTTGGTGTCAAGAGGATACTCAAGAGGAGAAATAATCAGGTTGACAAGAAGAGGATTGGCTTTTCAGTTGAAGCTGAAGCTAAACTTCACCTGGTCAAGGTGAGACTGGACTAGATGATCTCTGAAGGTCCCTCCAAGCCTTCTCACTCTATAGTTGAGTGTATAAAACTGTCTTGAGAACTTCTTATCTAGGTACAAGCTGCTGGGCTTGTTTCCTCACTGCTTAAACAAGCAATGGCAAGAAAAGGCTGGTTCCTCCACCTGAGACAGATTGTGACCATTACCACCTTGACATTTGTGGGCAGGCAGCTAAGAGGCCAAGTCACAAGGGAGAAAAGGCTTTTCATGATGTTTAATATTCAACCTGGGACTTGAGGTGGCTTCGTCTGGAATCATTGCTGGGAAAAGAAGAGATCTCCCTTTCCAGGGATCCAGTGAAAAAGGTGAGGAAAGAAGAAATAACCTTTAGGCAGAAGCAGGGCCAAATCCTTCCACAGTTCACAACACCACCAGCTACAAAGAAAACAATTGCCTTTGGGTTGATGAAAAGCCTTTTTCACTCTCCAGCTGACATAAAGTATTTTCTCCTCCTTTTCAGGCTCACTTTTTGCTCTCATTTATCCAGAGAAAGGATCAATTGATCCCTGAGTCAAGGTTTTGTTCCCAAAACAACAAAATCAATCCCTCCAAATGCTTCCATCCAAACCCTGGGAGAGGCTGCACACACACATTTTGCTTTCCTCCCTTGTTACTAACAACAGCCATTTGCCTTCAAGGGTCACAACAAAGCTCCAGGGTGGGACTTTCTCATTCCTGCCTGCAATCTTCACCTACTGTATCCTTCTAATGAGTCCTTCTTGTACTGATACCACAAATCCTTCCTATGAGGACCTCCACAAGCACACAAGAAGTGCATTTCCAACCTCTTCTGCCCTTTCCTTCTCTGCCTCTCCCCTGTGTTTATTACCATAGATGTTTTCACCTCTCTTCCAACACTCTTTGGTGTAATTAGTAGCAATCAAAGAGCTGTAAACACTTGTCCTTTGGTTTCTTTTCCCTCATTAAGTCAATGAGCTTGTTGAATTCACAGCTTGTGCAGAGAGGAAGAATCATTCTCCTCTGCCTTCATACTTTTGGCATCAAACAGCAGCTTGGGTCAGACAGTGACTTTCAGGAAGGTGCATTCACTTCAACAAGCTCTTTTCTAAGAGGGAAGGAGCTGAAGCTGCTCTGAGCTGAGGTTCCAGACCCACTTGTTTAAGCCAAAGGAAAGTCTCATTAAAGTCTGGATCAAGGGGGAGATGTTTTAAGTCATCATTTCAGGCAAAAATCAAACAAACCCAGAGGTGACAGAGCTGGCACCTCAAGTGAAGCCCCTGCTGTTGACCCAGCCCCAATACCAGTAGCCTTGTACTATCTGGCCTTGTTCTTGTTGGCCCTGTTCCTCATTGCTGCCTCTTCCCAACAAGGGATGTGTTCTGTCAAGTGTTGCCAAGAAAACCCACAGGGATGAGGCCATCCCTCAGCACTATCCCCTTCCCATTGCTGTTCTCTCCACCAGATCCCACCCCTGATGTTTCCAACACTTCCAATCTCACTGAGTTTCATTCCAATTCAATGCCTTAGACTCCAAGCAAGTCATGGGCTTTGTAGTGCAGGAATAATTCCATCCAAAATGCTTAAAAATGAGGCACTTTGCAAATCCCAAGCACTCAATGATTAGAGGATAGCAGACTTCAGTCTTCATTAAATATTAATCTGCCTGTCTCATGCATATCCATTCAGACACAGCCTCTCACTCCTCTCATTCCACCAACTCCTTCCAGAGGCCCTGCACAGCATTGCTATTCCCCAAGAGCAACCCTGAAAGACATTAAAGCTGCCAAGAAACTGCTCATGAGCTTTCATTTCCATACAAAACGTATTGTAATGCTCCCCCCCCTGCCCTTTCCCAATCCAACCCTTTAAATCTGTCTTGACAACAACCTGGCTTGTTTTACAGGCAAAATAAATCTTGTTGTGCCCTTAATAATCATGACATTAAAAAAAAAAACCCTCTATAATCATCCTAGGAGTGAGGAGAAAAAGCTGCTGCAGCAGTTTTGTCACTCAGCTTGTGTGTATGGAATCAAAGCAATGAGTGTGTGAGCTCCTCTGCATCTCCACAATGGATGCAGCAACCCCCAGATACACCTTTTTTTTTAACCTTCTTCCTTGGCTGTACATCTTTCTGATGAGAGTCATTGAGAAAGGCTTGAGGTGGAGAGCAGTCCTCCAGGCTTTTAAAGTTCCTTGGTAATATGCACACCACCATCCTGGGTGTTATCAAAGTGCACTGCAGAGAGCTTTGGTATTTGGATCTGTTTTGCAGCTTGAAAGCAAAAAGGGAGGTAGAGAGGGAGGAGAAAAAAAAGGTGTAATTCGGTTTTGACTTCAAACATCTCAGTTCTCTGAAGGCCTTCTGGAACACAGGGAACTGTGTTTGTCTTCCTCAGGCTTCTCTGGCCTGTGGTTCATCACCCTGTCTTAGTTTTAGGTCTAACATCCAGCTATAACCCCCCAGTGCTAAAGTAGATAATAAGAAGCATTTCCAAAGTAGAACCAACACCACCACCTTAATTCACATGATCTGTGTCTCAGCAGGGAGCTCAGCCCCTGCCCATCCTATAGACATCATGGTCTTCAGCCTCAGGATGATGAGGCAGGGTCACAGGCTGAAAAGCATCATTGATGCCTGTAAAATGATTGAGTGATTGGCCATTCTGCACACAAGCATCCACAGGTAGGTCTCCAGGACCCCCTGCAATTGCCCTGGGAGTCATACCCTGCAAGGCAGAAACCACCTAGCCAAGCACAAAGAGCTCTTCTCCAAATTGCAGCTATGAGCTGCACGGCCACAACTCTTATCCAGGCTAAACCAAAGGGGCAAACTAAGTTATCCTGGCAGCCAGAACAAAGCTGACTGCCTCAACATCTCCTATCACAACTGGCCCAAACCTCTTGCCAGGCAGGTAAAAAAGAAGAGTTAAAGCTGCCTCCACCACAAAGGGTTGGGAAGAAGCTCATGACAAGAGGCTCTCTCCCAAGGATTTAATTCACAGGTACCAAACTCCTTCCTCCCTAACCTGGGCTGGAGATAATTCGAGAGCAGTGCAAGCACAGCCCCTGTCTCCCCCTCAGCTCACATGATGCTCTGACCCAGGCTAACAATTCAGCACTTGCCATAGGTAGATGTTTGCTTGGAGGTGAATAAAGTCAAGGCAGCATTATTGAAACCACAGGGCGTTAGTTACAGGGCTAAGGAAACAAATCTCCCAGCCTAATCCTGAGGTGCCTTTCATGTTCTAATTAAACCTATATATAGAAGCTGCAGGCAGGAAGAATTGCATGAAAAGTTTCTCATCTGCTGAGTATTTTTCCATCCTATCCCCTCTACCCCCACCTCCCTTCAGCCAAACAGGGGCTGGAAAAGATCCTTCAGGTTGATTTGAGTGGAGAAAGAGAGAGAGAGAAATACCAGGCAGATAGAGATCTTGCAGGGTTTCTATTCCCTGAGCTCTGTCTGAATCACACAGCCCTGCTCACACTCACCAGAAAGAGCAACTTCTGCCCTGATATGGCAAGACCAGCCCAAGCCACTCACAAGGACTTGTTATAGGCATCAGGTTTTTCTCTTTCTCTAGTTGCAAGGTGAGGCTGGAGATGGGACAATAAAGCTGAGGAAGCTGGGGAAGTCACAAAGGCTGGTTGAGAGAATTAGTGTTCAGCACAGGATGGGAAGGGGACTGGGCAAGTGTTGCTGCCTTTCAATTTAGGAAGGGTCACAGGAGATAGGAGGAGGGCAAAGGCCTGCTCTATCTTTTGCCACTTAGCAGAGCCATCAAAGGGATGGATGATGAGTTTGGGACATAGGAGACACTTGGCAACAGCAGAGCCATAGGGGTGAGAGAAGCTGGGACAGCAAAGCCACCCCAGGCTCTTGATGTCTGCAAGGGCTTGGTGTTGCTCAAGCTGTTGAACTTCTCCATCTTACACAAATGATGGGTTTTTAATGTAATTCACCATCTGGGTTTGGAGTTTCTCTCCACACATGTGAGGGCTCCTGGAACAAGCAGAGACATTGCAATGAGGCTGCACTCTCAGCTTCATCCAACAGTGACCAGGCTCCAGTTCCCTTACAGTGCAAACCCTGAAGAAAAGAATCCTTGGCTGAAACCTCTCCTAGTCATATCCAATAGGATTTAAACCCAAGGGTTTATCACTTGGAAGAAATATATCAGCTTTAGCAGTCAGAAGCCAGTTTGGGGTGTAGCTCCACGTGGGAGCTCCCTGAGTTCTCCACACTGTGACAGACGTGGCAGTGAGATCCTCGTGCATCATGCTGGGGCTGTCTGAGACCTCTTGTGCCTTTGCTTTTCTTTCCCTTCACAGGGTCCACTTGAGAGCTAACAGCCAAGGGTATCTTTATCCCTAAGGCAGCAGAATGAAGGGCTGAGCCTGCTGCTGAGGAGGCGAACTGAAATGTTCATTCCCACCTTCTCCATGCCAAAGGAGCCTCTCCCAGAGCAGGAATTATTCTATTATTAGCTTAGAGAATAAAGCTCTTTTAATTAAGGACTGAAATTCAGCAGGCCATCTGCCTGGTTTTATTTGCAAGCAATAGTCATCTTCTACTGGCAGCAACATCTTTCCTGGTTCCTTTCTCTAACCCTTCAAGGCTTTTACTTGAGCTGAGACCAGGACTGAGCACATGGGCTGGAGCCAGGGGAATCACATCCACATTGCCCAAGACAATGCACTGCAATGGGTTGGTTATGCCATTGCAAAGCTGCTCTCAGACACAGGCATGGCAGCAAGAAGGGCATCTTACTCTCATCAGAGGCTTCTTGCCAACTCCTTCTGAGCTCTGTGCCAGCACCTGCTGCAAGGCAATCTTCCCCACCCTGAAAATCTCAGATGAGCTGATTTGAGGCCACTTTGACCAAGCTGCAGGAGCCAAAAGGGCTGCTCCAAGCACACTTGGGACTTGTAAATCATAGAATCATAGAATGGCAGGGTTGGAAGGGACCTTTAGAGCTCATCCAGTGCAACACCCCCTGCACAAGCAGCTCCCACCTAGATCAGATCACACAGGAACGTGTCCAGGTGGGTCTTAACACATGGAATCCCATGCAATAAGCCTTTTCTCTTTTCTAGTAACCCCTTGTGTCACTGTCCCCTCTCATACTCACCTGAGAGGGGTGAAACAGCATTTTCTGCTCTTGCAACCAACACCAAAGAGACATTTCCACATGGATAACATAGAGATCAATCAAAAGCTGTTGGAATAACTTGACATATCCAAAGTTGTCAGTCCCTCAGGGTTTCCCTTTATCATGCTCATAGGAATAAAGCATTTCCAGAGCAGAAAAATGCAGATGAACCCCTCTCCCTATGCCCTTGCTCTCTGCCTCTTGCTTCCTTCTGCAGGAGGAGAAAGGCTCAGACATGGGCAAGCAAATAGTCATTAGCCAAAGGCTAATTAGGGTATTAGCAGCTATCTGGACAATGCTTGATTGCTGTGTCTTAGTAAAAGGAGAAAAGCTGCTACTTTGATGAAGTGAGGCTGCCCATTGCCAGAGTGCAAAGCAGAGCATTTTTGCAGCAGCCATGGGATGAATTCCACACACAAGCTTTT
>WBNH01008005.1:15658-56468 GCA_013401255.1 Urocolius indicus | reverse complement strand
CCCCCTGCCAGAGCAGCAGCACCTAGAGCAGGGCACACAGGGACTCATCCAGCTGGGGCTGGGATGTCTCCAGAGAAGGAGCCTCCACAGCCCATCTGGGCAGCCCCTGCCAGTGCTCCCTCACCTCAACAGGGAAGAGGTTTGTCCTTGTATCTCTTTGGAACCTCTTCTCCAAGCTCCAGAGCCCCAGTTCCCTCAGCCTTTCAGCACAAGGCAGATGCTCCACTCCTCACTCCACTCAAACATTCATCTGAGCAGACAGACAGCAGCATTTTGTGTGGCTCAGTAGCACAGCTCCTCATCTTTACTCATTCCTTTCTTTATCCATACAAAGGAGAGCAATTTGATTTCAACCTGCCCATTGTGAGCATTCAGCACTTAATCCTCACATCAAAAACCACTCCCAGAGTAATCACAAGGAGGAATTATGAAACACACCGTAATGAGAAAATCAGATAGTCAGTGACTTAGGCTTGAAACAAAAATCATCCCCCTCCTGGATTAAAGAACTACTGAAAAGAGAGTGGAGGTATGACAATAAAAATGAAACCAAGGATTCAAAGGCAGCTGCCAGCTTTTCCTGCTCAGAGGAGTGTTTTGCAGAGCCCTTTCTACTGTCTGTCACAGGAACAGTTGCAAGAATCAATAGGAGAAAGGAAGAAAATAACATGTCAAGATATTTTTGGAGACTGAGGAGGCTTACAGGGAAATTCCTCTGCAGACAAAGAACAAATATTTATTGCCCTTGCTTTATTTCTTCTGCCCACTCCAAGAGGCAAAGAAGCTCTTGCTCAGATCTCAATAAACCAGAGCTGACATACACCCTGTGATCCTTTGCCCAAGTGCTGAGAGGCACCATGAGCATCACATTTCATTTGGTGGGATGGGATAGAAGTGGAAAACAGCAGCAATAAAATCAAAGGGGAAATGTTGGGCAGGTTCCCTCTGTGCCCACCTCTGCAGCTGCTTGAGCTCTGGCTGCCTGGCAGCACAGCCTCTGGGCAATCAGCCAGTGCTCCCAGTTTGGTGCCAACAGGGCACTTGCTGAGGGTCCCTCTATGCCCTCACCCAGGTGCTTGCTGAAGATGTTGCCCAAGCCTGGTCCCAGACCCCATCCCTGTGCAACTCCACTGGCCACAGGCCTTTCAACCTTTTCAGTTTGCACTCCACAGCTTCTGAGCTGCTGAACTCTGTGGTTGTCATGCAGGGAACATCCCTGTGCTGAGTGGTTGGTGGGTGGCTGTCTGGAAGTGGAGTGGAAGCTGTTTGTGGAATAAGTGATGAGGATTATGCATGCATTCAGCTCACCCAGAGATTGGCTGAGCTTGGCAGCTCACAAAGGTGCAACCTCCTTCTTGGCTCATTTGAGTTTCCTTAAGCACAGGGAGAACCCTTCCCCCATGCAAGTGAGAAATCAGGATTCAACCTTCCCCTTTTCCATCCTCTCCATCAAATTGAAGTGACTGATTCCAGTCACAATATCGTACAGATGATCATTGACTCTGGGTCTCTTCTCCAGTCACTTGCTTGATTTTCCCATGCCAGGAAAAGGAAAGCTTTCAAACTCAACTGCAAGTACAAACTGTAACCCCTTGCCCTTCAAACCACACTGCATTACCAGCACCATCCCTAACTGGTTTGTGATGGGACCATCAGGATTCCTGAGCAAGCAACACAGTTGTTTTTTATTGGCTCTTCTCAGTCTGCCATGGCCCAGAAGCCATGGTAAAGGGATACTTGAGGATGGGGGCTCCCAGGCTTTCTAAAGAGCATTTTCCTTCCCAAAACTACATTTGCAGGCAGTTGCCAGGAAGAGCAAAGTCATTTTTCCTCTTTATCTTGCAGCTGTGTTATTCCTGTGTCCTCATGTGTATTTGTTTGAAGGAAGAGGCACAGCATCTACCCCACTCCTTTCCTCACAGCCCAGAAGACACTCACAGCCCTGTGAGTGTACCTGAGCTGATGCAAAGACTCCTGCTTCTCCTTATCTTCTATCCTGCCTTGCAGATCCTTCATCTCTCCTTCTTTGAACTGGGCTTATAAGCAAGAGCTTGCTGCAGAGGGGTTGGCTCAGGATGGAGGGGTGAGGAGGCTGAGGCTTTGCTGGGGGAGAAGTGAGGATGAGATGGCAGCAAGGGCAGAGAAAAGCAGAAGGGCAAGGTAGGAAGGATGTATTTATACTCCCACCTGCAAGTTTCTGCTTTGTTGGCTGGGAATATAGAAAGATAAGAGAATAAGGAGCTTTTAACAGTAAATCAACTGCATGGCCAGTGCAGCACAGGAGTCCCAAGTTCCCATTCACACAGCTCAGCAAAGTACTCGCACTTGAAGTGTCCAAGGAGTGCCAGAAGTGCAGCTGTACTCACAGCCTGAGCTCTTCATTCTGACTCTAACCAGCAACAGAGGCAGGGAGCAAACCTCTGAGGTGTCTGCACAACTCACATTTCCCTTTTCAAACAGCTTCTCTGATGAAAAGTGTTTCAGGGATGAAGCAGATCTCACTGTCCAAGGCAAAGGAATGACTTTGGAAGCTTTGGCTTTGAGGAACACTCACCTTTCTCACCATTTCAGCTGCTTACTGGGGGAAGAGAACAACTGGGAGGTGTCTGAGATGTACAATCTCCCCCAACAGAAATAAGCAGATCATAGGATAGTTGCTCCATCACTTCTTTTCCCTTCTTCCTTTTCATTTGGCTTCTCCTGGAGGCTTCGTTTTTCTCACATCATGTGCTAGAAATGATCACTTGGGCCCTTAATGTGCTCTGGATTCTTTCCAGAACAAGAAGCAGAGGTTTGCCTTTGCTTTTGCTTTTCAAGTCTTTTAAGAAATAGCTTCATCTCTCAGCAAAACAAAAACTCACCCTCACCCCAACTCACTGGTCATTTTCTCCCTTAAGAACATGAACTGGCTGATTGCCAGACTCATCCTTTGATGAGATTTCATTCCTCTGCACATCACTGAGGAACAGACACTGACAGGCTTGAAAGGATCTCCAATCATGGTGAGGTTTTTTTTCCCCCCACTACCTATATTTGTGAAGGAGCAGCAAAAAGATGACAAGAGAGAAACAAAATAACTTGCCAGCCCATTAGTAACTAAGGAGGTTGTTAAGCAACAACTGATAGAAACTCAACTCTATTTATACCTTTTCAAACATGGGAAGGTTTGCTTCTTCAGAAGCCTTCAAAAAGCTGCCCCAAGGACTTCTCCATGCTCAAGGGGGGAAAAAAAGTCCTTCTGATGTGAGAAGTTGATGGAGCATCATGCAGAAAAGCCAAGCAGGGATGCTCCACACCACCCCACACCACATTCCCTACAGAGGTGTTGGACAAGGGCTAAATGATGGGAAAGCTGACCCTGGGAGTCAGTTAACTGGGAGCTAAAGGCTGGGAATATCTTGCTGTTGATTGATTGAGGTTGTCTCTGATCAAGTAGATTTTTGGTCTCACCCACATGGATGAATCACAGAATGGTGAGAGTTGGAAAGGACCTTTAGAGCTCATCCAGTGCAACCCCCCCTGCTAAAGCAGCTCCCACCTAGATCAGGTCACATAGGATAAAAGTACCATCAAAAGACAAGCCAGGTTTATCTATGAGAGGCTGTATCCCAGCTCAGCTACTGAACCAGGCTACATAAGCACCAAAGAGCAGCTCTACTGAAAGGGCTGGAGGCAATACATAGCTGTGTTAGAGCCAGAAATGCTGCCCTGGCTCTGCCTCCGTGGCCAGCTCAGCATTTCTGGGCTTAAAGACAAGGTGAAAACACAGAATGAGCTGAAAGCAGAGCCCAGGTGTGACTGGAGACCTAGAAAAAAGCCATCCTGGAGAGCTCAGTATCATTTGCTGATCAGAAAAGAAACAAACAAACCAAACAGGGCTATAAAAAAGAAGCCAGATTGGGAGGTCATTTGATCACAGTGAATAAGTGTCTCCCTGGAGAGAAAATACAAGGTACTCAAATGCTCCTGAATGGAGAGGAGAAGGAATCAGCAGTGAGGAGCTGAAGCAGGGCAGCTTTGTGTCTCAAAATGAGGCACGGGGTGGGGGGTTGTACACAATGAGTGTGGCTAATCCATGCAACAAGGCACTAGCCATCCTTAGAACCACAGAGTCATAGAATGAGAGGGTTGGAAGGGACCTTTAGAGCTCATCCAGTGCAACCCCCCTACAGAAGCAGCTCCCACCTAGATCAGGTCACATAGGAACGTGTCCAGGTGGCTCTTGAAGAGCTCCAAGGAAGGAGCCTCCACAACCCTTCTGTTGTTTCCAGAGCAAAGCTGGATGCAGGGATGATCATGTTCTGAAGCTTAGTGATGTGAGAACTGAACAGGGACTTTGCAATTGTATCTACAGGCACCAGGCTCCAGTGGAACTGGAAACCATGGACTCACTAGTGAGAGTGAACCATGGAGCAGCCTGGAGATGGAGTTTGTCCAGCAGAAAGGCAAAGTCTTCAATACATCCTCTTTATCCAGATTCACAGAACTGTTTTGATTGGAAAAGACCTTGAAGATCATGAAGTCCCAGCTCCTGCCCTCACCCTACCCAGCCCAGCACTAACCCCTGGCCCTCAGCACCTCAGCTCTGTGTCTGTGGGATCCCTCCAGGGCTGGGCACTGCCCCAGCTCCCTGGGCAGCCTGGCACAGGGGCTGACACCCCTCTCAGGGAAACAGTTCTGCCTCAGCTCCAACCTCAACCTCCCCTGGGGCAACTTGAGCCTGTTTCCTCTCATCCTGTTGCTTGTGACTTGGGAGCAAAGACTTGGGGCCAACCCCTCCTCCCCTCAGCGTCCTCATCTCCAGGCTCAACACCCCCCTTCCCTCAGCCCCTCCCCAGCACCCTTGTTCTCCAGCCCCTTCCCCAGCTCTGTAGAAGGAGCCCAGCTCTTGCCTTTAGCTCTTTCTTCTCAGGAACAGGGGCTTAGTCCCAGCTTTCTACTCCAATCACACAGGCATCAAGTTAACTCCTGCTGAGCCAGAGCCCTGCTGCTGGGGATGGATGGGAGTGACTCAGCCCGAGTGGGAGATTGTGCAAATGGCATTGGGGGGATGACTCAGAAGCAGGAACAAGAGGTGTCTGCAGGTCCAGCAGCCCCAGCACTGGTGGATGATGTGACTCAGGCACAGCTTTACCTTTTTTTCTTTCATCCAGTAATGAGAAGTGTACCAGGTTTGCAATACCTAGGAGTTGAGATCTCCCTTGGGCTGACTTACCATGCAGATTTAGCTCGTTCTACCTCTTCCAGCTGTGGGTTTTAGCTGCTCCCAAGAGAATTTACCTCCTCCTTTATGGTATAAGCATCTATGATGAGGGAGAAATTCCTTCAGCCTCTTACAACTGCCACACAGCAGCAGGCTCCTGCCATAGGAAGGAAAACACAGCTCTGCTCCACACATCTCTTCCCTAAGCCCAGGGACCACCCAACAGCCTCTTCCACTCCTCAGGACTCCTCATGTGGTTAAAAAAAGCTGCATGCTGCTCCTGCAGTGAAAGCAAGTTCATCAGCTACATGCTAGAAGCAGCAGAAAACCTCACAAAGGAGCTAATATCTCCCCTTCAGTGGAAATGAAATCTTGCTGGCTAATTAAAATCCCTTCATCCATCTCATCAACAGCTTGGCATGGTTTGTGTCCCTGCTTGAATTATTCAAGAGCTCATTCTCTCAGGATCCCAAAGGATTGTTGCAATGGGGCATAACTGTAAAGTTCAGGGCAGTGAAAAAGCTTTTGGCCTCCAAGGGACTTGGTTTGGATGAGAAATGAGCAAAGAAGGCACCATCACTCTGTTTTCAGGCAACTTTCTGCAGTGAAACCTGCCTCTGGGCTTGGAAACCAAGAAGGTAAAGCCTTTAGGGACATCTCTGCTGCACTCCTGCTGGCAAGAATCCATGAAAGACAAGGAGAGGAAGGAGAAAACCTCATTCAACAGCCCCAGGAATTGCAACCCCAGCACAACTGAGAGCATCAGCTGGGACTGGGAGTGAGGAATGGGATGAGGAGGAGGAGAGGAGCTGTTTGGTTAGGCATTACCTCCATGGAAGGTAATCATGACCACCATGGGTCACCAGAGGCAGCTTAAAGGACTTCCAAGGGTATAAGTGCAGAGGGAAACAAGGGAGCCTCTGCTAAACTGCCTTCATGGACTCCCAGGGTGGTTTCTCTTGCATTTCAGTGATTTAGAAGGTGGCAGCTGGACACAGTTGAGCTCTGACAACTCTCAGGGTTGGCTGAAGCCCCCAGCAAGGCTGGTTTTGGAGACCTGGAATCCAACCACACCTGCTGGTGGATGATTTTCCTGTTGGTACCACACAGGCTGCTCAGGAGATGCCCCTCACTCCTGGACACAGCTATCAGAGAAGGCTCTTCACCTTCCTGCAGCACAGCCACCCATCCCTGGGGAAAGAAACCTCTTCAATTACCTGTGGGGAAACTTCTTGCTGACTCACTCCATCAAAATCTCTTTCCAAATCTTCCCCTGTTCCTTTTTGGGATCCTTTTGGTAAGTCTTGACCCACCAGCAGACAGGCCAAGGCTTTCCATGCAGGCAGAGCTCTCTAGCCATAGCAAGCTAAGAGTCAAGCACTTCCCATCCCTTTTAGCTTTCCAGCCTATGAACAAAGCCTTCAGAGCACACACATTTCCTAGCTCAGGAGGTTCTGTGCCAATGCCAAGGAATGTAAGGTGGAGAAGGGATTGCACAAGGCATTTCACACCAGCACTAGCACTTTGCCTGTCTCACATTCCCTCCAGAGCTGCTAATCGTGCTACATCAAATGCAATTGGATTGCAATTACAAGCTCTGTGAGAAAGCTGATGGTTTCTTTCCCCATCCCCCTTCATCCCCCTCGCTGCTCTCACACACCAAACCCAGAGCAGAGCATCCTCAGAGAGGACACCCACCGTATTTCTGCTGTGCTGAAGCCTTTTGTGATGCCATTCCTTCCCTTCCACACACATATTGCTCGTGACATTAAGAGTTAATAGATTCCCATGGGAAGGAGCCCCAGTTCTGACTTCAGTCTGGCACTTGGGAGCAATCAGAAGGAAGAACATTTCCTTGATTTGAATGGCACTCAGCTTGGGATGCTGCAGCAAATGCTATTGATCTCACTCAGGCTGTAGAATCATGATGAAAGCTCTGGCTGGAACATGTAAGGAGGAGTTCTGTGTTCTGCAGATGACATCTGCAAGCCTCTGTGTGTTCAACACAAGGCATGAAAGAAGTGTTAAGCATCTGCAGAGCTCCGTGGCAGCCCAGAGATGGAAAAACCAGGCAGCTCTAAGCAGAAAGAGGGATGAATTGACGGGGACAAGAGAGCCTGGAATCTACTCTCAAAACTGGGAGTATTGGAGAAAGGCTGGAAGAGGCCAAAGGGAAGATGAGGCCATGGGCAATGGCAACAAGACATTCATTTTGATCTTGGCTCAAAACCTGCTTTTGAATGGTCAAATGGCCAATCCCAGAGGGTTAAAGAAACAAATTGCTTGTAAATAGGATTTCTGTAGGTTTGGGATGTGAGCTATAATGGAGGAAAAGGACAAGAGAAGAAACTCAAGGCTGGGAGGAGAAGCATTGACCCTTTGGATGGAGAAGACAGTCAGGCACTTGCAGGGCAGGGATATTGCAGACACTTCCCTTGCTCAGGTCTCCAGTGGCATGATGTCAACAGCTCCTGGCTCAGGTTCAAGATGCAACATGACCCAGAAGTTCCCCAGCCATCCCTTCTGACTGAAATCACTTGGTGACTTTCTTATTCAGCAGCTGAGTGTTTTACCAGCTCACCCTCGTGTAGAAGAGAGTAGCCTGGTGCTAGAAGAGCACCTAAGCAGGGATAAATCCTGACCTGTGGGTTTGAGGGGTCTGCTGTGAGGGAAACCAAAGCTTTCCCCTCCTTCTCTAATGACAGCTGGGTTGTCAAGCTGTTCCTTTGGCTTCCATGACATCCCTATTTAGCACAGAGCATCTTAAGTCAGGGCAGTGATGCTTGAACAGCCCATGGGATGGAGGTGACAGTGGGATGCAATGCTCATGACCCTGCTGCTGTCTCTGTATGCTCCAACAGATTGGTTAGCTCTGTCCCCCAGCTAACCCACACAGCCTTTCTACACAATCAGACTCATTTAGGCTTGGAAAAGACCTTTAAGATCGAGTCCAAGCCTTCCCCTCACCCTGCCCAGCCCAGCACTACCCCATGGCCTTCAGCATCTCAACCCCACGGCTTTGGGATCCCTCCAGGGCTGGGCACTGCCCCAGCTCCCTGGGCAGCCTGGCACAGGGGCTGACACCCCTCTCAGGGAAACAGTTCTGCCTCAGCTCCAACCTCAACCTCCCCTGGGGCAACTTGAGGCCATTTGCTCTCATCCTATCACTCATTACTTAGGAACTAAAGGAGAGCACTGGGAATCAAGCACATGGGAACTACCTGTTCCTGCACAAATAGACACCAGAAATCACTTGGCTGCTCACAGCGAGGCCTGAGGCCACCTCAGACGACAAGGCAAAGCCCTGGCACCAGTTTAGCCTCCTCCTGGGACTGGCTCCTGCCCTCCAGCCTGACATGCTTTTGTCAAGTCAATTAGGTGCAGAAATACTCCACTTTCTAATCCAGCAAAGGTGGCCTCAGGCAGTTCCCTGTGGAGCAGAGCAGCTCTCCCAGCTGCTCCCAGCTGCACACAAGCCTTTGCTGCTCTGTCTTCCCCAGGCATTGTCACTGCACCCCCTCCCTTGCTCCTCTGAAGATTTGCTCTTTGCCTCTGGCAGTTTGCTCTGCAGTGGCTGCCCTGCTGTCAGGCTGCCTGACACAAACAGATCTCCACACTGTTTGCAAAGGCAGCCACAGCTGCCTGCCAAAGTCCTTCCATGCCAATCCCTCTTAGGGGACAGCCTGACACTGTCCCATCAGCATCAGGGGGATGTTTTGGCATCCAGTGTTGTGTGCTGGCTTGTAAGTGAGGCTGTGCAACAGCCACTGCATGCAGGGAAATGCAAGGTGCAGCAAATGCAGCGTTGGACACCTGCCTTGTCCTCAACCCCTGCAACAGTGACACTGATGGGGGTGTGGAAGGGGACAAACTCAGCCTTGTCCATCTCTGCTCTCAACTCAGGGCTGGGCACTCCCCCAGCTCCCTGGGCAGCCTGGCACAGGGGCTGACACCCCTCTCAGGGAAACAGTTCTGCCCCAGGACAGAAATGCTGATGATTTGATCCCATTTATAACCTCCACAGCCCATAAGGGAGGGCAGGGTCAGGCTGTGTGGTGAGGCTGGAGGCTGTCACACGCTCCCAGGGCATCTCCATTGGCAGCTTGTAGGATCAGCTTCTGTGCAAGAGAGCTCCTGGGAGGACCCAAAGTACAGATGCTGCTGCAGATTACACACTAAAACCCTCCCAGCAGCTTCTCTGAACCATCGAACCTTCACCTTTCCCTCCAAAGGAGCCCCAGAAGGTCACATTTGGGCACTGCCCCAGCTCCCTGGGCAGCCTGGTACAGGGGCTGACACCCCTCTCAGGGAAACAGTTCTGCCTCAACTCCAACCTCCTGTCAGGGGGTGTCAGAGAGGGCTCCAGTCTCCCCTCAGCCTCCTCTTCTCCAGGCTCAACACCCTCATTCTCTCAGCCTCTCCCCATCACCCTTGTTCTTCCCCAGCTCCAGTGCCTGGCTCTGGACATGCTCCAGCCCCTCAATGTTTTTCTTATAGGGCCCAAAACTGAACACAACCCTCAAAGTGCTCTTGCTCACCACTATCCCTTAGACCAGGATTTCATCCTTCTTGGCTGGGGCATGAAGCATCACACCCACAACCTCCCAGTTGCAGAGCAAACGATGATGCAAAGGATTTACTGACCCAGCCACGTTGTCTCCTGCCATGGGTCAGTGCCACTGGCTGTCATTGTCTTTATTCCCCTCTCTGAGCTGTCTCACTGGCACAGTTGAGCCCAGGGAACCTCTTTCTACCTCTGACTCCTTCACACAATCTCTGTGCTGCTGCTTTTAAGTGGAAACCTAATGCATTGCAGGAGGGAGCTTGTCACAACATATTAGCAGGGGAATCTCTGGGTAATTCCCTTCCATCAGCTCAACTACAGCTTGTTTTGCACAAACCAGGCTCAGCAAATAGTTGTGAGTTGCTCTGCAGAGCTTTCACACAGCCTGGCTGGTCCTTTCCTCTGTGCTTTTGATGGTTCTCCCTTGCTGAGGGCTTGATCCATCTGACCTAACACATCTGTCTTGATTGGAGTGGGAGCTTCAAGTGAGCAGCAGCAGTGTGGAGAGCTCAGCAGTGCCAGCTGATGGCCTTCCCCAGCCAAACAATGGCAAAGGCAACCAAAATCAGCTGAATGAACCAGAGGTGAAACCATTTCAGTGCCTTCAAAACCCCTCTCTCAGGGACAACACCATGCACTTGGGCTTTTTCCTCATTGGACTCATCATTCTCAGCACTTGCCACTGGATTTCCCAGGTATTTCCCAGCCACTGGATCATTTTTGGGATGAAATCATCTCAGGTCACCATCCCAGGGCTGCTTACATGGCAGATAGTTATCCATAGATCAGCCTGTCTCCTCTTTACAGCAGGGTGATTACATGGAAGATCTATGGGCTGGGTAATAGGCACAGAGCAACCATTAAGCTGAGGGAAAGCTGAGCCAGGTCCTTTGGCTGGAATAACAAGGTTAATCACACAAACTCATTTCACAGCCATCACTTGTGCAGCTCATGTTCCCCATTTCCCTCCAGCACAGCAGCAAAAGCACACTAGAGAAAACCACTGGGCATAGCAAGGAAGAGATCCAAGCTCT
Organism: Urocolius indicus; assembly: GCA_013401255.1. NCBI lineage: Eukaryota > Metazoa > Chordata > Aves > Coliiformes > Coliidae > Urocolius > Urocolius indicus. The sequence goes on along the minus strand of WBNH01008005.1, from coordinate 45,667 downwards.
GGCTTTCCTCCTGTGATGGGGAAACAGGATGATTTCAGCTTCTGCTGTTAATCTGGTTGTGCCATTGTCATAATCCCAGCACTCCACAGCCCAGCTCTGCTCTGTCTCAGCAAAGATTCCCCTCCTGACCCCTGAGGAGAGCTGCAGCTCTCTAAAGCTCATGTTAAAGTCAAACCTAAAGCACAATCAAACTCTTCCCAGAGATCCACAGCAAGTAAAAGCAGCTTGAAGTGACCAAAGCAAGCCCAGGATCTGATGGGAACATAAAGAAGAGCTGATATCAAACAAGATACACAGGCTACTTGTCCCCATCAAGTTAAGCCAAGTGCTTCAGCTCCTTGGCTGACTCCTTAAGCTCAGGTGGAGTGTGACACATCAAGGTGTAGATGGGAGCTGCTTTGCCAGGGGGGTTGAACTGGATGAGCTTTAAAGGTCCCTTCTCCAACTCTTCCCATTCTTTGGGCTCCCAAAGGCTCTGTCAGCCCCTGTGCCAGGCTGCCCAGGGAGCTGGGAGAGTGCCCAGCCCTGGAGGGATCCCAAAGCCATGAAGCTGAGGTGCTGACGGCCAGGGGTTAGTGCTGGGCTGGGCAGAGTGAGGGCAGGGCTGGGACTCAAAGGTCTGTTACAATTGAGCCTCTGCAATCTCTTGAGCTTGTCAAAGCCACCGAAGGTGCTGAGTTGTCTCAGGTTGCCCAGGGCTGTCTGAAGGATGCTCTCACTGCAGGAGAAACACAATGGCTGTGCACATTGGGTTCTATTCCTGTATGTTTGTCATCTTCCCTTGCTAAACAAATGATGTGTGCACAGACCACAGCTCTGCCTCAGCAGCCAAGAGCCTGTTTACTCATCCATCTCTCTGTGCTCTTTCACCCCCTGGCTGTGACAGGACATCCCTGTGCCATTCCTGCCAGCCACAGCCATCAAACCCATGGCCAGATGAGATCTGCTCAGCAACAGATAGAGCCTGAAACACAACAAATTCATCAGGAGACTCCTGGACCAGCTCTTGTCAGGCAGCTGAGCACCAGGGTGAGAACTGGCTGTTGTTTCTGGACCCCACATTCTGGTCCTTGTTGTGCAAAGGTGAAAGCACTGGAGTGAGGTGCCTCCCAAAACCCCTCAGACGGGCACAAAGACATCCTCAGGGATCCCTATTTTCTTTACTCCCAGCATGACTCTTCCCCTTGAGCTTGAAGCCAGCTGCTTGTGCTCGTGGTGAGAGACCCTGTGAAGCTCCTGCACACATCACTTGGAGATCCTGCTCTGTAATTCCCTCTGATAGAAGCATTGATCCACCTTGCTTTGCCTCTCTGTCCTTCTCAAAGCTTACTTAGAGGAAAGGAAAGGCCAGAGGAGCCCTTGCTTTGCCCAAGCAGATTGCTCATAAGGCTACAAAACACTGGGACAGGGCCTGATTTACCAAACTGCTGCTGCTCCCCAGCAGATGGAGGTGGAGGAAGCCAGCCAGGGTGATGCTGGTCCAGGTCCCTCGAGTGCCAGAGGAGTTGGGTTGGCCTTTGGGACTCCAGTTTGGTTTAACCCAGTTTTCAAAGGTCCCCATCTGCCTACAGTTTGTTCTTTCCATCCTGTTGCTCTGCTGCTCTCAATATTCCCCTCCTTCTCAGCACTGGCTGCTGCTTTCTCAGCCTTCCTCCATCTCCCCACACTCCTTACATGCCTCCCCATCACCCAGCACCTCCTGAGGACACCACTCACTCCCAGCCAGGCTCTTGGCAGCTGCCTCTCTTTGCTTTACCCAAACTGAGAAGGAGAAACAAGAACCACTGGGAAATCCCAGCTTTTGGAAGCAAGAGCTTGAGGAAAGAGCAGGTAAACGTAACCCCCACCTGCAAGCAAACACCTGATGGATGAAACACACCGAATGTCAGCTTCCAGGAGCCTGAAAACAAAGGGCTGGAGCTTCTCTGAGCTACATTGCTTCCCTGGATGTCACCTGGCACGTGCTGCCTCTCCAGCACACGGGGGGATTTGCTCAGGAGGCAATTCAGTGCCCTGGCAAGGGACAAGGTGCAGGTTCAGTGCTGGCTCAGCACATTGACATAAATCACTGCCTCGCCCTCCCTTGTCCTTGCTGAGAGTGCAGCACCCACATTCCCTCCAGGCAACCCCAGCAGGATAATAAATGGCCAAACTCTGGCTGGAGGCAGTGACAGAGCAGCAATTCATTTAGTTGTGAGTTCCTTACCCGTGGCAGGGCTCAGGGGCTGGGGATTCAGCCACACTGGAAACCACTCAGACAGACCTCAGCCAAGGACAAGGACACACTTGCAAACAGCTTGACTTTAAGGCATCTCTTAAATCCTTGTTCCTAAGGACACCAAGACCTTAGAGCATCCCTCTGAGGCTGCAACAAGCTTCCCATCCTCTTGCCCAGCCTTGCCTGTGAATGCCCAGTAGCCCAGAGAGGTTTTTACCTGGTCCCTGCAAGTGTGGCTCAGTCCATAGGAGCAAAATGAATGTGTGGAGGACACCCTGACCTAAGCTGCTTGTACATGGGGAGGAAAAGAGACCTCCTGGCAAACCCACCACTTACTGAACCATTGCATCTGCACAGGAGCAGGGCAGTGATTATGTCCCTGCACTCAGCACTGGTCAAGCTGCATTTTGAGTGGTGTTTTGAGCCCTTTGCTACAAGAAAGAGACTGAGGGGCTGGAGCACAAGTGTGATGGGAAAGGGCTGAGGGTGTTGAGCCTGGAGAAGAGGAGGCTGAGGGAAGACAGGAGCAACTCTCTAACACTCCCTGACAGGCTGCAGTGAGCTGGGGGTCAGGCTCAGCTCCCGAGTGCCAGGACAAGAGGGAACAGCCTCAAGTTGCCCCAGGGGAGGTTGAGGTTAGAGCTGAGGCAGAACTGTTTCCCTGAGAGGGGTGTCAGCCCCTGTGCCAGGCTGCCCAGGGAGCTGGGGCAGTGCCCAGCCCTGGAGGGATCCTAAAGCCACAGAGCTGAGGTGCTGAGGGCTGTGGGTCAGTGCTGAGCTGGGCAGGGTGAGGGCAGGGCTGAGATTGCAACAGCTTAATGCACTTTTCCAACCAAAACTACTCTATAATTCTAAGCCAAGCTTAAGGAGACAGGGCACTTAAGAGAGCTGCTGCACCCCTGGGCTGGGATTAGCTGTCAGAAAGATTCACTAGCACTAGAAATCCCCAGGATGGAAAAGAACCACAAATTGTGTTAGTGGAGACCTGGGAGAGCAGCCTGAGCAGCCACTGCACTCATGAGCTGACCCACTTCTCCCTGCACACTCCTCTGCCTCCTGCTCCACTGAGAATTGGAGCTTCAAGGCATTTGATCAGCTGCCAAGCCTCCAGAATGCTCCAGGCACTCTTGAATCTCCTCCCCAAAGCTTTCCAAAAGGTTCCCAAGGTTTTGAGGGCAGCACAAGTGCAGCCATAGGTGTGCCCTTGGAAGCACCCAAGGAAAAGTATCTCCTGGAGCAGAACTTCTGTCCAAGGGCATCTCTGTGCCTCACTTTATATGTTTTGGGACTTTCAGCTTCAGGAGAGCATCTCATCTGATGCTCAGTGAGTTCTCCCCACTGCCTGGAAGGTCCCAAGTGGTTTATAAGTAGAGAAAAGATCTTGAGGCTCTCACCCTCTTAGATTGGGTGTCTTTGGGTCACTTCTTCCAGCCTTCAGCACTTAACTTTTGCTATTTGGATGGAAGGTGACCATTCCTGCAGCTTCAGGCTCTGTAGCCTCAACATAGAGCCCTAGTTTAGAGCTCCCCAGTGAACCTGAGCAGCACAAACACCTCTCTGCCTAGAAAGCAGAGCCACTTCTTTCCCATGGGGGAGGAATTACCAGCACACTTTCCAGGGGAGGTCAGTTGGAGCCAGAGCAGTGCCAAGCTGGAGCCAAAGCATGCAAAATGAATTCATTTGAGCTGTTTATGCTCGAGTTCCAAAGGATGTGGAAGCTTTAGCTGTGTTGAGTCATCCCATATAGCAACCTCAAGTAGAAAAAAGACCCATGAGACCACATCCCTGCCCTGGAGTGGATGTGGTTGCTTAGCTGGGAGGCTGGCTTGTGGTTGACACAGGGAAGAGGCAAGAGGACAAAGAGATTAAGCTCCAGCTGCTGCCCAATTCCTTGCTGTGCTGAAGATGTAAAGCTGGAGTTATGTGTGGGGCTGTTTTGCTGAGCTGCTCCTCTGGTTAATTGGCAAAACACAAGCAGGAAGATCGATGGTGGGATTGAATTAGATGCTTGAAGCTGCTGGCTACACAGCTCAGCCCTGCTCTGGGGTCCCAGCACTCTGGAGGCTGTCATCTGTGCAGCAGGCAGGAAAAGCAGGGGAGATGGATGGGGGAGAGAGCAACGAGCTGTAGCAGACATCTGTCAGAGCAACCAGGAGGGCTCTGCTGCTGGATTCAAACCCTGCTGAACTGCAGGGCTCAGAGCTTCAAGCATGGAGTGTCCTGTCCTGTGGTTCAGCCCAGGGATGGTACAAAGGGTGGCTGCCCTTCAGAGCCATGACATGGACTGGTGATGGGGCTGAGCATGGGGAATTGGGAGCTTAGGCTTGGCTGCAACCCAGCAGCAGCACAGAAAGTGCCTGACCCGGGCTGCATTTGCACTAGGGAACACTCATTCCCTGGTAACCTGAGGTCAAAACCTCCCCATGCAGAGACCTGGATGTGAAAGGTGCCTCTAGCTTCAGACCTGGCTCTATCCCAGCCTGAGGCATGCACAGAGGTGGAGGAGGCAGGCTGCAAGAGAGAGAGAGCTTCTGCAAGTGGGATCTTTGCAGAGAGGTGGGAAGAGGAGCAAAAGCAGAAGCTTTTTCCCCTCTTCTCTCCTCTCCTCTCTCCTCTCCTCTCCTCTCCTCCCCTCTCCTCTCCTCTCCTCTCCTCTCCTCTCCTCTCCTCTCCTCTCCTCCTTCTCCTTCTCCTTCTCCTTCTCCTTCTCCAGCCAGGAAAGGGAAGCACACTGCCCCAAAGGCAGCTCTGCCCTGTTATTCCCTGCCCTGCAGAAGCAATTACTGCAGTTGCCACAGTGATGCTCCGTGTGTGTGTGTGTAGAGGGAGGTGAACTCTTGCCACACACAACTTCCCCATCCACACCTCATGCCCACCACTAAGACATTCAAGGGAAACACATCCCTGTCCACACTGGATCCATTTCTGCACACACCAGCTTTGTGATTCCCTCTTTCCCACTCCCCCTCCTCTTCCCTGTCATCAACTGCAGCCCTTTGGTTGATTCTTCCTTGGCAGTTAATCACTGACAAGGATGAAAACTTCTTGGCTGAGCAATAATGGAGTAAAACATACATGAAGGATACAGTTAGACCTTCAGCTCTATGGAATGAAACATGAATAATACCATCTTGTGCCTCTCATGGACTCTGACACTTCATAGAACAAGACCAGAAGCAACAGCAAGGAACTAAATGGCTTCGTTTCCCCAGCTGAAGCTGTGAGGATTGAAATGATCACAGTTCACATGTGCCTGGAGAGAAATATTGCTAGAAAAGGGAATTCTACCTATGTGATCAAACTCTTTGACCCCTGTTTTCCCCATCACTCCTCAGGAGAAGCAGCTCACGTGTACCCAGGCCACAGCTGGAGACATTGAGCCAGTGCATTTGGACTCAGCAGCTCGTCTGGGAGCTTCTTGTCAAGAAAAGATGTGCCAACATCCTCAAACATCCCCAAACACGCCAGGAAAACAGATGACACTGTGCCAGGTTGGGTGGGTTTTTTGGCTGCATGTGCATGTTTTGTCCCAACACCATCCACAAGAGCCAAGAGCCACCTTCTTGGGAGTGGAAACGAGGAGCTTGTGGCTTTAGAAGCCACGATCGCAACCAACATCATCCTCTGTCCATTCTCAACTTGCAAGACCTTGAAAGCAGATGGAGCTGGAGCTTTGGATCAGCCTGGAGCTTTGGAAAGGAGGTAGCCACATCCTCCAAGCTCTTTTCCCCCAGGAGACTGGTAGTCCCTGGCACACCAAACCACGCCGTTGCTACGAGGAACAGCCGGTGCCACCTCCAACACATCCACCGTCTGCCTCCCTCCCTCCCTCCCTCTCTCCCAGCTCCCAATGGCCCAAGCTGCCTGGTACCTTGGCACAAACCCACCCTCTCATTAAAGCAGAAGAGAAGGAAAGGGAAACCTTCAAAGAAACCCCACCAGCAGCCCTTCAAGGAAAGCTTCAGACCTTCCCAAGCAATCCTCTTGCTCTTCATCCCCTTACCCAGCATGGTCCTGCTGAGCTTCCCCAAAGCCATCTGGCCCAAGGTCACTTGGTGTCTGCCCTTTGTGGCCAGCACAGAGATGCCCTGGATAAGATTTTGCATTGTGGTTGGGGGGGGGGGGGGGTTGTTTGGCTGTAGCTGCTTTTGTTGCTCTCTGCAGCGAGGCCCCGTGCGTCATCCCTTCTGGCCTTTGATTTGATTGCCTTTTGGAGATGAGGAGATTAATATTGCATCAAATGTACAGGGAATAAATAACCACATTGGAGAGACATCAGCATCTCTCCTACCTTGACTGGCATTTACAGACCTGAGGAGTGGAGAGGGGTGGTTTTGTTGCCCTCAAGCTACTTCTGAGGGAGTCGAGACCCTTTGCTGGGGTGTTTCCATCAGCCAGGGCATGTGCTAAGTATCCTCTGCAAGATGTGCAGCACTGCTGATGTGACCATGTCTGTGGCACATTCTCAGAGGCACAGGCATGTCCCTGCATCAGCAGAGCTGCACTGCCCACCATCCATGCAAGAGCATCGTGTGCATGCAGGTAGCTCGTGCACAGCCATGCAATAGCATTGTGTACAGCCAGGCAACAACCATGCAGCTCATGCACAGCCATGCAACAGCAGCATGCAATCCCATTAAGCTCATGCACAGCCATGCAACAGCCCTGTGTAATCCCATGCAGCTCATGCACAGCCATGCAGCAGCACCATGCAATCCCATGCAGCTCATGCACAGCCATGCAACAGCTCTGTGGAATCCCATGCAGCTCATGCACAGCCATGCAACAGCTCTGTGGAATCCCATGTAGCTCATGCACATCATGCAACAGCATCTCACACACCCATGCAGCTCATGCACAGCCATGCAGCAGCACCATGCAATCCCATGCAGCTCATGCACAGCCATGCAACAGCATCCTGTACACCCATGCAGCTCATGCGCAGCCATGCAACAGCTCTGGAGTCGCATGCAGCTCATGCACACCCATGCAACAGCTCTGTGGACTCCCCTGTAGCTCATGCACATCATGCAACAGCATCTCACACAACCATGCAGCTCATGCACAGCCATGCAACAGCTCTGTGGAATCCCATGCAGCTCATGCACAGCGACGCAACAGCCAAGCAGCTCATGCACATCATGCAATACCATCTCACACGCTGATGCAGCTCATGCACATCATGCAATAGAACTGTGTAATCCCATTCAGCTCAGGCACAGCCATGCAACAGCATCCTGTACACCCATGCAGCTCATGCACATCATGCAACACCATCTCACACGCTGATGCAGCTCATGCACATCATGCAACAGCCCATCTCCAATGCACCAGCCCCTTGCAGAGGAGGATGCCCTGCCCAGGATGGCTCAGTGGTGTCAGGATGTGCACCTCTGCAGCACACAGGCTGTGGGAAAGCAGAGCTGAGCACCTTCAGCTGGTGGAAGGATGGATGGGATCAATCTCCAGAGGAAAACTGGGCAGTTTTACCCAATGGGAAGTTGTTCCCAGCACTAAACTGCAGCATTTCCCTCCATGGCAAGTGCTGATTGGCACATCTGGGGTTGACTTAGCTCAAAAGCATTCTGCCCTGAGCTTCAACGGGCTGGAAACCAAAAGCTCTTGTGTTTCTATTCTCTTCCCAGCTGACACTTCCTCACCCAAGAAACCTGAAGCAAGAATTGACAAGGTGTTTGAAGCAGCTCAGAAACCCAAAGTGCCATTCAGTGGCTTTCTCAAGCAACTTGGGTTTATAGATGATCTTTCCAGGTCCCTTCCAAGCCTTAAGAGTCTGTGATGCTGAGTTTTCATTTGCAGCTTTGGAGGGGGGGGGGGGGTTGCTGCACATTATCTAGGGGATGGCAGAAGAAAGGGTAGGGAGGATTTACTCCTGGACCTGCAGTGAGGAGAACACTCTCACCAGCTCTGCCTCACAAAGAAAGGGGTTGCTGGCATCTCATTGCCCTCATTCCAGCTCACCACACCATATCATCATGCCCCAAATTCAAGTAACCCTGTTGTGTTTGATCACCATTTCTATCTCTTGCCTTCTTCTCTTCTAGGAACCAGCCATTTGCTTCATGGAGCCACGAGTCAGAGCAAACCCCAACCCAAAGCACGTTGTAGTTGAGTTTCCCTTCTCCCAGGAGGATGCTGCTTTCCTCCTGCATCTCCAGCAAAAGCCTGATGGGATGACCAGAGAGCTCTGAGGCATCCAGAGGCCACCCAAGTCTTTCAATCTCCTTTTAAGGTCTTCAGGAGCTTTGCTGCCAGCACAGCTCTGAGGTAATAAACGTTCAAGGAAGTTGGTGGTTGAGAAACAAGCCTTTGACTTCCCTCCTTGCAACATATTCAAGGGGTCTGTGGTTTAAACTTCCCTGCTCTTCCTTTCAGAGCAGCCCTAAGGCTTGCAGGGATGAGGGAAGCTATAAAAGCAGTGGTCAAATACAAGGCTCCTTGAATTTGGGGCATGGTTATATGATGTAGTGACCTGGAATGAGGTGAAAGCAGATCCCAGCAACCCCTTTCTGTGTCAGGCAGAGTGAGAGTGTGTTCTTCCCCTCACTGCAGGTCTAGGAGGGAAGAAAAAAAGGTCAGCCAGCTTGAACCTGGATTGTAAATCCCCTGAGAACAACTTCAAGTGTTGTGTTGGCTTTTCTTTCTCAGCTTGGAGCTGCTGACACAGCTCCAGGTGCTGACAGACCTTCCTGCACCCAAAAGCATCCTCAGCTTCACTCCATCTCTGCAGGAAAGGAACAGTGTGCAGGGAAACTGAGGCACGATGCTGCTCTTTAGCCGTGTTTGCAGCTGAGTAGCTCAACTCCACTCTTCCATCAACCTCATCTCTATGCCCATGCCACTGAGGAGTCTTTCTTCCCCTCCAAATGTCCCACTTGGAAGCAAACAAGCAAACTCCTTTGGCTCCCATTGCTCCTGCTGCCTCATTTGTGCCACACTGGTCCCAGTCTCATCCCCCTTGTACAGGATGGACACGTGGGTTGGCATGTTTGTCCCATGGGGATGGCTGCAAGGGACAATGCAGGAGCACTGCAGGGGGCTGTAAGTCACACAAGCAGCCTCAGAGCTGCTCAGAGAGGCAGATGAAGTCAAGTTAAATCCCTCCAGCCTGCACATCCCACCTTTGTCCTCATTCTCCCCAGCTCCCTGTCTCTGTGTTGCACCAAGGAGTTGAGAGATGAGTTTCTTGTCTCAGGGACTGGTTGATTTTTGCCTTCCCCACATCTAACAGCTTGCATTGGGCTCTAAATCCCCCTCAGTTAAGCCCTTTCAAATAGCACTGCAGCCACTGCCCTGATCTATGGGCAAGGAATTCACTTAGTGAATAGTTGATGTTTTGCTTTGCTCCCTTCACCTCCCTCAATTTGGTCACTTGAGACAGCCAAGGACAAGGCTCAGCATGGAAATGGGGCTCCCAGTGCTCCCAGCTTCAAGGTGTCCTCTGTACCTTGGGGTACATAAAGCCCTGAGCATCCCCAACTTCAAAGCAGAGCGTGGAGCTGGGTCCTAAACTCATCCCACACTCAGGGAGGGGCTGAGGCCACTTTGCTCCAGGCTTGTGGGAACTTTCTCAACCCTGTCTTACAAAGCTTTTGCCTTTTCAATCAGGTGTCTTGAAGTGAAAGGTAACACAGGAATGGCTCTGGAGCACATCTCATGAAGATGGGAATGTGATCCTGCACCATCAGAGGCTGCAGGGGAGACATCTTTGGTCCTCCTAGGATGGTGACCTTAATGGCATCATCCCCAGGAGCATCACCCACACACCCACTGCTGCTCCCACCCTCCTCAGGACACATATTCCCTTCCTCTGGCACTGCCAGGCCCCTGCTCCTGCCCCAGCACCATCCTCCAAGAAAATCCCCTCTCCCAACACCACCCCAACCTCCTCCCTCACTGTTTCCCCCTGTTCTGACCCCAGCACAGCCCCACTGTGTAGGAGAGTTTCCATCTCCCTTGCCCCACCATCCCTCCTTGGCTCAGGAGCCTCCCAAAGAAACTCAGATGCCCTTTCCCTTCATCCTTGTGGGAAATGGGCTCTCACCTCCTTCTGCCTTCACCAGCCTGTTTGCAAAGGGTGTCAGCAGGAGGGGAATCCTCCCCTTCCCTAATCCCTCTGCCAGAGCTCTGGAGCCAAATACATCAACTCCTCCTTTAAACTGCAGCCCCAAAGCCTTTGTATCCAGGCAGGGAGGACAGAGCTTGGTCCAGGGGGAGGATGAATCCAAGGGCTGGGGAGATGCTTCTGCTGAGAAAGGGATGGAGAAAGGAGAAAGGGAGGTGGAGAGGGGAAAAAAAAAAGCCTTAGAAAGCACCAGGGAGGTGGAGGAAAGGAAAGGGGAGGAGGAAGAGGAGGAGGAGGAGGGACAGAAGGGAGGGGGGAGTAGGAGGTTTCTGAGGAGGGATGGGAGCTGAGAAACCAAAGGAGAGGCTCTGAGAGAGGTTATAAAAAGCGGGAGAGGGTCGGGGAAGGGGAAAAGGGGAAGGCAAAGCCCAGAGGATTTTCTCCCAGCGGGAACTGGCACCGCTGCCAAGCATGCCCCGAGGAGCTGGGCACGGCAGGAGCTAAGGATGGTGCCCAGCCCCCGTCCTGCCTTCCTCCTCCTCCTCTTCCTCCTGCAGGTAAGATGCTTTCAAGTCCTTTTGATCCTAAAAGAGCCTTTTAGCATCCCTCCCCATCCCCCTGCAGCCGGCTCTGCGGTGACTTTTGCATTTCTTTGGAGGAAGGGAAAAGTAAAAGGAGAAACAAAGGGTCCTCAGGAGAATTCCTTCAGTCGAGGGACAGGGGGAGGGGGCTTGGCAAGAGCTCAGGATGCCCAGAAGCTAATGGGGAAGGGTCTGGAGTCAGTGGAAGGATCATTAAAAGCTGAGGGTGGAGGGGGGAGACTTGCAGCCAGATCCTCCCCAGCACATCCCAGTGAAACCAGCTGCCTCCAGTTCCCCTCAGGCAACTGGGAAGGGGGTGTGATGGATGGGGCCAACATAAATGCCATGCTTAAATTGTCCACCTTGGATCGCTTTGTGTATAGGAAACCCCTCCTTCCCCCACCCCACAGCACAAGCTTGGAACTGGAGCCACTGCTAATTCTTGCAGCTCTGCACAACATGCAAATGCTTTGTCAGAATCTTCCCCAGGGCTCTTCAAGAAAGGGACCATTCCCAGCCCCAAAGCAGCTTTCAATCCCAAAGCCCTGGGGGGAAAAAAAAAAAAGAGACAAAAAGGCTTTCCAGCCAAACCTTGCAGGTTATTGGAGCAAATCTCTGCAGGGACTGAAGGGTGAAGGGGGGTGTTAATTCAACCTCAGTGGCAAAGTGGGTTAAAAGAGAGATGGGGAAGGGGATAAACTGCCTGATTTGCTGCTAAATGCTGTCTCAGGGCTTGTGATTGAGGCTTGGACTGGCTGATCCCTAAAGGTACTTTCCATCCCCTCCCCTTCTATGTCTGTAAAGGGACAGAGGAAGCAAAGGGTCAGCTCACCCTGTTAGCTGCTGAGGTCTGGACCTCCAGGGCTGCTTTTTCCCAGTGCAGTGAGAGCAGGGAGGAGTATTGAGCTGCACACACAGGAAAGTTCTCACCTGAGCAGTGAGAAGAGCTGATAGGCACCAGAGCTCTTTGCCAAGTTGGTGTTGCATTGAGAAGCTCTTGAGCAGCTGCTTTTCCCCTGCTCCTCCTGTTTCACTGGAGCTCTGCTGAGGTTGGTTTCTCCTTGCTTAGCTTTTTGCTGGCTTCTGATGTAAGAAATGAAGGTGAGGTGGGACAGGAGCTTCCTCCCTCCAGCCCAGTATGTGGGGGGACAGTTGGCAAAGCCCCAGTGCCATAGGGGCAGGAGCTGAGATGGGGGCAACCAAGTGAGTGTAATGGCTTCAAAGAACTGTTGTGTGAGTCAAGAGTGGTCAGAGTGAAGCCCAAAGGTGCTGAGGCACAGCTCCTATCCTCTGCTAAACCCCCTCAGGCTCAGGGCTTTCCCTAAGTTGTTCCCCAGGGATGAGCTTGTGAAGATCCTCCAAAGGCTTCTTGGTGTTGGAGAGCAAAACCAGCCCAGTGTTGAGGCTGGGGGCAGTGGGGGGGTCACAAAAACCAACCCAAGCCAAGAGCAATCTCCTTCAGGCAGCTCCAGATCTCCAAAACATCCCTTTGCAGTCAAACTATCTGGGTTTTTTCCCCTTATATGTACATACAGACTCTTTCCCAGCACGGTCCCAACCCTCTCCTAGGACCAGCGTGGCCTAAAGGACCTTGAAACACCAGTATGTCCCAGCACTGACCAGTGTGGGAGTGCAGAGACCTGCAGCAGCCCAATTCCATCTGGAATCTCCTCTGCTTGGGCTGATTTTGCAGCCTGCAGATCCTTGGGCTGGCACAACTTAAAGGGATTCCCCTACTCACCTGGGCAGCTGCTCCAGTTTAGCATTGGTTTGTCCACCTTGCCTTACTGGGCACACATCCTTCAGGGGCTTGGATGGATCCAAAGGGACAAGCAGCTGCTGTCAGATGGTCTCTGGCACCTCTGTAAGCTTTTAAACAAACGAGACAAGTGATTAAAGAGCAAAACAATTCCCTTGCAGCTTTGGCAAGAGGCTGATAAACAGGGCTGATTAAAAGTGAGCTTGGAAAGCATGAACTCAACCACAGTTTGATGCTGGGTGTGAGGGACATTCCCCATCTCCCTTCAGCAACACTAAGCCTCAAAACCCAACCTGCTTGCTGCTCAAATGCTTGTGTAAGCCCTCAGAGCTGCAGCAGCAGGACAGGCTGACCCTGAGGATCTCCTGCAGCCCTCTTTTTCCTTCAGAGTTGATTCAGCAGGGATGAAATCATCCCTTTGCTTTCACAGCTCCACTGAAGAAGTGAATGGAAATGGCACAGGCAGTTCCCAGAATAGCTGCTCCATCACCAGAGGATGGATTTCTAGAGCTAGGATGAGAAGTCTGTTGAAGCTTTGCCCTAAACCAGAGCTTTGCTCACCACAGATCCTGTCCGGGGCTGCCAGGGGAGTTTGTTGTGAGCAGCAAGCTCAAGCTGAGCTCTGGCTGCTGCACTTATGGAGTTACCTTGGAAAACAACCTTTGGACACAAAGCAAGAGCACAAATCACTTCCATGGGGTTCCCCTTAAACACAAACCCCAGGAGGCTTTGTCCAAGGCTTCAGAGCTCTTGCTGAGGATGCTTTCCCATACCCAGAGGCTCATCTGTTGTTGCTCCTCTTTCTCCACTGCTTCTATGAAGAGCCCCTCATGTTCAACACAGGCTCCTGCTTTAGCCAGGAGCAACCCCTTCCATGCAAAGGGCAAAGGCTGTTGGCACTTTGCAGCCCAGAGTCTTGTGAGCACCCTGAAACCCTGCAGCATTCCCTTTGGCAAGGCAACAGCAAGTGCAGCTTTAGTGTGGCCAAGCTTTGAATGCAGGGGAATCCCAGGTGAAGTCGATGGTGGGTGTTCAGCCCTTCCAAGGTGATGGAAGGAGAGGGAAAAGGGAGCATGAACCAGGCAAGAAAGCAACTCTCCAACCTTCAAATGGGAATCTCCCCAGGTCCCACATGTCCACTCTGCAGGAGGCTTTAATACAACCACCCCCCAGCAGCAGCCTCTCACTCCCAGCTCTCCTTTAGCAGCCTTGGGTCTAATGCCCCAGGAGCCACTTGCTGCAGTGTCCCCTTCTCCCCAGCTGCTTGGTGCCTTTAGTTTCCAAGCTCCAAATGCCATTACTCAGCTGTCCTCCCAAATCCAGCCTCCTTTTGAGAGAGGAATGAAGCCCCAATGCTTTATGGCAAAGGGAAACCTTCGATTGCTCATCCATCAGCTCTTGCAAGCCCTGCTTGAGATGCTTTGGTTAGGATCTGCAGCCAGCAGCCTCACAGAGCCTCCAAGCAGAAGAAATGCTCCCACCAAAGCCTCTCCTGTGGCTAAAGTCAGACATTCCCAGCTTTTCATGCCAGATGGAGGCATTCTCACTGTCTCCTCTTCTCCAACCCCTTCCCTGTGGAACATCAACCATAGATTATCCCCCTCCATGGTTCTTGCTTTGAGCCTCCTCCTGCTGCCTGGGCTTTGCCTTGATGCTTGAAGAGCATCTGATGGGGCTTTGCATGACAGCAAGGGAAGGAGCCAGTGGGGTTGGCAAAGCAGGAGTAGAGACTTTGAGCTCAGGGGGTGCCAAAGCAGGTCATGATCGGGGTCTTTTGTGGCTCAGATGGACTCTAGGGGTGTTTCATTTGTGGCTTGGACTGGGGATGAGATGGAACCAAGTGCTGAGAGCCCTCAAGGTGGGAAGAAGCTCAGCAGCTGAAGGGTGATGCCTGGAAGTCAGGGGAGATAAAGGCAAAGAGATTTATCCCTCCATCCTCCTCCTTGGCTACTTCCAGGCACATTTGAGGGGCCAATTCTTTCAGTCAGGCTTTGGAAGGCCACCTCCAGCCCTCCATTCCTGCTCTGCCATCATCCAGATCTTTTGAACCTCCCCACTTTTTGCTGCTGGCTCAATCCCAACCTAACACCCTGGAGAACCTCAGTGAAGGTCCAGGGCAGAGTCTGTGCTCAGCCCTTCCCCTGCCCAAGTGTCTCAGAAGCTCTTTCTTGACTTTCTTCCACACCAAGTGTCCCAGGGAGCTGTAAAGCTGAGGAGCAGAACTGAGGGGTGAGAAGGGCTCTGACAGCAAGAGTGAGCTGCCAAGGGAAGGCTCAGTGACTCTCCCCATCCCTGACCTCTCCAGCACTCTGCAAATCCACACTCTGCCTCATCCCTCTAATAACTGTTACAGCCTCATGAGCACTGGAAAGCCCAAAGCCCATCTCAGACTGTTAATTAAGGCTCCAAGGCATCTCTGTGGCTGCTCAGAGCCCTTCCTGCCACACACATTCCCATCTTGGTTGAGGCAAGAAAGAGGCCAAGTGTGTCCCTGGGTAGTGTAGTGCAGGGGGTGGCTGTTTGACTGGGATGGGAATGGATTGATGAAGCTCTGGGGGGTGGCTGTGGCCAGGAAAAGCACTGCAGGGGGACATTAATTCCTAATTGGTACTAATTGAATGTTGCTGCCAGGTCAGAGACTGATGTATGTGTGTGTGTGTGTGTGTGGGTTTATTTACTGCTCATACCCAGAGCAGCAGCGCTGAGAGCTGCAGCTTCCTCCTGCTCAAGAGCTGACAATGGCTCAGCTCCCTGCTGCTGCATCTCCTGGCCCAGGGAACCTGTCACCTCCTCCCAGGGAATGGCTCCAAAAGCAAGATGTGGCTTCCAGATAGGAGCAACCTATCCCACAGAGACAAGTGGCACTGAGTTTCCCTTCTGGGACAAGCCTTGGCTCTGTGGGTGCTGGCACAGGGGCTGCAGCTGGGCTTTGCTGGGGAGATACTGGAGCACAGGCTGGTTTTAGGTGCCTGAGCCATGTGGTCAGGGCTGGTAGGAGCTGGCTGGTCCTGCTACAGGGAATGTGGAGTGGAAGAAAGGTTGGAAAAGCCCTTGAAGTTGCTGCAGTCCCAGCCCTGCCCTCACCCAGCCCAGCACTAACCCCTTGCCCTCAGCACCTCAGCTCCACCGCTTTGGGATCCCTCCAGGACTGGAGACTCACTCCAACACCTCCCTGGACAGGCTGTGTCAGTACCTAACAACCTTCCCAGGGAAAAAGCTCTTCCTCAGCTCCAATCTCAACCTCTCCTGAGGCAACTTGAGCCTGTTTCCTCTTGCCTTGTCACTTGGGAGCAGAGCCCAACCTTCCCTCAGCCTCTTAATGTGAAATGAACCCAACCCCATCAGCAGCCAGATGCCTCTCAGAGTGTGAGGTGATGCTAACAGAGCCTGCAAGGCAGCTGGGTGGATGCTGAAACACCAGCAGTGATGCTTTTGGGCTGAAATTGGTGACTTCTCATGGAAGAAAAGCTGCTGCCAGTCTGGGGCTTCATGAAGCTTGTGCAGCTCCCAGCAAAACCATCATCCCTGTGGGAGCAGCTCCTTGGGCTGACCCAGGACCTCTGTGCAGAGAGAAGCACATTGCTCTTCTTTCCCATGCTCAGCTGAAGCTCTCCAGGAGCTTGGCAGCCTCAGAGAAGTCCCAGAGCTGTTCCTCCTCACTGCAGAGCATCAGTTGCTGAAGCCTGTGTTCAAGCAGGGCTGGGAGGGCAGAGAGACACAGCCCTTGTCCAGCCTCTGCACGACCCACAGCTCTTTTGGGGCATTTAAGGTGTGTTTGGCCCCAGCCCAGCCTGGCAGAACTGTTCTAGGGGCTGTTGAGGTGTGTTTGGCCC
Organism: Urocolius indicus; assembly: GCA_013401255.1. Lineage (NCBI taxonomy): Eukaryota > Metazoa > Chordata > Aves > Coliiformes > Coliidae > Urocolius > Urocolius indicus. Next base: position 29,193 of record WBNH01008005.1, on the reverse strand, counting down.
CAGCCCAGCCTGGCAGAACTGTTCTAGGGGCTGTTGAGGTGTGTTTGGCCCCAGCCCAGCCTGGCAGAGACCTGCTGGGTGCCATGTGGCATCTCCCAATGCTCTGGCAGGAGAAGCTCTTCAAGGACAGAGCTTTGACCTATTCCCTCTGCAAAGCCTGGAGAGGGATTAAAGGCACCTGCAAAGAGCAAAAGAGATGAGAGCCCCAGCAAGGTACCAGCTCAAGATGCTTTTTGGCTCCTGCAAAGCCATCTGCAGCTTGAGACCCTCCCCAGCTCCTGCCCCTGAAGCTGAGGCTGACAGGAGAAGGGGGGAAGAACTCCACCTGTGCCAGCAGCATTGGCCACATGCAGGGGGAGACAACTCAGAACCTGGTCAAAAAGAGCTGGCAGGGTTTGATGTGTTTGGGGGAGCACTTTTCTTCCTTGTTTGCTCTCTCTTTTTTCCCCCTTCTCTCTTTCTCTCTCTCTCCTCCCTTCTATAGCTGTTTCAGCTCATTTCCAAAGCCTGCAAGGAGCCAGAAGCTGCACTCCATCCATACCCCCCCCTCCTCTAGCTGCAGCTCAGCCCATGTTCCTGCTCAGTGCCAAGACCTCTCCCTGTGTCTGAAGGGGCAGTGCCAGGCTGGAGCAGGCTCTGATTAGCAGCAACACATCTCATTAACCCTTCAAAGCCCATTCAGCTCACCAAAGCCTCCAAGAGCCCTTTGGAAGAGCAGCTGCACCATGCAAAGAGCCTCCAGGGCTGCTGGGCAGCAGACCAAAGCAGACCCCACTACACCCCCTCACCTACCTCATATCTGCAGTCTAGAGGGGGCCTCAGCTTTGAGCAGAGAACCCCAGGAGTACCCCATGCACTCAGGGCTGGGCTTTGCTGCCTGATCCCCTGGTGCCATCTGGAGCAGTCCTAACAAGGAAGCTATTCTCAGCTGCAGTTCTATAGCTGCTTGACATCTCTCTTGCTGTCAAAACCACCTTCCCAAGGCAGTAAACACTTGTTTGGAAAACAGCAAGTGAGTGCTGAGCGTGTCTCTGGAGCTCAACACATCCTGCTGGTGTTTTGGTGAGGTGTAGGGCTGTGTCAGCGAGAGCAACCAGGGTTTAGATGGCTAAAAGGCAAGAGGAGAAGTGTCTCCTCCTTAGCCAGAGCAGTCTTGAAGGGAAATTGCACAAGGGAAAGGTGAGTTAGCACTAAAGACCAGCCTGGCAGAGGTGCTTTGTATTGCAGCAGTTGCATTGCAGCTTTATACTGCAAACCATTGAGTGGTTTGGCTCAGCACAGGCCAGTGCCTGAGCCGATTGCCCCAGGGAGCTGGGAGCTTGCTTGCAAGTAGAAGGAGGCTGCAGCTTTTTTTTGCCTCCAGGCTCAGCTTTGAGGTTCCCAAGGGATCTGCATGTTGCCTGGATTTGAGGGCACAGCTCTGTCATTGAATCACTCCTCACTCAGTGAATGGGCTTTGGGCAGTGCAGGCTTGGGGTGAGAGGGGTTGAGCCTCATCCCTTTGAGCAGAGAAGGGATCAGCCTGTGTCATCCCAGCCCTGAGCCAGAGGAGAAAGTGGGCAAGTGCTGTGGTGGTTTACACAGCAGCAGCTCCCTCTCCTTCCCCTGTCTGCTGAGCCCTCACTTAATGGCCCTGACCACTTGCCATCACTTTCCTCAGGTTTAATTCCCCTCCCAAACTCTTACAAAGGCACCATAAATCACTAAAACCTCGATGGTTTTCCCTTGCAGCAGAGCTGTAGAGCTGCCTGGGAGCTGCTCTGGATGAAGGGATGACATGAGCTAGATCCTGGGCAATGTTTCCCAGTGCAATGACAGTGTTTGCAGCCAAATCTGTCTCCTGAACAACAAACAAGAGGCTTTAACTAGATCCAGTTGATTTGTGGCTCAGATCCTCCTTAAGGATGTGTATTAGCATCTCCCCCCTGACAGCTCCCAAGGTTTAAGAAGCTATTGCAGGTGTGAGTGTGGTGGCAGGCTCATCATGGTTTTTTTTTCCCCTGCCTGCTCTCAGGAGGTAAAGATGCTCAAAGAAGTGATTAAATTGCTAAACAGCAGCAGCAACCTGACCTGCCAGGGTCTGTGCAGGGCTGCAGGACGGTTTTCTAAGAGAAGGGAGAGGTATTTAGGGCAGGAGAGGATGGTTGGATGCAAAACAGGGCAGAAAGCATCAGTCTCACAGCCCCAGGCTGGGAAACCCATCCTGGGAGATGGCATCAGATCTAACCCACTCACTGCTGTGTGCAAGGAGGGATTTGGGGCTGGGGAAGTGGCTTATTGTACATCTAACCCTGCCTGTTGCTCTGCTCTCTCCCTGGGCAGGTATTTCTCCTCTGGGATAAGCCAGTTGCAGCCTCCATTCAAGAGCAGTACTGTGAGAGCTTACAGCCTGTCAACAACCACACTGGTGAGTGTCCTGTGGCCCCAAACCACACAAACCCAGCACAGGGAGGGCTGCAAAAGGTTGTAGGGGATGTCTCTGGGCTGAGCTGTAGCTGTCCAGCTCAGTTTTTGGAAGGGTTTGGGGGGAAATGGGATGTGCTGAGGCTGTGCTGCAGCCCTTGGGCCATTGAGCACTCTGGGAGGCCACCAGCCCTGAGGAGCTCCTGGGGACATGGGCCTGGGCAGCTCAGTCCTGCTCAACACTTATTTAGGGCTTTGCATCCCAGCTGTCAGGTGCAGGGTGTGTTTGTGCCTGGCTTTTTTAGCCTCTTTGTGCTAAAGTGGCTGTTTTAGCCTATCCTGGGCTTGGACATCAAGTGACAGGTCTGGCTCAGTGACAGGTTTTGAGGGAGGAGAGGTGACTGAAGGAGAGGAGCTTCCAGGGACAAGGAAAAAAGGCTTCCCCAAGCTCAGGGATGCTGCAGAGGTGATCCCATGGCTGAGTGAAGAGCAGAGCAGGCACAAAGCTCTTGCCCAGCTTGCCCTGTGCTCCCTGTCTCCATCAGGGTGATGGATGGCTGTGGAAGCCTCCTGCTGACAGATGGCTGCCACCCAGCTCCCATTACCAACACCATTAAAAACTCCTTCCTCTAACAAAATCCCAGCTTGGCACCTGCTGATTGAGTGCCTGGCTCAGCCCAGGCCATCCCTGGCCTGCAAGAAATGGAGGTAGAAAGCTGAAGGGAGAGCCAGTGGAAATGGCTTTGTGGCTGTGGCCTGGGCACGGTACACACAAGAAAAATGAGAGCCAGTCACGTGCTTGGCTCCCTGAAGGTCTCATCACTCTCCTTGGCAAGGTCAGGCTGTGATCAGTAGCGTTGCTTTTCTTCTTACTCACCTCCCCTGGTGCAAGATGTGGCCACCTCTGTGGGTTTGAATCAACAAAGACATTGGCCAAGCACCACAGGGCTCTCTTGTGATTCAGGGATCAGCTGGTGGCATGAGCCAAAGCAGCAAGGAGCTCCCACAACCTGCTCATGGCCTTTGCCACCCACTGCTGGGATCTCCTGGGATAGGGCAGAGAGAAGGGGGTGGGGGGAGTCTTTGCTTGCTGATGGGGATGAAGCAGTAGCTCTTCCTGCTTTGCTCAGGAGAGATTTCTCAGCACAGATCCAAGGAGGATTTAATGCCCCTCAGTACCCATCACCCTACCATAAGGGAGCACAACATGCCAGGCTTCAGAGCTGAAGTATCCCTGAGTAACTCATCCATTTGGGATGGGGCTGGAGCCTGGGAAGAGCCACTTCCAGCTCAAGGAGAGGGAGTTTAGCCCAAGAAGGTAGAGAAGAAACTAATTGTCTTGCATTTTGCTGCTTGGGAAGTGGAGCTCAGCACTAGCCTGTGTCCTTGGGGTCCATTTAAGCCCTGTCTGCTCCAAGCAGCAGTTCCTAGGGAGGGATATTTACACAAGCAGAGACTTTGTACGTCAAGATGATGCTAATGAGACAGTTTGTTCGTGTTTGCATCACCCTTGGGAGATGCTACCCAATGATAACAGGAGCCCAGGGGTCCTCTATTCAGGGAAGAGCCCATATGCAACATCCAGTCCTCTAAACAATAGCCCCAGCCTGAGTTCTTCTCTCTGGGGTCACCAATCCCTTAATGCTGGAGTCTCAGAGGTGTTAATGAGGATGGCTGGCTGGCCAGTGAGAGCAGCAGGGTGCCAGCACTCTCTGAGGCACAAGCACTGACCTGCAAAGATCCCTGCTCACAGTTTGTCTGGAGATTGACCTGAGGTGATGCTCAGCAAGCTCATGGCATGCACAAGTTGCAAGCATAAGCCTCAACCCCAAAAAGCAGAGCAGCTGAGCCCCCTTACCCTGCTCTCTTACCAACATTATCAACCCATCTTCCTCTAAGCACACTGTCCACGGCCCTTAGCATTGATGTTCCAACCAAACACCTTAAGTGTGTGTCAAAATGACCCCCCAAGGAGCCCTGAGCCCCTGATTCTGAGCATCCTTCGGCATCCCCACCTCACCAGCCCCAGCAGCAGAAAGGCTGCTTGCCTCAGGGAGCACTGACTCTTTGCTCCTGCAGGCAGGAGCCCTGACCTAAGCTCAATGTGATGCATTAGGAAGGTTGGCTCAGCTGGGACCCCCCACAAACATCTGGAAGCTAAGGAATGGGTCAGGTGAGGCTTGATAAGGAATGCAATGAGGATCAGATCAGCAGCCCCTTTCCCAAGGTGAATAAGTGCCTGTCCCAAGGGCTTCTCAGATTGTCTCAGCCCACAAATTTGCCTTCCTGATGATTTCAGCTCCCCAGGGCTCTGGGCACAGCTGTGTCTCACATGCCCCTTTGCCATGAAGCCCATCAGGGAGGGACAAGGTCGTTTCAAAGCAGCTTCCTGCAGCTGCAGGGTTGTTCCCCATCAGGGCATTTCTCTAGGGCTGGAAAAGGGGGAATCTGAGCCTCTTCTTAATTGATAGGTGAGGCTCTTCCAGTGCAGCCCAGCAGAAAGCACTGGAGCTGAGTTTCAAGTGCTCACAGGGTTGTTTTGCCATTCCTAACACTCAAGCTTGGATCAGCCCAAGGAGTTGGCACCCAATTGCTAATGCTCCTGGCTGCAGGAGTCACTCCTTTGAGCTCTGAAAGTGTTATCACACTCTATCCTTACCCACAATGTGTGTGCTCAGGAGAGAGAAAGTTCAGCTGATCCTTTCCTGGAACAGGAGTCACTGCCAAGTTCACCTAAAACAAAAGCAAAGGACACTCAAGCTGAGCAGAATCAAATAGAAAGGTCTTTGGGAGGGGTTAACTGAAGGGAGAATAGCTTGAAAAGCAAAGCAAGTCAGTCCAGAGCTAGGAAAAGCTTGTGGCTGGGAAGCATAAGAGAGCAGCAAGCAGTGAGAGCATCCCCTCTTCTATCAGCCAGGTTTGGAAATCACATTTCCCAGCAGGTGACAGTTTGACCAAGAGACTTTCCACCCTGCTGCAGCTCAGCTCCCCAGCCCCCTGCCACTGCTCTCCCTGCTGCTGTTTCATTCACTCATCAGCTCCCCCCAGGGAAGAGGCTGCCATGTATATTCATAAAGGTCAGATGAACAACATCAGCTCCTCTTTTTGCCTTCAGCTTCCTTGGCCTCTCTCCCACCAAAGCTGAAATACCAATCAAGGAGCTGAGCAGGGGTTAAAGAGGCAGTGAAGGGGCTCCTGGCAAGGGTTTAACAGCAATACTGGGACAGCTTTGGGAAGCAAAAGAAGTGAAATCACCTCTATGGAGAATCAAAGTGTTTCAGGTGTAGCCTGGAATGGATAAAGCAATTGTGCTCCATCAGCTGGAAGACAGGAGGTGTCAACAGAGACTGGTGTTCACAGCTTTTGTTGGTGTGGGGGAAGGAAGATGAGGTTTGCTGGTTGGAAAGAGTGTCCTGGCACATCTCAGTGTGAGCAGCAGCTTATACAGCAGTTAAACTGTACTTTGGCCTGGAGGAGCTAAAACTCTTGCCAGCTCCTTGGGCTCAGTTGTAGCCAAACCAGAAGTCTTCCCTAAGGAATCTTCTGCCAGCAAGAGATGCTTCTGCTTTGCTTCTTTCCCCAGCAAAGCTCAGCCAATACCAGGGAATAAACCACTTAGTGTTGCAACAACACAGCTCCAGTGGGTTATATCAGAACAAGCTGTGCCCCAAAACCCAACTCACTCCATGATACAACCAGGGAATAACCAGGGAGCAAGTTTGATGTAACCACATGGAGCAGATGCAGCAAACACCAATGGCAGGATGGATTTGATGCCTCTCCTATTTCTTCCTCTCCAGCTCAGTAGCAAAGACCCAAAGGGGACAAGGCAAAGCTGGTGAATAGCAACAAGCTGCAGATTCATGACTACACTTGGCTAGCATAACACTTAATTAGCCTTGTGTAATTAGTTTCCATTGAGGAACACAGAGCTTGAGTGCTTGGGAGGATTGATGGGGATTTGCAGTGATAAATAGAAACACTCAGTGGCACTGAAAGCAGGAGTAGAGGTGGGATTGGGAGTACTGGGAGACAACCGCACTTGCTGAGAACCCAAGCCTGGCTCAGAGAAGAGGCAAACAGCTCCTCCACTCCAGTTCCAACCCCACTACATCAGGTATTTCCCCCTAGTTCCATTCCCCTTAAGGTGGTACTTGAGCATTTAGCAGCTGGGATCCTGCCACCTCTCCTTGGCACATCAGCACCCTGAAAGGAAAAGCATCCCCTAAAACCCCTTCACTTTGGGGCAATAAGGTGGGAGATGGCTCCTTCTGCTCCATCAGTGGGATGGAGCTGCCTGGCAGGGATAGGCAATGTGGTGCATGCTGCCTGCAGCAAATAGCTTTGGGTTAGATGTGGACATGAAGCCCTTGATATAGGTAAATGCTGCATCAGGGACACCAGAGGCTCAAGAGGCAGCAAAGCAATCACTGAGGACATGAGGGATGAGGCAGTGTGGTTGAGTAAGAGCTCAGGACACGTAGAGATCAGAGAATCAGGAAGGGACCTTAAAGATTATCTCATTGCAACCCCCCAGCTATGGGCAGAGACACTTTGCACTAGCCCAAGTTGCTCAGAGCCTCATCCAAGCTGCCCTTGCAGCTTTCAAGCTGCTACTCAGCCTCCTTGAGCCACCTTAGATAAATCATCTCATCCCTCCCAGCCATGGGGAGAATGAGCCTGTGTGATTCAACCATCCAGCACCCCTCCTGGTCCCTTTGCTTTGCATGAGGGGAGAGAGATTGTGACACAGTGATGTCCCAGGGTGAGATGAGGGACACAGCAGCACAGCCTTTGCTTTAATCCCTTTCACACCATCCAAACCATGGCTTGATGGCACAGCAACACTTCTGCCATCAACTCAAGCTGATCCCAGGAGAAACATGCTCCATCCCCTTTAAATCTGCTCCCCAAGCCTTTGGGATGGATGAGCTGGGATTGAAGAGCTTTGCCCTGCCAGGCTCCACACCAGCTGTAGCTTAGAGCTGTCTCTCAGGGACCTCTGTGAGGGGTAGAAAGAGACTGAAGAAAGATCTTGGCTAGAAACAGGAAGGATATTGCTAGAGTTATCCTGAGACAGTTGTTGTGATGTAGCTGCCTCAGTGTGAGTCCCTGGGCAGGCACTTTTTTCCCTTAGAAGAAAGGAAATGTCTTATATGACTTGAAATACAAAGGAAACAGGGTGAGAAGGGATTGGAATGACTCTCCCTGGACCACATTGCCCCTCTCAAAGCAGGACTAGCTCCTCCCCACCTCAAATGCTGTGTGGGAAGGAGGCAAGATCAGAGGGATTTGGGTGCAGGTAGGAAATGCATTGACCTTTCTTGCTCTAAAACCCTAGAGATAAAAACTGTGCAGCCAGGGGGTGCTGAGAAAGGTGGAGCAGATGGCTGCAGGAGCTGGGAGAGTAATCCCCCTGCAAACATGGCTGGGACACAAAGCATTGAGCACTGAGACATCTCATTTCCATGCTAAGTAGTGCTCTAAGTGCTGGGAGCTGCTGGGGAGCAGCTGGAGCAGAGGGTTGTGCTGGGCAAAGAAGCTGTGGCAACCTTCACAGCTCTCTTTTGCTTCTGAGGTTCTACTTAACCCTTCCCCAGCAGGAGATTTCTTTTGTTCCCTGTGTGCTGGGGAAAGAGAGAGCAGAAAGAACAGCATCTGCTGATTTTCTTACAGCTAGGAAAGACCTTGAAGATCATCAGGTCCATCACTAACACTCAGCAGCTCAGCTTTGCAATATCTCCAGGGGCTGGGAGGATGGACCCATGGAAGGAGGAGAGAGCTGGTGATGCTGCTCCACCTTCAGCTCATATCCAGGCATCCCTGTAGGGCTTTAATGGGAGTGACAAGCAGCATGAAACCAAATGCCTTAGAGGAAGGGGAAGGTATTAAATCCAGCCCTGAGGTGGAACAGAACTTTGCGACCTTTTCCTGCCNCTGGGGAAAGAGAGAGCAGAAAGAACAGCATCTGCTGATTTTCTTACAGCTAGGAAAGACCTTGAAGATCATCAGGTCCATCACTAACACTCAGCAGCTCAGCTTTGCAATATCTCCAGGGGCTGGGAGGATGGACCCATGGAAGCTCAGAAGAGCTGGTGATGCTGTGGTGATGCTGCTCCACCTTCAGCTCATATCCAGGCATCCCTGTAGGGCTTTAATGGGAGTGACAAGCAGCATGAAACCAAATGCCTTAGAGGAAGGGGAAGGTATTAAATCCAGCCCTGAGGTGGAACAGAACTTTGCCACCTTTTCCTGCCCACTCTTCATGTTTGTCCTCCCAGAGCAGCTGCATCTGTGGTACCCAGGAGGGAGACTGAGGCACGAGGGGATGGGAAGAAAATGCAGCCCCAGCAGTCACAGGGAGGCTCTTCAAGGACTCCATGAGCTGCTCTGGGGCATTAACACTGTGCAGGCTCCTTTGTTTCTGTGCTGGGTTATTCCAAGGGAAGCTTTTTTTTCCCTGTTGCAGACATGCAAGCAGCTTCTCACCTGGATGGACACAGTGGTGGCTGACAGAGAAAGCACTTTGCAGCTCAACTTTGTCCTTAGTTGGAGGAGTTACTGCTTGTCTGTTCTTTACCTCTACAAATCTTCTCATCAATGTTTAAGCAGGGCTCTTTCATTTTCACTGATTGCTCTGTTTTCTCAGACAAATGTGGGTCAAAACCAACTAAGGAGCTCAACAAATGCTAATGGCTGCAGCTAAACCCAGCCCCACACACACACACACACTACACGTGAGCCGTGTGTTTCCTAAGCAAGGCAGCTTTAAAACAAGGCAAGTCCAAGTGCAGGTTGCCTCAGCAACCATCCACATGAGCAGAGCTTAAAAGCAAAGGTCATCCTTACCATTAATTTTCTCCCCACCAGCTATGGAAGGCAGAAGGGAATGCTCAGCACGCTCTGCTGTTTCCCCAGCTCCAAGTGCTTGGTTGATTTCCCTTTGCAAAGATGCTGGAAGGAGAAAAACCAACCCCCTTTGCTTTGCTTTTGCTTTGCCCTGAAGGTTTGCTCTGAGTACATCCCATGAAACCCAAGGAGCCCATTCTTCAGGTAATCAATGAAAACAAAGGAGTCCCTCCTGAAAACCTTCCTCTTAGCAACACAGTCCTTTGCTTTGTTGGTTGGGATACTCTTCAGCCAGCTCAATCCATAGAATCATAGGATGGGAGGGCTTGGAAAGGACCTTTATCCAGCCCAAACCTCCCTGCAGAAGTGATGAGCTCTGCAGTGGGAGCTTAGTGCTTGGACTCTGATCATCAAAGTCTCTTCCAGCTCTTGTGATTCGATGAAGTTTAGAGCAAGGCATTGAAATAACAAGTCAGTGGAGAGGAAATGTTGTGTTGTCTCACTCAGAGAGTTGAGGGAGGGGGTAGATTTTGTGCTTGGTTCTGTGCCAACAGCACAACCATCTCTGGTAGCCCAGGAGTGGATTGCACTGAAGTGCTGCCCATCCATCTGTTAGGATTGGATGGCTGTGACAGCCATTGTGCTTCCTACCTCAGTCTGAGGTGTAACTGGGATGTATTTAGCTACAAGCACATGTTCTAAAGAGACACAAATGATCCTTCCAAAAGGCTGCAATCTGGTCTACCTGATGCCTACATTAACAGCCTGATAGAGCTGGGAAAAGCACATGAGTCCTGCTTGGAATCTGCATTGGAATCAGCAGCAGCCTTGGAGTTTTCTTGCCTAGGAAGGCTGGAAGAGACCAACAGGAAGAGTAAGGATAGAGATCTTGCAGCCAGGAGGTGTGTGAGTGATGGAGGGGCTTTCTGAGGAGCAGCCCACCAGCACCAGGCTGGAGTCACTACTGGGAAACAGAAGATTGTGGCTGTGAGCAAAGTCATGGGTGGAAAAGCAGAGCCAGGGAAGCTCAAGCTAAGTTGAGAAGCCAAAGAAAAGCCAGGCTTGTGCCAAAGCTGGGCTTAACCCAGGTGCTCAGGGAAAGAATCATGACCAGGATGGCTCCAACCACCCTGTTTGGTGTCTCCCATGAGGCTGAGCTTGCAGCGACCCATCAACTCAGCCAGGTCTGAAGCTCCAGCTCACTGGCAAAACCTGCCCCAGCCTGGAGGTGACTCAGAAACCTCCACTAACCCTCTCTCCTTTGTTTTCTCCCTGCAGGACCCCAGTGCAATGCCTCTGTAGACCTGATTGGCACCTGTTGGCCCCGGAGTGCAGTGGGACAGTTGGTAGCTCGTCCCTGCCCTGAGTATTTCTATGGCGTGCGGTACAACACCACGAGTAAGAGACAGGGGAGGGGGACGTGGTGGGCAAGGGATTTGGAGGGAGTTCTGAGAGCCATGGGCATCAAGGGCTGAGGGGGGCACGAGGAAAAGCTCTGGTACAGAGCTTTTGGGGAGCTTTGGGGGATCCCAGCTGGATGAGATCAGCTCTAGGGCTGCAGATGACAGCCCTGGGGCTGCTGGATGTGCCCTTGTGAAGTGAGAGAGGGCTCACACCCTCATTTTGAGGACATGGGAAGAGGAATAAAGCTTGTTCTGCTTTTAGAGGTGTCACAGAGGTCACAGAATCATAGACTTGTAGATGTTTCAGGCAGCTTTGCAGCCCTTCTGGCTCAGCCTTTAGCATTGGCTTGGCTTGGTGGGACTCCCAAGTGCCAGCTTTAATCAGAGGCTGCTCCAGGGTGACATGAGTGTTCCTTCCCACAGAGTCTTGTCTCTGAGAGGCCAGAGAAAAACAAGCAGGGGGAAGAGTGCAAACTGCAGTGCTCTCAGGGTGGCACATGCTCTGCTGAGCAGAGGAGGGGAAAAGTGGAACCTCAGTGCTGGGAGGCATTGGGGGTCTCCCAAGTGCCAATGGGCAGAGCTGGTACAGACCCAAAGTGGGTTTGATCCATTCTGGGGGGTTTTTGGTGCTACAATGATCTGAGCTGGCTGCAAAGCAAAAGCTGAATGAGCATCCCCAAGGCCATCCCCACACAGGGTTAACCCTTTGATGCTCTCTTGCAGATAATGGCTACAGGGAATGCCTTGCCAATGGGAGCTGGGCAGCACGGGTCAACTATTCCCAGTGCCAGGAGATCCTCAGCGAAGAGGTAGGAGCTTAGGAAGCCCTCAGTCAGGCTCTTGGGAGGATGGTAAAGCACAGACAAAGGGGTTTTGAAAGGCAAAAAGTATCCAGGGCAGGAATGTCAGGGTTTCTGGGGGGTTGAGCATGCAGCAGCATCCTAGATCAAAGGTTCCATGCAGCATATAGGAGCCCCTTCTTGGTTTATGGTTGCATTCCCTGCTGAGAACTAAAGCCCCACTTGTTTTCCTCCCTGTTAAATATCCAAGAGGATTTGGAGGGGGAGGTTTCCTGTCCCCAGAGCCCCTGGGTGCTGATAATCAGCCCTCTCTCCCCTCCTCTCTTCTCCTCCCTCCTTAACCCAGCACTCAGTGCAAACCCCTTCCCACCCTGCTGGCAATGAAACAGAAGTTGTTTAGGGAGCTGAAAGGAAGCCCCTGAGCAGATGAAACCACCTCTCAGACAAGAGAAGGATAGAGGCTGTTCATTTAGAGCTGCTCAGCACCTCTGCTATTTAAGATGCTGCTGCCTCTTGCCAGGAATGGGTTTTCTCACGCAGTGAATTGCTAATTCACCAGTTGGATAAGTGCCTAACAGCAGGAGAGATCAATTAATTTAATTAGCACTCACACCTTCCTGAGATCTCCTGCTCCCTCTGCCCAGATGGAGCCCAGCTTCCCAAGTGCCCCCAGAGCAATGGGCTGAGCCATCAGATGGCAGGGAGCTCAGCTACATTACAGCAGGGTTGCCCTAGCTGAGGGCTTGGGGATGTCCCAGAGCTGAGCTGAAGTGATGGAGGAGCAGCAACCACAAACCCTGGTGTGGGTAGGATGTGAAATGCCCTGTGCAAGGCCAGTTTGGGACCTTTCCTCTCCATATTAGCCTCATCCAAGCAGCCACTTGTCCTCCCAGCCCCATCTCCACTTGATCCTGTACCAGTTTCTGACAGAGGAGCCAAGTTTTGCAGTGTAGCTGTGGGAGATGGATTCATGGTGGTACCCCAGGGTTGCTGCTGACCCTTCCCTTCCTCATCTTCCCTTCACCAGAAGAAGAGCAAGCTGCACTACCACATTGCTGTCATCATCAACTACCTGGGCCACTGTGTCTCCTTGGGGGCCCTTCTCGTGGCCTTTGTCCTCTTCATGCGCCTGAGGTGAGTGACTGAGGGCTGCTGGGAGGTCAGCACATGGATTCAGCCCCTGTGCTTTGCCATATCTTCCCCTCATGGCCCAACCTCATGTCTATCTTTGGGTTGTTTTCCTCCTGCTGCCTCGATTATGGAAGCAGAAGGTTCTTCCTGGTGCTTTCCACCTCCTGCTCACTCCAGGAGCTCCCTCTTGAGGTCCCAACAAAAACATTCAGCTCTACAAACAAAGCATGGCCAACCCCTAGAGACTCACCCACCACCCACTGATGATCTCTTGTCTTCTCTTCTCCAGGAGCATCAGGTGCCTGAGGAACATCATCCACTGGAACCTGATCACGGCCTTTATCCTCCGCAACGCCACGTGGTTCGTGGTGCAGCTCACCATGAGCCCAGAGGTGCACGAGAGCAACGTGGTAGGTGCAGCTCTGCCAGGCATGAGGAGCTCAAGGAACCTAAAAATGAAGCCATAAAAAGCAGCTTGAGGGCTAAAATAGGGTATGCTAGGGATTGGATGAGAGCCCAGGCTGCCTGAAATAAGCCTGTGGCTCTGTGGAGTTGCACAGGGATGGGTTCTGGGGCCAGGCTTGGGCAACATCTTCAGCAACCACCTGGGGGAGGGCACAGAGGGACCCTGCTGGCACCAAACTGGGAGCACTGGCTGATTCCCCACAGGCTGTGCTGCCAGGCAGCCAGAGCTCAAGCAGCTGCAGAGTTGGGCACAGAGGAACCTGCTGAGGTTCAGCAAGGGCAGAGTCCTGCAGCTGGGGAGGAACAACCCCCTGCAGCAGCAGCAGCAGCAGCACAGGCTGGGGGTGAGCTGCTGGAGAGCAGCTCCAGGAGACAGAGCTGGCAGTGCTGGCTGATCATCAAGTGCCCATGAGGCAGCAACGTGCCCTGGTGGGCAAGAAGCCAATGGCAGCCTGGGGGCAGCAAGAAGAGTGTGGGCAGCAGC